>OV651818.1:6198895-6798895 GCA_927349885.1 Psylliodes chrysocephalus
ATTACGCTGTTAAAATATGACCGTCTAATTTCGGGACACCCTATATATTGGAAATTCGAAATAATAGTTATGACGTAGCGGTGTTCTTATTCTAATTGTAATCGAACCCTAGGTATATGGATACGGAAAGTGAAGAATTGGAGATAGGTAAATTGTATTTGTTGTATTAAAGGAACAACAAATATAACAATTAACTAAGTATATTAATATAACAATTTTTTAATGTCTGTATAAATTTTTTTTTTACATAGATTATTAAATTAAAAAAATAACTATTAAAACACGAAATGTTAATTTTTTTTTCTCTTTTACAACACAAAATATACAATACTGTTGAATCAAAATTTTCTCTTGGCAGCAGGTGGTTTTTGTGACGCGACAATTATGATGCTTTGCATCTCATGAATTAAAGCACTCAATCTTAAGGTGATCACACCCCTTATAATTTTCAGACAAGAATATCTCAAAATATTTAAATTTTGGCAAAATAAATTATGCAATAATATCTAGAATATGCATATATTTTAATGTTTTAATTCCTTTCAGTTTCCGAAAAATACTAAAAGGGCTTTAATTTTGAAATATCATAATGAAAATAAATGTATTCCTCGACAGCACTATTCTTAATATAATCCTAATGTCTTGTTAATGATTTATTAATATTCGCCAAAATTAGTGGCTAAAACCACATCCACAACTAGCCATTCATAAAAGTGTATTTGTTGTGAAGTTCTCATCATCATCTATTGTATAGTCCAGGAGACAGTGACGATTTTCGGTATTTATTTTCCCAGTCAGCAAGCACGAATAGAGAATTGTAGGATTAGCAATTCTAAGCAAAATTCATATATATTTAGAGGGGGATCCGATGGGCTGAGGCCGAAAATGCGTCAAAACATACGAGAACACGGCCCTTCTTTTCCATTGATAAAAATAGTTTTAGTAGTAAGAGATGTACTGAAGTTAAGTAAAAAGTCTGATTAATCTGTATAGATAATATATTTGGCAAGTGCATAAAATACACATTCAAACGAGTTATGTACACAATTATTTCTACGACCACAATTATTTAAAGAATGTTCCAGGTGTTTTGTATATTAAAGTGTACGCATAGGACACATAAATAAAATTTTATATCACAAATGTTTTACCTAACCAGTTGGTTTATTTATAGAAATTAAACATAATAATTGAAGATATTACAGAAGAAAATAGGGAAATAAATTATATTTCCTTTTACACTTTTATATAATAATTGTTTTATTTAGAATTCACGAATCACTTATTAATTATTATATATACATTAATCATAATTATTGTTAGTTTCGTTATGTCAAATCATTTATACTAGAGGTGTGAGGAAAATACAGTGAACTGTGGAACGCCAATATTTTTGGATGCGCGTGGTAGAAATGGTCCTATAATACTGCTAAAAACATAGCTAAATTTTCATGGAAACACTGTACTTTTGACATTTGCGATACTTCGACGCATATGCATTATTGATGTAATCTTATGATTTTACAGTAATAGTTTTTGCAATTTTAGTGTGATTTTTAGGTTATTATGGTTATTCATTTTATTTGGTTCTGATCTTTTGCGCTTTTAGAGTATTTGTCTTTTATATAGTTTTTAATTTGAATTTTAATATTGTGGTCTATTTATATTTGATTGCTGCTTTTCGACTAGTGCTTTATTCTTTTTGTGTTAAAATAAGCTTTATAACCATTAAGTACATGCTTCTAGTTGATATCTACCTAATCGTCATCGGGTGCTTGCAACAATGGGAAAAAGTGTATGGTTTTTTTGGTGTAAAGTTAGACGCCTTCATTTTTCAGGTAAGTTATTTGTAGTTATTTTTTACTTAAAAGGATAGCAATACGTCCTAGTTCGGGGTGTGACTTTTGGGTTTTAGCTATCTGAGCCAAATTGTCGGCTGTGTCCTCTTTTAGGGCACCCAGAACCGAAAACTATATAGGTATATAATATGTTTTTTTTTAAATTATTTTTTAATATGTATGCAGCTTGGATGAGGGCTTTAGGAAGAGATCCTAAGACTGAACACTGACTGCTATAAATGCCGTTTTTAGAGCACATTTCATAGTAAGTGATTTCATTCTAGCAGCAATGAGGAAACGTTTAAAAAACATGCTGTACCAGCTATTACTTTAAGACCTCGTTTCTTTAAGTTATTATTACTTCATTCTAATGCATATATTAAAATGGTTTTTAACTTATGTCCTTATGATTAAAAGATGTAGGTATTTTAGTTATGTTATAATAGAAATATATGATACTTTGCATTTACTGACCTACTGGCCACTGGTCATTCCACTTTTACTCCCTTTTTTCATAAAATATCAAATTATTTAAAAACAAATACATACCTAGCTATTTTCTGTAAATTACATTAAAATTTTAGTATTAATACTTTACTAATAAAACTTCAGTTAATTTATCTTATATATATACACAACGGAAGCGTTAAGTGGATTTTCTCCTTGTTGAGTTTCAAAAATAGTAATTTAACATGATTTAAAAACAAATACATGAAATGGGCAAAATAGGCCTGCATAGGCACTTTGTAAACAATCTCACTTGTATCGATGTGACGTAATGCGCGAATTCAATCTGGCTTACTTTTGTTAATAGATTGGCGTTCCATTTTAAATATACAGTTCACCGGGAATAGATTATTTAAATATACACGGACCGGGAAAACAAGTACGAAAAAATTCACTGGCTTCTGGACTAGTACTGTATCGAAGGAATTTTTATGAATGAAACAATATACGACCCTCCACAATTGCGGTCTACACTACTTCCGCTGTTGTCAGACATTAATTTTTTTTGGACAATTTAAAGACCTAACAGTAATTCAAGCAAACGCAATAACATTACTACAGTTAAAAACATCGCAAACTTGGCATCAATATTTTAATTTTATCCAAATATTGCATTTCTGTCGAGGATCATCCGCGTTGACTTCAGAAATTGTGTAATCTGTATTGGTTATATATATCTATAGTTAAAAGCACGTAAACTTGGCATCAATGTTCAATCCGATTATTGAGTTTCTACCGTGGACACCACCGTTCATTCTTCAAAAATTTTGTAAATAATCCTATCTGTCTTGGTTATATATCTATGGCTAAAACGCCTCGTTAAGTGCATCTTCTGGTGTAAACTGGTGTAAATCGTTGCAAGAAATGAAAGAGTGTACGATACGATAGTTACAGGCGCGTTACACCAGAAGGCAGCACTTAACGAGGCGTTTTCCACATTTATTAAAAAATGATAAATTAGGGTGTTTATTTTTTTTCTCTGAAGCTAGTGGTTTTGGGAAAAAAATTAAATAAAACAAGGATTTCAAGTTATAATTTTATTTCATAAAAGTTCATCTCGGAAAAAAGTTTTGATATGAAATAAAGTAAGTGTTGCTAATTTAACCCCCCTATAATGTAACAGGAATATTGAAAAAATACCCGTGGTTAGTCCTTTACGAGTGCACGAAAATTACAGAATTTCAAGTTTCTAGCTTTACTGAAATTTTAGAAAAAAAATAAAAACTCAATTTTAGTCACCACCTGTTAAGGGTGATATCTCGAAAAGGGATGAGCTGAGGAAATTTTGTTATAGGAAAGACCCATCTTAATTTCATACGAGCAATCCCCTCCTGAATTTTGTCGCATGAATTTAGAAACACCCTGTATATTACACTTTTTTTAAGCGGGCAAAATTCTTGACAATCTCTTTTCCCTAATTGGCACATGTCGTATTTCTCTAGGATCTATTAACTCTGGCAGCAAACAATTAAAATAGAAATTTGTCAGCTGTGGTAGCATTTTTGCCTTCCAGATTTTTCATTTCATAAATTAACTAAAAGCTAAATTAAACAAAAACCTAACAACGCCTCAACAACAACCTAAGACGATCACAATAATTTCGCACCTCTTCAAAAATAACCATTTTTCGACAAAGTAATTAACATATTTAACAAAACAGCAGCTACCCTTTTAACCACGGGCTTCATAGACTAGCAGCGTTGCCATATTCACTGTATCATTGTTCTTATAAAATTAGTATCGGAATGAAAACTATATTAATCTTTGGTCCTGTTTAAAATTGGTAATCTTTCTTTTTAAAAAAAAGTTATTTAGAAAATAGTTAAGATATTTGTTATAAAAGTTGAAATTTTTGTTGTTTTTCTTTGAAAATATAAGTTTTTCGCGATTTAGCGTCAATCTTGGTTCATTTTTAGAACGATTGGCCTAAACCATTTTTTTTACAATTTTTTTTAACTGCCTCAAATGTAAAATTGATTTTTGGCGGAGGAGCACCCGTCATGTTTGCTCTTAAGAGTATCAAATTCTTTTGAGTAGTCAAATAAAAACAACACAGTTTTAATTATGCCGATGTACAACTGTAACCTGTTTTAAATCTAGACTATAATGAAGGTATTACAGAATTATTTTTCAAATGTACCTGTAGTTGAATATTGATAACTTTTTTTAAATCTTTGATAAATTCGGCAATACACTGATCGGTCGTAATTATGGCAACATTTGTGGATTATTCACTTTGGGCAAAGGAGTAACAAATGATTGTTTCCAGTTTTGGGAACACAGCAGGAGCGTGCCGTCCATGGGTGCAATGTGTGCAATGCACACAGGCGGCCAATATTTAGGGCAGCCGGCCGTAGGCCGCCACAGCAATGGTCCCTTCTTGCCGAAAGCGCGCACCGATCATTGTAATAAAAATGTCTACTGTTTTAAAATGTGGTACGTGGACCTTAACAAACAAGGGGCGGCAGCCGGCCGCGGCAAGATATGACGATTCAATTACCTACTTCACTTATCCACAAACCACAAACGACCGGCCGGCGGTAGTCGGTAGTAATGATCAAAGTCAAAAACAGGCGACTGCCGAGTGCCGACGCTTTGATAGCGTTCGTTAGGCGGCCGCATCAAATGGTGCGGTGGACAAAATATGAGAAAATTATTATTTTTTATCATTTCAAAATGGTAATGTTTACTTTGTCGGCTACCCCTACCTACATTAAAAATAATATAAAAGAAAAGGTTCATCAAAATGCATCTGCATTACTATTGTTTTCTTCATCTCAATAACATAAATAATATTTATTTACTTAACTGATTTGATTTCTATTTCTGATTTTGATTTGATTGATAATTGATATTGTATTTGTATTGTATCTTATGTAATGCGATCGTGAAAAGTGAAAACTGTGCCTATGAAAGATGATAAGTAATTATAACTAATTGTAATTAATTAGTATTATTAGCAATTTTATTTATATTCTATTTTCATTTTTGTTATTATTCAGTGAAATTTAATATAATAACCAACCATTTTTAAGATTTTTATTTTTGATTTTTGATTTAATTTCAAATAAATTAATAATCAATTTAGGATAGGTAGGTATATTAATTCTTATTTTAACCTATATAAATTTTTATTTCTTCTCCTTCATCAAAAATTTAAAAAATTGACAATAAACTTTGTAAATTGTAATTTTTTGTATATACAGTATACATATCTATCTTAATATGGTATACATGTCATTTAACACTAAGTTTTAAAATTATTTTGAAATATACAGGGTGTTCCAGAAAAGTGTGCCATATTAAAGTTACTATTTTTAAAATGGAACACCCTATATATTTTCGTAATTTTGAATTCTCATTGAAGAGCTGATTTCGCAGATACCACATACTTGCGGTCTAAATTAAATATTTACAGAGATAGGGTGTTAAAATCACCTATTTTTTAACATTACATCAATGTTTTGTGAAAACTGCTGAATATTTGGCAAAACGGTTTACATCTTCCGATCCTAATTTTTCAAGGGCTACTCGATGGTGCTAAAGAAAAATTAATACAATGTGGTCAAAAAATCAGAATGTGGTAAATTTTTGACCACCTTGTATTAATTTTTCTTTAGCACCATCCAGCCTTAGAAGAGTTAGGATAGGGAGATGTAAGCCGTTTTGCAAAATATTCAGCAGTTTTCACAAAACTTGACCTAAAGTTGAAAAATAGGTGATTTTAGCATCCTATCTTTGTAAATATTTAATTTAGACCGTAAGTATGTGGTATCTGCGAAATAAGCTCTTCAAGAAGAATTCAAAATTATGAAAATATATAGGGTGTTCCATTTAAAAAATAGTAACTTTGATATGGCACACTTTTCTGGAACACCCTGTATATTTCAAAATAATTTTAAAACGTAGTGTTAAATGACATGTATACCATATTAAGATAGATATGTTATATCTTAAGGCGTTTACCGGACAGAGACCGTGTCGTATGTGGTGCCCCACCCTGTATAATGAAAAAATTCTAAAATTTAAATTTGAAATACCTATTCTAACTTATAGATTTTGAATTTTAGGACAGAAAAACGAAACGATTATCTGGTTATCAATATCGGAAACACAAACTACAGAAGAAGGAAACATCCCTAAAACTGGCAGATTCTTTAAAAAAATATCTGCAAGGACAGGGACAGGGGGATATTTCACAATGTACTGCTGGGACGAGTTCCGAAGCTATTATTTATAATGAAGCTGGAAGCAGTGGAACCTCAGTAGTAAACGAAAGATCTGGTTTTACGTCAACGTGTTTTACGGAGGAGATTGAAGATGAAACTCAAATGACCAAAAGTGACGACAATGACGACATTCGGAAGTTACCATGAAAATGAATTTGGACGAAGACGAAGATATTTTGTTATCAATGTTATCTGAAGATTCTGGGAAATGGCCAGACATTATAACTGCTGACTCTGCAAGAACTTTAGTTGAAAAAGGACCCTCTCAAGTAATTCCTGAGAACTTTCCAATAAGTGAAGGTGGGCGTAAGTTTTCTAAAAATTATTATTACCGTCAACTTCCAAACGGCGAAAAAACTAAAAGGAGGTGGGTAATCTATTCTGAATCTAAAAATTCGATTTACTGCTTTTGCTGTAAAATCTTTGACAAAATCTCTAGTTCTAGTTTTAGTTCAACAACAAATTTATCTTGATGTTCTGATTGGCAACATTTGACACAAATTTTATCAAGACACGAGAAAGGTGTTTTTCATAACGAGAACGTCAATCTTGGTTTAATTTGTTAAATATGTTATTCAAACAATGTACGATTAATCAAAAAGAGTTACGTTTAATTGAAGTAGAAAAAAAATATTGGTATGGTGTTATTGAAAGAATTATTTGTGTTTTACAGTTTTTATCTAGGCAATGCCTTGCTTTACGTGGTCCGTGTAATAAATTATATGAAAATAATAATGGTAACTTCCTTAAAGCTATTGAAATGATTGCAAAATTTGACTCTGTAATGCAAGAACACAAAAAGCCCAAAAAAGTGGCAAGGCAATGCCTAACTATTTAGGAAATAAAATTCAAAATGAACTTTTAGGTTTAATTAGTTCTAAAATTCGAAAAAATATTTTGGATTTAGTTAGAAAAAATAAATACTATTCAATTATGCTTGATTGTACGCCGGATGTAAGCCATGTTAAACAAATGAGTCTCATTATTAGATTTGTAAATTTAAACGAATCAACAAGAAAAGTTGAATTGCGTGAGCATTTTATAGAATTTTGTCCTATAACAGATTCAACCGGAGAGGGTTGAGTAAATATTTAATAAACTTATTACAGAAATTAAATTTAAATTTTTATGACATGCGTGGACAAGGTTATGATAACGGTGCAAATATGCGAGGAATTCATAATGGATTGCAAAAAAAATATTAAACTTGAATCCTAGAGCGTTTTTTGTACCTTGTTCAGCACATACCTTAAATTTAGTCGTTAACGATGCTGCAAAGATTTCTTTTGAAATATCAGGTTTTTTTGATATCATTCAAGTACTTTATGTATTTTTTTCAGCATCGACGTACTAAAATCGCATATTTCGGGAACGGGAATAAATTTAAAGCCATTGAGTGAAACACGTTGGTCAAGTAGAATTGATGCGATAAAACCTTTACGTTATCAAATTGGTCAGATTATGAGGCATTAATACAAATAATAGAAAACAGCTCTTCCTCAAACGATTTAAATAGTTCACATCAAGCACGTTCGTTAGCTTCAAAAATTAAAAAATTTACATTTTTATGTTCAATAATTATTTGGTATAACATTTTGTTCAAAATAGATTCGATTAGCAAAACTTTGCAAAATCCGGAAATAATTAAAAAAATTAGTATAGATTATTTAAATAATTTAATAAATTATTTTTCGACATTAAGATCAGATGAAGGTTTTAATAAACTTCTTGTTGACGTTCATGAACTTGCTGAAGATCTAGAAGTTGAATAAAACTTTCTCAGACTATTCGACGTAGAAAAAAAAACGAAACAATTTGATTATGAACATGATGATGAGCCTATAACCGATGCAAAAACTCATTTCAAAGTGAATGTTTTTTTCTCTATTTTGGACCGCATACTGTCATCTTTACAAGAGCGATTCAAAGGATTGCAAAGTTTTAACGACATGTTTGGATTTATGTATAATATGTTCACCTTAACAAATGGGATATTGTTAAAATAATGTAAACATTTGAATTCTCTTTTGACGGATGATTCTCGTGATATTGATGCATCTCATTTATATAAAGAAATTAAAACACTCAAGATTTACTTTGAATCAGCTTCAACTTCAGAAGGTTCTCAACAAGATCCTAAGTTCATTTTGGAGTTTATATTTCAAAATCAATTATTGTCAACTTTTCCAAATATTTCAATAGGACTTTTACTCACTTTGCCCGATATCAGTAGACTCGGGAGAAAGATCGTTTTCTAAGCTAAAAATTATTAAAAATTATTTGAGATCTACCATGTTACAAGATAGACTCAATGATTTATCTATAATTGCCATAGAAAATGATATTATGGATTCCCTGAATTTGGAAGAATTGATTAGGGATTTTTCCGCAAAGAAAGCAAGAAAAACGATTTTTTTCTACACCCGTATTATAATAATGCACTTATATGCCCATAATCCGTTTCATAATGATACCCATTATGATACAGATTTTTCATTACGATACAGATTTTTAATCAATAGAAACCTACAATTTTTCAATCAAGCATGCTGTTTGACGTTTGTCCTAGGTTCCTATGTAATTATTTTAGTTGTCAAAACGTATTAAATTTTCGTAGGTAGCTAAACTTCGATAATTATAATATTAAAATGTCTGATATTAGCGATATAGAAGACTCCTCCACACATATCGGAGAAAGCAGAAAATACAGTACAAAATATTTTACCGCAAAAATCTAGGGAAATACCAATACCTGAAGTAATACCATTAATTACAATTTTGTAGAATTTTTTATAGAAATACGAGTAATTACTGTTATTGTGTTCAATACCAATATAAATATAATATTTATAGGTCTTGATTATTTATCGGGTGTAGAAAAAATAGCGTATGCAACTCTCATGTAATGGTTATTACATGATCGTTGCATAATATACTATTCTATGATTTCTTACAGTAGAAAAAATGACAATCCATTTTTAAACTAGTAAAAACATGTCATTCATGTCATGTAAACTTATTATTCAGCTAGTAAATTTGCAGCAACAATGCAACAAAAAATAAATATAATTTTGTAGTATATTCATTAATGTTAAACTAACTGATCCGATTGTATTAGATCAAATAGATGTCACTTTGTAATGTTATAACATTTTTATTTTTGTTATACATATTATAAATAGAATATTTTATGTTTTAGTTTTATTCAGTTAATTAAAAAATTACTGCTAAAATTGTAGTTTTTATTAGTGAGATGCAAACTTTCACCTAAATATTTTTGCTATTACTCAAAAATATTTAAATGAAAACAATATTAACTAACTTTATGTCATGTCTTGAATTCAATTTTTGACGAAAGTATTTTAAAATAGGGGCGGCTAAATTTAAGTTTTGCACACGGGCGGCCAAATGTCACGGCACGCTCCTGGAACACAGAATTCAATAAACAATAGTTCATTATATGGGTAATAAACGGTAATAGAAATGTTATGCACAAATTTAAAATAAGAATATTTAATCCATCTGGTCCAATAGCTTTACTTTTAATACGTTTTATTATATTGGGAATATCAATTTCAGATACTGGCTGAAACGTAAAAGTTATTTATACCAAAGTGTGTTGCCTGGAAAGCTATTAAAATTATTTAAAATATAATTGTTCACCATGTATAATGGTGTCCCTTCTAGTAGGTTGAATTGAATTAAACATATTATTCTCTACATGTGAACATAATATACTACGGCGAACCAACTTGCTAATTGTAACTCGCATCTTCTATTGCCGTTTCGTGAGCATGAATAAATTGAGCTACTTTAATTTTAACGCAGAGACACTGTCGGCAGTAATTGAATCAGCGTGTTCGGCATGTCGGTTCCCATTGCCCGGCAATGGAATGCGCCGACATGTTTGACATCACCACCGGCTTACAACATAAATTTGCAGTTTTAACGTCGTCATGTTTGTACGAGAGATGAGCCTCGGAAAATGCATTACGCTGGATATAATGGAGGATGCTCGACGTACGTAGCCGCCTGCTGCCTGCTTAGTCCATTAGCAATGGAAATCGCCGTGTCCCGGCCGAGGCGCCATCTCGTAGAAGAGTTAACGCTTCGATGACCAGACGAACGACTTAATTTGATGCGATGGAGATTTATCTGGAGCTTACATGTAAACGACAGGCATCCGAGTCGATTCTCGGATAAATATCGAAGCGCGATGGAAAAACTAAACAAACATATATTATTAGATCTATCCTGGTGGTATTTGCGTTAGATTTTGTGATTTTACTGGGAAATCGGACCTGACCTAATTTTACACTGAGTGTAGTGTAGTAACTGCGCGGTGTTGAATATGAATAATTTAAAATGAATGATTTGCAATTTAAAAGTCATATAGAGCAGCAATTTTAAACTAATGGGTCCAGAAACACTCTTCAAAGAATGAAACCACGAAATCTAGAGCTGATTTTATGAAGATTTAGCCTAAATTACCTTAAACCAAAAATGCTTCCTGAGGTAGCTAGAGCTCTTTGAAGATATCGCTCTAAAATCGGTTTAATTGAGATACCTTCTAAACGGATTTTTATTAAATGATATTCTGTACATTTATTTATTTAAATCTAACCAATCAAATTTCGTAAATAAGATTTTTTTAATGTAGTCTTAAGTGGCTCATTTGGGTGAGGTATTTTAATTCAATTTTTGTTTGTCTTTCGACATGAAATTTAAAATATTTCGTGATTTTCACACAAAAATGGTGCTCTTATCTGAAGTCTCCATGACCAACCGTTCTCGAGAAAAATAGACTCAAACTTTTCATGTCTTTACTTACGTTTTCATTGATTAAAAAATAAAATTCAAAATAACTAAGAATTGTACAAATACCTACATATTAAACTGTTTTTACTCAAACTTTAGGTAGGTACTCAAAAAAATGGTTTCAATTAATGACTGTACTTTTCTGAAGTAAAAAAATAAATTCATGTAAAAATTAAAGTTTCTGTTATACCACCTTATTAACCTAGTTTACTTCCTCCTTGTTCCTGATACACATGTCCAGTGTAATTCACTCTTGCTAAATAGCTGGTGGAGAAACTATCCACCAGTGGACACCACATCACCGACAGGAAGGTGTAGTGGTTTTTACACCGGACCAAACGAAAGGTATGGAGTGCATTGGTGTAGTTCATTCCTACACCCACGAAGTATAAATACAAGGAGTTCTAACGTAATGTTGAATGAATGGCATCAATTTGGGGGGACAGACTTTTTGCCAGTAGGGCGCGCCACTTTTGAAGAAGTACTCGTTTAATTATTATTTGAAAATTAAACAAATTTATTATTCAAGCATTTGTTAAATACAAATTTTTAATATTATTTAGAGGTTACTCACTTTCGGTGCTTTGAATAAAGCCACTTTTCCTAAATTCTCATTTGCCTTTCGGTACGTCCTGAATATTTGCGCAGCCAGTGGCAGAAAAAAGAACTAAGATCTGGGTTTAATCTTCGAGCATATATATTTCATAGAGTCCGCGTTCAATAGGGTTTGTTTACGTTATGAGGGGAAATGCCTATAGACACTATTATGATGCGACACTGGCATCATTTTTAATGGGTTTTCAATTAATATAAATAATAAATTTGATCCATACCTTCAAAATTCTTTAAATTATACACATATTTTGTAAACTTGAATTATTTAAGTAGGTAACTATCTAGTAATCATTATCATTATATCATACCTATAAATGTGAAAAATTGGATGTATGGATGTATGGATGTTTGTTGCTCAATCACGCAAGAACGACCGAATGAATCTGGATGAAATTTGGCAAAAATATAGATTATAGTCTGGAATAGCACATAGGCTACTTTTAATCCCGAAAAAATGTACGGTTCCCGTAGGATCGATTTGTTTTTGTTTTTCACAGAGTAAGGGATCGGGCATAATTTTTTGCATAGTGGTAGTGAAACATGAAAATTTGAAATAATGATACTGAGCATAAATAAATAATGACGTGTTTCAGGGTTTTTGGTTTTTCACATTTTGAAGGGGGGAAACGGGGGTTAAAAGTGTGCATGGAAGCATCGATTTTTTTATAGGTAGGAACTTGAAAATTGGAATTATAGCTACTCATCACAAATAAATAATAATGTGATTTAGGTTTTTGGATTTTCATATTTTAAAATGGGAAAGAGGGAAAATAGGGGTATAAAGGAAAAAAGGAAAATGGGAGAAATTTGTGGAGAGTGAAAGTATGTACGATAGGGACTTGAAAATTGGAATTTAGGTACTCTTTATAAATAAATCGACATGTTTCAAAGTATTTGGATTTTGAACTTTTTCAGGGTTTTTGGTTTTTCATATTTTAAGGGGGGGAAACGGGGGCTAAAAGTTTGCGAGAAATATTTTTACATGAACAGATCTAAAGGAGTAAAGGGATCATATAATTTTACATGGTCATATTTAAAATAGAACAAATATTTTTAGATAAATAGGCGAAGTAAGGAGCCCAAATATTGTCAAAATCATTACATGGTTTGACCTAAGTAATGTCAATGCTTCACAAACCAGAACATTCAACATCTTAATACTACTATCAGCTTTCAGTCTTTCGTTCCAAATTAAATAATTTCTCGTTTTTTTACGCTACCCTTGTGGGCCTCAGTCTCGATAAGGTAGAAACCACCATTTTAGCGTCTCTCGAATTAGGAATAACCTTTGTATGATCTGATAATGTTATTCATGATTTTTTGTTTAAAAAAAGGGAAAAAATAGCCAAAACCAGATGTAATTTCTCATTTAGCACAATTAGAAAAACTACTGGAAAAATACAAAAACAGAACAAATTAGCTTTTTGTAATATTAAGTAAAATGGCCATTAGGCTAGTTAACTACTTATATTATGTAATATTTTACGTATCGCTGCTGTTTACTGTCCAACGTTGCAAAAAAATTTACAATTATTATTAAAACAGTTAGATATCATATATGATGTAATGATCATGTTATTTATTTATATGGTGAACCGATTAAGGATTTTAATGCTTAAATTATACAGCGTGTCCCGAAAAGATTGGTCATAAATTATACCACATATTCAATTGACCTATTTTTGAACTTAGGATATAATTTATTACCAATCTTTTCTGGACACCCTGAATGGTGAAAAGATTAAGGATTATAATGCTCAAACTATATAGATAGACATTTTGCCGAAATAACCTAATTGTAATGTACAATTCACTAGCAGAAAGTAAAATTAGACAAATATGCACTTATCAGGTAAATTTTAAAATATTTTCAATATTTACTTGCCTTTACTAGGATTTTCTATACTTTTGTTTCAATATTTAATTATTTTTCACATAAAATTTGTAATTTAAATATATTATTTTAAAAGTAGAAAGTCCTAGAGGTATGCAACCAAGTATTCATAGTGATGTATTTCTGGTCACATACGCACTAGTACCATTTCAAAATGGACGTCGATACGTGAAACAGGTCGGACCACATACTTTGATTTTCTTTTACTATACGGAGAATGGTCGCACTGCGCAGCTTTCTGAGTGCCTTTTAAAAGGAGATAGAAAAATCCGCCATTTTGATCCCTTATTACGTGTTGCCTACATCTTGGCGTAATATTTTTAATAGGTGCGTTTTAATCATCCGCTTCTGCTTCGGAATTGTCGGTTTTCTTGTTTTAATCTGACAGGTTAAAACAACTAAACCGACAATTCTGGAAGCAGAAGCGGAGGATTAAAACGCACCTGATATTTTGCTTGCTGCTGTCAGTGTCAGTGAATATTATTTTTGGAGTCACAGTTTATTGCTAAAGAATCAGTTAGCTCACTTGGACCAGTTGAAAGTTCCAAAATAACATCCACTTCAGGAATACAAATTGAGGATACGCAGAAGACTGCTGTTTTATTATAGGCGGTTGTCATATATTGTATTATCCGAGTTGCGCAGTGTGTAAACTGGAACATTGAGATCAAAAGTGCCGACGCAGAGTGAGCGATCTGATTCTTTAGCTATAAACTGTGGCATAGGAATCAAAATGGCCGCGCCCTATGTTGGGCGTGTCGGATCTCTCTCTTGCACCGTATAGTAATCAAAGTATGTGGGTCGGACTTTTCTCTTGCCGCGATACCTCTATAATAAGTATGTGATGGACACACGACATTGTTCACATAGATCACAAAAAATGAACCGTGCCGCAGAATAACAGATTATCCCTAAAATCGATATGCCGGGATTATACGAAGGTGTGTTTACTTTTCGTAGGAAGTAATCTCCTCAATTAATTCACAGTAGATGATCCTCTATGAGGTAGGTATGGATCAGAAATTATTAGTAAATATGTATTAAGCCGATAACGTTGAACTCAGCTTTAAACATTCAACCGTAAGCACGACGCGTTACCTACTGTACCTGGAATTATTTGATATCGGCGAACCCTAAATTATTTTCAACAGTTCAGTGTCAGTTGCAAATCACATTGCTATGATGTACGAGGGTATGGTCAAAAGTATATGTTTTTTTACTAAAACTATACTGTGCAAATTCAGAAACTAAAGAAGAATCATGATATTTTATTTAAAATTAAAGTACAATAATTCCAATTCTCTAATAAACTTAAACAAATAATTTCCCCTTTGTTTGAATTTTCGAAAATAAGTTAAAATTCATTTAAATACATCAAAAAATTCTCTTGCAGTAATTTCTGGAAGAAAGCAGGATCATCATCAGGCTCGTGAAGTCAACTTGTTTCAGCTAGTAAATTCCCTTTGGTTAAGAAATAGTGATTCGTATCGAATGCAAAAAGCAAGTACCTTTCTCATTATTTTTTGAGCCATTTCTCTAGACTATTGACAAGTATCGTACACATAAAATCCCGCATAAAGAACAAAACTCGAAAAATAAAAAATCAGAATAGATGCGGATGGTAACGATGAAAGACTAACGACGCATTAAAAAGAAGTTGAATTCATTACCGGAGTTCAAAGGGATGCTAACTAATCTAAATGTAATCGCTTCCGGCAACTTTACTCAAAAACTTCCAAACTGCATTCGGAAATCACTACATTTCCGGTAATTGTTGTAGTTTTAAGCGACAAAGGCCCAAGGGAAGTGAATATTATGCGGCCGACTTTTTGCAACGGGAATTAATCGGGATCAGTGCTGTAATTATACAAACGTTCTTAGTCGTTGCGAAGACAGAGCCAAATTTGCCTCAGGTTACAACTTTAAATTTAATCTGGTAATTGAAAAAAAACGATTAAATAGATTGTTTACTGTTCGTTAAGTCTTCTAAAATAATAAACTTTTTTTTAGTAAGCGATAAATAAAATATGGCGAAAATAGTAACGTAATAAATAAGCAAAAAATTGAACAATTATTTTTAATTTGCATGGAGGAGAAATTTATATTAACTTGTTTCTTCTTTCTAGATTTCCTTTTAAAAACAATGGATGACGATGAGATGAAATTCTGGAGATGTAAATAGTTTTATTGGTACCCTATTTTACTTATTTAAAGTACGCCTCAGCGTGTTTAAAACGAACTTTAAAAAACGCGCGTTTTAAAGTTACCATGGCAACATCAACAACCCGAGAAACGTGATGTCTAAATGCCAATGCTTACCGAAGATTGGCTATGAATTCATTTTTTTAACTAAACTATTTCAGTTCTAATTTGCCTTTTTAACTCTACTCTAGCCTTTTCGTTGCGTTAAATTAGTTTTTAAATTCTCTTGTTGTTTCTTTAAATTAGTTTTTAAATTATGTTGCTGCTGTCCTAAATTAATTTTAAATGGTCTTATTATTGCTCTAAATTAGTTTTTAACTTCTCTTGCTGCTGTTCTACACATTAGTTTTAAGAATCTCTTGTTGTTGTGCTAGAAGATCTACTCTAATCTTAAGTTGACCAACCTCTTGATCGAAAGTTTCCTGGATGTGTAGCAAACCATTCATAATTTCAACAGCTTCTTTTCCACGCCTCTCCTCCTTCTCCTCTTCTTCGTCCTTCCTGCTCCTCTTTTCCAACTCTTTCGCCTTCCTGCGCCTTTCTCCAAAAACCATGTCGGGGGGCCTGTAGTATCCATGTCTGTTTCGTACGCGCACTAACTTTTATTTTGTACCTTACCGCTGTCACCAATGTTACTCAATTTATTAACAGCGACTCTGTCTAGTAAGTTAAAGTATAGAAATAAATATTGCCTAGTTAGGATAAATTGTTAAAGTAAATATAAATCAGTGTAGTTTTGAGTACAAATAAATTAGTTATAAAATAAGTTTGTGTATTTAGTAAATAAAAGGTCTTTACAAAAACATACCACATATTCCTTAGACCAAAATAAGTCGATTTAAGTAAAATTACCTTAGTACAAAGTTGCTTCGTTTGGGCTCCAGAGGGCCTTGAAGTTACAATTTTTAAATCGTTTTTCCCATATAAATTTAAAACGGCATATTATGCGATTTTCCTGAAATTTGGTATATTAGAAGAGTTTTATGTGGCAAAAAATGGTATTAAAATTTTGTCCGATAATAATACATAGACGTAGAACTTGATTTTTTAAATAATTGCACCTTTAAAAATTCTGCGCCAATGGAAGAAAAGGAGTTTGAGTATGAAATTTAGATTGCGCAACTCATTTACTTTAAACAAGATACTCTTGATAAGACTCGATTACTCTCATGGTTTTGACGAAATTTGCATTTTAGTAATTTTAGAACATAAACAATAATTATTAAAATACAAACTTTGTCAAAACCATGAGAGTAAATCGAGTGTTATCAAGGGTACTTTTTTGTAGTAAATGAGTACCCAATCCAAATTTCATACTCAACCCCCTTTTTTGCCATTGACGTAGAATTTTTAAAGGTGCAATTATTTAAAAATTCAAGTTCTACGCCTATGTATTGTTATCGGAAAAAATTTTATACGATGAAAAAACATAAAAATGTACTTTTTTCATATCTTCTTCAACACCTCTAATCGAGACTTTTAACAAAAATACACGATTCTTACCATGTACGATTTTTTGAGGAATATTAATTATTTGCCTGCAATACGTATACAAAAAAAATTAATTGTTGGTTTCCATAGTTTCGTCTAAATAAAAATATTGTCAAGTTTTAACACCTATCTCTTGTTAACGATTGAAAGTGTTCTATCTGACTCAATAATTAAAAAAACAAATGCGTGGTTTATTAATATGGCTGTACAATATACCAATGCAGAATATACCGATATGTTACTGACATTAGGATTTTGTGAAGGAAATGCTCGAGAGAGTGTCAGGGTGTACTCTGAAAGGTTTCCAAATCGTCGTGTACCTAGCCACCCAACTTTTGCTGCTGTTGAGAGACGTCTTCGGGAGACCGGTTCCTTTGCTTCCAACACTGTTGATAATGGAAGAGAACGTTTTATAAGGATTCCTGAAGTTGAAGAAGACATTTTAGAACGTGTTGAAGAAGATCCAGAATTAAGCACCAGACGAATTGGAAGGAAACTAGGAGTAAGTAAAGATGTCGTTCATAAAGTGCTTAGAGAACAATTGCTATATCCATACCATAAGAAGCCAGTACAAGAATTATTAGTCCATGATCCTCAAATTCGTTTGGGTTTTTGTCGATTTGTTAATATGCAAAGAGAAAGAGA
The DNA here is from genome assembly GCA_927349885.1 of Psylliodes chrysocephalus. Lineage (NCBI taxonomy): Eukaryota > Metazoa > Arthropoda > Insecta > Coleoptera > Chrysomelidae > Psylliodes > Psylliodes chrysocephalus. The sequence continues at coordinate 6,217,135 of OV651818.1, forward strand.
TCCAAACTTTGTCAAGAAGGTTCTCTTTACCGATGAAGCGGGTTTTACAAGAAGAGGTATAACTAATACTTATAATGAACATGTTTATGCCGTTGAAAATCCGCATGCAATAAAGGTAAACCATTTTCAGCACGAATTCAAAATTAATGTGTAGGCTGGAATAATTGGTAATTTCATTGTTGGTCCTGTCATACTTCCACGAAGATTAACTGGAGAAAATTATTTGGATTTTCTACAAAATACGTTGCCAGAATTGTTAGAAGATTTACCTCTCCAACTTCGGAGAGATATGTGGTTTATGCACGATGGAGCTCCACCACATTTTTCTTTAAACGTTAGAAACCACTTGAATGAACAATATCCACACAAATGGATAGGCAGAGGTAATGACGCACCTGTAAACTGGCCACCACGTTCCCCAGACCTAACACCGATGGATTACTTTTTATGGGGACATCTGAAATCCACAGTTTACAGGGAATCTGTAGAAAATGAGCAACAACTCTGGCAACGTATTCAAGATGCAATAAACAATCTTAGAGGTGATGAAGAAGTTATGGAAAGGATACATTTTAATTTTCTTCGACGTATAAATCTTTGTATGCGTGAAAATGGTGAACATTTTAAACAATTTTTGTAAAATCTCTATTTTGATTATGTTGTAAATAAATTTTTTTGTGAAACCTATACACTCTAAATTATTAAAACAGAAATTTAGCGAAAACCATGAGAGTAATCGAGTCTTATCAAGAGTACCTTTTTTAAAGTAAATGAGTTGCGCAATCTAAATTTCATACTCAAACTCCTTTTCTTCCATTGGCGTAGAATTTTTAAAGGTGCAATTATTTAAAAAATCAAGTTCTACGCCTATGTATTATTATCGGACAAAATTGTAATACCATTTTTTTGCCACATAAAACTCTACCAATATACCAAATTTCAGCAAAATCGCATATGCCGTTTTAAATTTATATGGGAAAAACGATTTAAAAATTGTAACTTCAAGGCCCTCTGGAGCCCAAACGAAGCAACTTTGTACTAAGGTAATTTTACTTAAATCGACTTATTTTGGTCTAAGGAATATGTGGTATGTTTTTGTAAAGAACTTTTAGGTATCCTGTATATTAGGATAACAAAATTAAACTGCTACATATTAGTAGCAGTTTAATTATTTATTAATAAACGTCACATTATTATTATTATTATACTCATTTTTAAATTCACGTATATCATTTTCATTACAATATATAAATAACACCGAATACTTCAATAATGATTTTATCTTATTCTTTATAGTTTAATTAACGAACTCTTTCATTAATTAGAAAACTTTCTTAGTAATTAAATAGCTCACATGTATTGCTCGTAGATAATAAATAATTTCAACAAACTCGATGGAGTAGTATTTAATTATCGAATTTCCAGCACAACCACCAATTATAACTTGGTTCAAAATTGTCTGCGAAATCTGGAATAACTCACCAAGTAATAACAAACTGTTGAAATTGAATTTATGTATCAAAATATATTAAAAAAAAAATAGTTTTAGTGCGGTAAAGTTTAAAAATATGGGAGGAATTTCTAAAAATAACAGAATCTGCTTTTTCAGCATTTACACATTATTATTTAATAAATTTTTCTTAATTATTGATATGTTCATAATTAACGTAACTATATTCTTTATATATATATATTTGGACATGCATGATGTTTGATGCAGTGGCGGCCTGAGACTAAAATATTGGGGTTAACAGAATAATATAGATCTTAGTACAGATTTAGGTGTTTTAGAAAGGAATATTAAAAACAGTTTTATATTATGTCGTTGTGAACCCCCAATATTTTGGTCATGAGCCACCACTGGTCTGATGGTTTCATTATAAGTTTAATATCGTACAAAATATATTATAAGGAATATATTTGTTTCGTTAAATTAATAATAAACATGGAGTAATGCCTTCGTTACAAATAGGTAGACCTAGGAATATATGCACCCAAAAAGTAGTTAAATATGCGCATATATATGCCGCAAAATACTTCAATATATGAGTAAAAAATTGAAAAATATGCAGAGCATATGTAATAAGAGTAATTTGTTATTTGATCGAAAAAGTTTATTAATATTTATTATTTGTTTTATTTTACAATACCTAATATAATACTTAATAATTATTTAATTATTAACTAATTTTATTTACAAATCAACATTATTATAAAACGAATGAACAATTAGATGTTTTTCTAAATTATGTACTTGTACAAAGAAAAACTCCTTCCGACATCTACAGAAGTAATAGGTGCAAACTTAAATTTTCCTGAAATATCTGGATGAATAGTATTAATATCTTCAAAGTTACCAGAATAAATATTAGCAAGGTTTCTTAAAACAAAAAATCCTTCATTTTTTAAAATTACATTTGAAAATTTATGAAAAATCGTTTTTCCAATATCGCCCTGGACATTTTTACACTCTGATTCAAACGTCTTAATTAAATTTACGGAAGTTACCAAAGGTAAATTTTTTTGTTCTAAATCCAATATAATTTTGGGTACAAATACATAATTTTTTAAAAACACTAATTGCTTTCGTAATATGTGAATTTGAAACAACTTCTTTGTATTAGATATTCCCTTAGATGAATCATCAAAATCAAATTTTAATTTTTTCATAATTATCTGCGTAAAAAAAGGCAGCTTTAAGCCAGGTACCCCACCGAGTAATCACAGGTTCCGGTGGCATCTGTAATTCAGGAAATTTTTCTTTGTACAATTGAGTTCTTAGAGAAGCTTTAAGAAATATTTTTTTACATTATTAATTAAATCATTTATTAAAGGAAAGTTAGACCTAATTTCTTCTGCAACTCTGTTAAGGCCATGAGCCAAACATGTAACATTGATTAAGTTTTCATAAAACATTTTTAAATTTTGTGCGGCTTTTACTATGTACGGGGCAGCATCGGATAACAGCAATAAACATTTTTCTGTTGGAACGGCTTCCGGAAGAAAAAAGGAAGACAATTCTGTCTGGATAAAACGAGTTATTGTCAAGTTATTTGTTTTATCTAATTGCTTTGAAGCGATTAGATATGCACCAATTTGCATTTCTTCGTGTAATGAACCTATCATTAAATGGGCTATATATCGACCACAAGAGTCTGTTGTTTCATCCACAATAATGTAGAATGGTTTCCAACGGCAATCTCACGAATTTTTTCACGAGTCTCAATGTACAAACTGTCAACACCACGTTTGCGTAATATACTTTTCTCTGGAATATTAAATTTACAGTATTTTTGCAAAAATGATCGGAGATTTGGATTATTTAATCGTATTAAAATGATATTCGAAGTCACTAAAGCTTTGCATAAATCTTCATTAAAAATAGCTTGTTCACTTCTAGACGATCCAGATTCTAAATATTGTTTCAAGGGAAGTTGACTTTGTCTGCGAGTGTCTTTAGATTTCTGCTTTACTATATGTGAGGGTGTTTTCGCGTGTTGGTCGATTTTAAACTTTTTTTTACATGGAATCTAAAACAAATAAATTCCTGTAGATGTTGAAGTTTTAATTAAATTAAATAAATGCGTACGTTGTAAAGTTGCCCTACTTTTTTTTTAACTGTGAGTTGAAATAATATTTTGCTGTTGTTTGATTTACCATTGTGAAAGGTCAAAATAAAATATAAAATAAAAAAGTACTTACAATTTTAGAACATGTTTTACAAAACACCTGGTTATCACCTTCTACAACAAAATCTGAATAAGATTTTACCCACGACTCAATTAATTTTGCCATTTTTCCCACTGGTTAACACAACACAACAATAAAGACTGAAATGAAGTTGAAAGTAAACCGAGTCATTTAGAAATTTAAAGATATTAATACAACTACCTGAAAGGATATTTAGCAAAATTTGTTGGTTTAAGGAGGGTGTTTATAATTTAATCCTCTCAAGTACCTACACCATTAACCGTAATTTATTACAGGGAAAAGTTAATCCTTGAAAATTTTAGGAAATCGACCTGTAAAAGCATTTCACAAAATATTATTTTGGTCCAAAACTCATAATTTTAATATGTCCAGCCAATTAGTACGTCAGATATATGCCAAAAAATTAACAAAATGTCAATATATGCATTCAAAATCAAAAATTGTATATATATATATATATATATATATATATATATATATATATATATATATGCAAAATATGGCGTTTTGCATATATTCCCAGCTCTACAAATAGGTATAAATCAAATAAGACATTTAAAAGATTGTGGTGTAGTTATTAAATGCAAATGAAATTAAAAAGGTTAAATCTGCTGTCGAAAAGAAATTATCTAAGAGTTATAATATTGTCTCACCAGATTTAAAAATCCCTCCATAAAAGTTGTGGACATAGAAAATGTCTCCTGAAGATATAATAAATATGTATTAAAAAGCAGAATGGTTTTTACTTTCCTATCTGTATACAGATATAAGGAAAATATAGGAATCATGATTTTTTTCGACCTCGAGTTTTCGACGGATTTTTACGTTTTGAGGTCCCCTGAATCCGTTTTGACTATTTTCGCGATGATGTCTTTGTGTGTGTGCGTGTTCGCGTGCGCGTGTGCGTGTGCGTGTGCGTGTGAGTGTGCGTGCGTGTGCGTGTGCGTGCGCGTGCGCGTGTGCGTGTGCGTGTGCGTGTGTGTGTGTGTGTGTGTGTGTGTGTGTGTCTGTATGTCGCATAACTCATGAACCGATACACTGAAAAACAACAAATTTTAAACTTAGGCTTTATTCCAGCGTCTAATGAACTGATTAGATTTTGGGCGGAGTCGGAACATCTGGGGTACTTTATGGGTGGTCATTTTTATAATTTATGGAATATATCTGTTATTTACGTTTGGAAAAAAATTCTTCAAATAAAAGTTACTTCTAATATAATTATCTATAATTTTTGTTCTATACAAAAATTTTCCTAAAATGGTCCGTATTCGAGAAATTTGACAAAATGTAAAAAAAATATTTTTTTATAAAAATTGTTTAAATAAAAGTTGTTAATAAAATAATATGAACTCATAAAATTTTCAAATGCTTTTTTCTTGAAAATGGTGCGTCCTAGCGAGATGCAACAAGAGAAGCTTTATTGTAAAGAAAACATTGTGTTTCCAAATTTTTTAGTCAAAAATGTTAAAAACTGACAACAAAAAAACTTAGGGCAATTTTACCTTAAGCCCCCCCCTAATTTACCCATCTATGAAGATGATCAAAAACTAAGATTAAGTCCATTACATAGAGCGTAAAAAGGTAAGCATTTGTACTAAATTTAATTTAGTTATCTTTAAGCGTTTAGAAAATATTTACAAAAATGTGTCATCAGGACTTCACTTTAAACACCCTGTATCTCGGAAAAGAAACGTTTTCGGACCTATGTTTATATAAACTTTTACTCCTATTTTAGGATTTAGATTACGCTTTTAAAATATGACCGTGTAATTTCGGGACACCCTGTATACATGTCATAGGGGTGGCTTTAAGGAGCTGAGATAGGATGAGAATTTGTGTGCACCGACGAGAGTCGGAATCTGATTGACTCAAATCTACGAATTCAGATATCAAAGCGTATATGCCTTGGTAAAAGTATGGATGGTGGTGTACATATTTTATCTTTCTTTAATTCTCAGCTTTTTCAATTTTTCTTTGATTTGTTTTCACTTTGGGGATATCAGGGTGTAATTATCATAATTTCTTAGAGGGAATTCGGGATTTTTTATTTTCATATTTACAAAAAAGCACTTTAAGTATAACTCGTTTAGTTTCCCTTTTCACATGTAAGTGTAAACAAGTTCTCCTAGTTTTCTGAAATGTCTATTTCCAAATGTTGTTCTCGTATAAAAGTAAAAAAATTCTCCTAGCTTTCTGAAAGATTCGTTTCCAGTTTTATTTTTTGCAGCGCTTTATTTTTTATTTTAAAAGAAAGTTAAGGTTTTATTTCTACTAAAAGTTGTGTAATAAGATTTGCTGTGTCTGTCTGCCACTAAAGTTATTATTTTTCTTGGATTATTTTATTCAGCTTGAGTATGCTCTATTAGCGGTTTATATTCCTTCTTCTTTAATTTTATTAAACTTTATTACAATTTACCTAATTTATTTTTTGTTTACGTATCTCAAACTTTTTTCCATGTCCCTGGATATTTCTTTGCATCAATTAATTGTAATATTTATTTCATTTTTGTTTTAAATTACATTTTTTAATAATGGACCCAGCAAACATTTTGGTGTAATTTGACGTCGATACTACCTAAATTATATATAATAAATTTGGTCGCAAAATTAGATTTAACCATAATTATGTAAAATTTACGTTGGCTCGACGTGGATTCGACATAAGTGGAGAATAAGACGACGTCGAAATTTGGTTTTATTTACCAAAATAGGAAGAATTACATCTAAATCCACATTGTAGTAGCCCAGTACGTTTGGTTAATAATACCTCTCTAGGAAAATTTGACGTCAGTATAACGTTAATTCGACGTTGATTTAACTAAGTTTAGGTAGAAACTACCAAAATATTTACAGATGCCTCCAAGTGTACGAAAAGAAATTTATACTTATTTGGTATTTTTATCTATATATAAGTAGAAATATTGTAAGAAGTAACCAACACAACTAAAACATACCTAGTTAACATGAAAGATTGAAAATAAATAAATGTCGGTGACAAAAATATATGTAATGTAATTGCGGTAAATATACAGTTCACGCTTGTTGAAATTAATGCGAAGAAAATTTTGTCGTGCATGTTAACAGTTCTACTTAGAAAAATAACAATGCCCTTCCAAAATAATATCTAATTAAAAAAATATAAGAAAAAAATATGATCGTGTAAAAAAATAATAATAATATTAAGAGCTAAAACTATGTTACGTTTGTTATGTATCACTTTAGAAAATCAATAATGTTTCGTTTTTCGGTATTTTCATTCGTATGTTTTAGTTATGGTCATTTTAAAAATTTAAAATTGAACGTTAAGAAAATATGGCGTATTGTGCGAATTCGACCTAAAAGTTATTATGACTAAGGAAATCTACATATTTTACAAATACCTTTTTACTAAGTTGAATTAACTTTAATTTCACGACATATTAGTTAACTTTACCTATTTAAAGAAATAATAACTTATAGGTTTTATAAAAAATTTACCTATAGGTAAATATAACATATTTAGGTCACGTTGTTCTGCACTTGAGATTTCAGACGTTTCACTTTACGATAAAAATCGGAAGTATAACGATATGGTTTATTATTTTTCGAACTCATTTTATTAATTATTTTTCGCATTCATTTAAAGCTCTATCTACACCACACGTAAATTAAGATCACGACTGTAATGGTTTTTTTTAAATGGCCGAAATTCTTAAGAATAATGACGAAGACAGTAACTGAACAACCTAATTGTTAAAATAACCTAAATAATATAAATTTTACATATAGGTCATGTATGACTTTTTTTAAATTGGTGGTTTTTAGTCGAATTTACTTTGTGGTAAATTTTTCAGGTAATTGCTACAACAAAGTTAATAAATATTTCTTCATGATGACTTATAGGTCAACTTTATGAGTATTCGACTATTTGGTTGAAATTAGGTAGATAAACAGGTAGAATTTTGCTACGATCTCGACCTAATATTACTTTAAAGGAGAGTAAATAAAAGCGGCCAAATAGGTTACTATGGAGGCATAAAATTCCGTAGAATTTTTAACCAAATCTACCTAGTTGGATATTCTACTATAAAGACGATTTTTAGTTGCCAAACAGGTAGATATTACCTAAATATGGCACCTAATTTTACTACAACTTAAGCAGATTTGTGTAAAAGGTAGATTTCTTGGTATAATTTACGTAAATTTAAATATAAATTAAAACCGTTTGGTAAATTTACATTAGAGGTATATTTTTCTAGTCAATTTTACGTAATAATTACCTTAATAAGTAAATTCGTCTTAAACAAAGTCGAGTTATAACTAATGTTATAGAAAATGTTTGCTGGGGATGTCCCACTTTCACAAGATTATTGATTCCTTAACTTCTTTTGTTTTTCGCTTCCTTAGAGATCCTTATTCCTTTTTATTTTACCAATAATTAATGTATTACCTTGTCGTTCATTTTAAATTAGTTTCACAATTTACAATTTATCCTGTATGCCTGGAACCTACAGTTTTAAATAATTCAAAACTCAATACCACAAGTTTATAAGGCATGATGATGATTATATAGAGCCGAAACTAGTTGCAACTTCATTCTTTTATACTGTAATACACTTCGTATTGATTTAGAGTTTTCTTTATTCGATTAAAAAATATAAAAATAGCAGTTTTTAAATCGTTATTGCAATATTTGGTTTACATTGACTTCTGTTATTATGATTTCGCGTTATATCGCGAGGATTTATCTTTTTTAACAACCCGAAGCGACAAGGCAATGAATTCGTACTCCCTCATTTAATCCGTATTTTTTATTTACCATTTTACACCCTTCTGAAAAGTTAAATGCGAATTTATTTCGCTTTATTTCGACATGTATATTCACGCTATCAAAATAACGCGTGTTTAAACAACTGTTTCTGAATAACACTTTTCGATATTTTATATTTTTATTTAGCTTAAAAAACATCAAAATTAAATGGTGTATTTATTTTAAACAAACGATGTTGAATTCAATTACGTTGTAGTGACTGAGGATACAATATTTAGTTTTCGGAACAATAAACACGAAATTTTATTAAAATAATTATTACTATTAATTCAGTATTGTTTGTATAAACTTGTCGAATACCCTTAAGAGGAGTTTTTACTTGGCTGTAGAGCGGAGCATGCAAGGGTTTCGTAGTACCCCACTTTTAAAGTTTATTTTTGACTTAATTTGGAAGAAAAAAAATTGTACGTGTAGATAAAGTATAAATCTACGCTCCTCCAGATTCTTTCTAGAGGTCCTCAAGCATTTAAATAAATTGAACTAGCGAGGAGAGGAGGCCAAAGATCGAGTCGAAGGACATGACATCCTTAGTATCTTCTTCGTAAAAAAATCTGAACGCGAATATTTGAACTTTTCACGGTCTAGATTTTTTCTAGATGTCCTCTAGAATTCAAATAAATCAAATTTGAGAGGAGAGAAGGCCAAGGATCGAGTCGAAGGACATGAAATCCTTAGTAAAATTTCATTTTCTCCGTAAAAAAATGTGAACGCGAATATTTGAACTTTTTACGTTCCAGATTTTTTCTAGAGGCCCACGAGAATTAAAATAAATCAAATTTGAGAGGAGAGGAGGCCCAAGGATCGAGTCGAAGGACATGGAATCCTTAGTAAAATTTAATCGACTCCGTAAAAAAATCTGAACGCAAATAGCTGAATGAGAAGATGAAATTTAACTAAGGATTACATGTCCTTCGACTCGATCCTTGGCCTCCTCTCCTCTCAAATTTGATTTATTTTAATTCTCGTGGGCCTCTAGAAAAAATCTGGAACGTAAAAAGTTCAAATATTCGCGTTCACATTTTTTTACGGAGAAAATGAAATTTTACTAAGGATTTCATGTCCTTCGACTCGATCCTTGGCCTCCTCTCCTCGCTAATTTAAATTATTTGTGTATTTGAGAGCTTCTAGAAGAAATCTGGACCGTGAAATTTTACTAAGGATTTCATGTCCTTCGACTCGATCCTTGACCTCCTTTCCTCTCAAATTTGATTTATTTTAATTTTCCAGGACCTTTAAAAAAAATCTGGACTGTAAAAAGTCCAAGTATTTACGTTCAGATTTTTTACGGAGTCGATTAAATTTTACTAAGGATTAAATGTCCTTTTTTTGCGATCCTTGGCCTCCTCTCCTCTCAAATTTGATTTATTTTAATTGTCGTGGGCCTCTAGAAAAAATCTAGATCGTGAAAAGTTCAAACATTCGCGTTCAGATTTATTTACGGAGAAGATGAAATTTCACTAAGGATGTCATGTCCTTCGACTCGATCATTGGCCTCCTCTCCTCGCTAATTCAATTTATTTAAATGCTTGAGGGCATCTAGAAAGAATCTGGTCCGTGAAAAATGCAAAATTCACGTTGTTTTTTTTACGGAGTCGATTAAATTTTACTAAGGATTCCATGTCTTACGACTTGATCCTTGGACCTCCTATCCTCTCGAATTTGATTTATTTAAATTCTTGAGGACCTCTAGAAAAAATCTGGACCATGAAAAGTCCAAATATTCACGTTCTGATTTTTTTACGGAGTCAATCAAATTTTACGCCACTGCTTTCTTGGTGGCCGCTGTGTGCCTAGGCCGCTAGCTTCAGTGTCGCATACCAATCTTAGTATTACAGAAATAAATTACGTAAAAAATAAGGTGTACAAATACGTAAAAGTTATTATTATTATTATTATTATTATTATATGCAAGGATTTCATAGTACACCAATTTTACGGATGATTTTTTAATTATACTAAAAGAAATTTTATGTAAGTACAGGTAAAGGCTTACCCATACCTCTCTGGAGGCCCTTTAAAAATATCTTTTGAAAAAAATCTAAGAAAAGAAACAAAAAGAAATAGAAATGTTAAAAAATAATAGAAGATAACAATATATTTAATTTTTGCCTACAGAAGCATTTATTTTTAATAAAATAAAAATAGAAATACGTTAAAAGCTTCTTCGTCCAGAGGGTGACACCAACAAAATATAAATATTTGTCTACTATTTAGTGATAAACAGTACATAAGTGATTTGAATTCATGTTGTTATTTTTTACATACAGTAATTTCACTCAATTATAATAAATTAATTTTATCATTTATTTATTAAAAAAATATATATTCGAAATTGGAAGGTATACACTGAGATGTGATATAAATGTGTTTTTGTTTAATGACTACCTCTTCGAGTCAACAATAATTATTAATTCCAGCATGTTAATATCTCTTCAATCCGTTAAAGTGATATAAATATTTTTTCTTGCTTTCGCGCATGGCTTTGATCTGTCGCACCGTTTGAGGCGCGTTGCAACAGAACATTTTCTAAAAAGTTAGCCAATGTCTATAAATGAGAAAAAACGATTGTTACAAGCTGATTGTGCATTGTGGCACAATAAAAGACGGAAACGAGTCACTGCTTTAAAATTTGGAGAAATTTGTAAAAAATCTCCTAATTTCTTTTATTTATTTCTAAAGCCACCCGATATGGCATGGAATTCAGAACAAAATAAGATTTGGAAATTTATTTGCAAGTAAAAGTTTTTAAATGTGGACATTTTATTGAATTCGAATTTGATTATGTTGCTGCCAGTCTGAATAGAATTAAAAAAGAAAACAAAACTCTATGATAGAGTTAAAATGTCCATATGGAGCTGAAGTGCTGACTGTAGAAGAAGAATATGCAGTAAAGAAATAACTTTTTGGAAAAAAGACAATACCATTACACATTACATTATTGGTATTTTCAAATTCAGGGCTAACTGCACATATCACAAATGGATTTTTGCATGTTGTGCTTTTGTGCTTTTGGATTTCTGGAGGCATAAAAGTGGAGAAAATATCTCATAATGACAGCTTTTGGGAAGAAAAGATACAAAATTAAATTAAATTTTTTTATATGAAATATGCCTTGCCGGAACTTGTTGACAGCGAAGCTAATAGAGACATAGAAGTACAGAACACTAAATAATTCGTGAGAAATTTTGTTTAATTTTTATTAACATAACGCAGGTAATCTTAAATTATTTTGAATATTTTTATTAATTTAAGAATTACATTTTATTTATTTCTAAAACATGGTAGTAGGCGATCCATTTAAGATATGATTAATGTTTTTTTATTATTATAATACACTATTTTAAATTTAGGAATTTACCAGTGGTAGTGGTAATTGATGATATATAATTATTATTATTATTATACCAAATGTTTTAAAAGGCTACACCAACTAGTGGACCACGCTTTTAAGTCCCCAAATAATAGTTTCAAGATTTTGATTCGGATTAGAAATTTTGTGTCAAAGCCAAGTCATGTATTGATATTTTAATACGTAGATGAGTAACTATCATCAATAGAAATTGAAAATTCACACAAGAATCTTTGTAACGACGTTATTTATAACTTTATTAACTTCATAACGGTCAAAAGTTTTAGTAAACTTATTTAATTTTAAATATAAATTGATGATCATTTTAACTAAGAAATTTTCGAAAAGTTCACTATATTGTTTAGTTGTTGCAACTTTACTGCGCTTAAGTAGCGTTTAGATTAAAATATAAATTGATTTATGGAGCTTTTCTGAAAAAAAAGAAACTAATGCTTTCATTTCAGCAAAAAAAAAACATTCATAATAGGTGTAATAATAATTAATAACAACTATTAAATTGAAATTTGCGTTTTTGCGACTGCTACACTGTGCCTATGATAGGTACCCTTGAAACAGTTGAAACATTAAAAAATCAAACTGTTCCGTCGACGTAAAACTGTCTTGTTTTAGTTTCGGTAGGTATCGTGGTTTCGAGCATACATTAAAATGCAAATGTGCCCAGCCAATGAGAACGCTCGGGCACCAGCCGGGTGTGGCCTATGTGCCGCCAAATTCAAAATTTCAATTTATGTCAATTTTGTTAAGGAACTTGACATTTGGCGCTTTGGCAGCAATGAAGTCCACATGGAGGGAGGAAGGAAGTCCAGTTCATTGTTTGGCAGCATGGAGGTACCTCCATGTTTGGCAGTAATTAACCTAACCTTAGATTTCAGATTTCGTTGGTTTGGTTAGTGAATTTATCTACCTAACTTTTCAGCATTTTTAATTTTGAACATAAACTAAACTTATTTTGCGGTTTACAGCAGGAAAATATGGAATCACATGGGAGGTAATTATTTTTTATATTGTGACATTTTCAAGATAAAAATATTAAGATTATAATATAAATCTTGTGTTTATTTTACAGCCAACAGAATGTGATTTGTGAATTTTGTGAAATTGGATTTTCAAGTACATCTACAAGAAACAGGCACTTAAGGAAATTTCACCCAGAATCTACTGGACAGGAACAAAATAAACATTATGTGTCCAATTTGTACCAATAGAATTTTTCTTATTATAATTATTTAAACAAACATTTGCTTGATATTTACCAGGATTAAAGAATCTGTTTTAAATTTGAAGAATTTACATCTTGGAGAACACAGGAAAATTAGGAAGTTAATTATGCTTGTCAGACAAGAAACAAATTTAAAAATGGTGAAGAATGCATATTTTACAATTGTAATAGAAGTAATTTCAAAGGTTATATCAACTTTCACTTGTTAAACATGTGTATTTCATAAATTTATTTTTAGGATTTAGTGGCTCATGTAAAGTACGAAATATAAAATCTGGGGGAAGTATCCGCATCCGAGGAACGTGTCCCTTAAGAATTCTAGTGAAAGAATTAACATATGGTAATTAGTAGTATTAATTTAATATTGTTAATTTTATTAATATTTTTTATTAGCATCAGTTCAAGTAAAATTTCTTGAAACTCATGTCGGACATGCAGATGAGCTAAGAACAAAGAGACTGTCAAAGGCTGAAGAAAATATTGTAGTTAGACAATTAGCTGCAGGGGTGACAAACAACAGGATAATTCAAGATGCCAAAATAATAGGTACAATAGAAAGAATAAACTTAATAACGAGAGGAGGGTTATGTTGTAGTTGACGGGTCTAGAAATGCGCGCGTTCACACCACTCTGCACTGACGTCTAGAATTTGAATTTGCACAAGCCACGTTGCCAAATCTCCACTTTAATTTCAGCTTGTTTTATTTTATAGTTTATTTTTCAACCAAATTGTAACCTCTGTACATTAAAATGTATGATAAATAAATATAAAGATTTATATTATATTTTGAAATAATTCTGTTTTTTTTATAAGACAGTTTTGATAGATTTTAGATTTAAATTTTGTAATTATCACTATTGAAAGGTTATTATTCACATTAAAAAACGATCATATTACTTGAAAATCTTCAGAACATTTTTTTATTTTTATGGGTTTTTTAATCGATGTAAAAATTGGTAAATATAGATGATTAAAAGTAAAATAGTTATTTCAATCTGCTTATTCCCTGGTTCCAAATAATTAAATATAACCAGGCAACTCCGTAACGATTCCGACTGGCAGAACTAGCCGGAACAGGAATGGTGCGCACTGGCCCATTTCCAGACCCTTCAACTGCAACATAACCGAGAGGAGACTTAGCATATTTAATAAGGAAGTATAATATTGACAAAAAAAGGGACGCTGATGATATGACAGCTACTACTTTGAAAATTGAAGAATGGAACAGGCAAGGAAAAAACCATGCATTTTTATGCAAAAGAATTGGTAGTTACATAAAAATATGCAATATTTATAGTGTTTAGATGGTGCAGGTATAGGTTGGGTTTTTATTTTCAGGTGAAAGTTACCCTGGATTAAATGATTAAGATTTTGCAGTGTTATGGAAAAAAAATTAAGAGACTTTAAAAGGATCATTTGTATTGATGGAACGCATGGAACAAACTGAAGAAATTTGGATCTTACAATAGTTCTTATTAAAGATGAAATAATATGGGATTTCCAGAGGCATTTTTACTTTCAAACAGGTTAGATCAAACAATTCAACAAATTAAAATATAATAAAATGAGTGGACGACGTAATCTTAGGTAAAAATACTTTTATCAATTAGACAAAACGTGCAATGAAAAATGTTGATATAATAAAATTAAAATAGGATTCAAATTTTTTTAGAGTTGAAAATTTACAGGATTTGTTGGATGAGAAGATGTGGAAAAGGATAATTAATGCTAAAAGGCCAAATGCAAACAATTATCAACACAAAATTGTTGTAGAAGCCCATAAAAAAGCAGAAAATATGAATTAATTTGGAAAATTCAAAGCACAATCTTCAGTGAGTAATAAATATTATGTAGTGTCTTGTAATGAAGTATGTGATATACAATGTCGTACTTTGTAATAAATGTAAAATATGTTTACATAGATATCAATGTCAGTGTCCAGAGAATGCTGTAAAAACAGTACTGTGTAAACATATACATTCTGTAGTTTTGTTTGAGGAGAGAAGCGAGTTATGTTTTAGGTTCCTTAAATACTGGAGAGGATGAGGATGACTATTAGATGCCAGACCTAGAAGTTTCAATGCCTAATGCATATTAGACCAAAGGTTTACTTCTCGACATCCAGAAAAATGTATTCAACTTTATTTATAATATAACCATGCATCTTTTCAAAAAATATACATAATACATATTTTTTTAATTGGTAATTTTAATACATTTGTATTTAAATGTTTTAAATAAACCTAGTAAACATATGCTATTGTACCTATTCGTTTTTATTTTCCCTCTCATTTATTATTTAAAAATATACATATAAAAAAATAACTCACCATCAGTAGAGGTATCAAAATAAATATTAATTATTTATTCTAATAATCACATTCTATTATACATAAAGTGTGGAAACTCTCCATTATCTTAAGAGTTCATTATTTTCGAAGGTCATATTTTGTAAGGTAGTGGAAGTAAAACTTATTTTAAAAAAAAAGAACTAAAAATATCCTGTTTTATCTCGACAAATAATTAACTCGTAAGATAATGGATCGTTTCCACACTTTAATAATTTACTTTATGTACGCAACGCAGCTCTTTATTTCATAAAAAATTTGAAATATTTCAATCCATCACAATACATACTTAAAAATGTGTCCTTAATACAAAAATTCCGCATAACTACATAAATTGGAATTTTGAATTTGGCGGCATATTTGAATCCATCACAGAACCTACTTCCTTGATACAGAATTCCGCATAACTACATAAATTGGAATTTTGAATTTGGCGGCACATAGGCCACACCCCCGCTGATGCCGGAGCGTTCTCATTGGCTGGGCACATTTGCATTTTAATGTATGCTGTGGTTTCGGTGTTTCTGTATGTGTGGGACACCGCGCTCGCAAGTCGCAACAGACGCGAAACAACAAACAACGGTTTAAATTGTTGGAACAACTTGGAACTGGAACAGGTTTTTTGAAACAGGTATTTTATGGAACTGAAGCAGACTGTACCTGTTATTAAAAAGTCACTGTTTTACCCTTCCCTACATGCAGGTCTTGGCGAGTCAGCTACTTTCTTCCCCACTACTTCGCGGCGCGCTGCAAACCATACCTCAAATCTTTCCGTTTCACTGCCGGACCCTGTACGATATGCTCTCTGGAGACCTTGTGAGGTAGATGTAGATGCTAGAGTCATAATTTTACATGCCAGAAATGAAAATGGCTTTGTAGCAAACGCTTTGCTACTTTCAGCAAAATATGTCAATAAAGCTCTGCTGGATTATTATGAAGATATGAATGCAGCAGTTTTTAAGAACTGGTTTGCTGAACAACTTTTACCGAATATTCCACCTAATTCAGTCATTACAATGGACAATGCGCCATATCATTCCCGGAAAATTCACAAGAAGTAGTGACTCTAAGAAATCAGATATATCAAAGTATTCAAAAGATAATAACATTGATAGTCCTGCTTCCGTAAAAACAAAACCACAATTGTTAAAAATTGTTAAAAGTAAGAATATTCCAATACAGTATTATATTGATAATTTTGCAAAAGATGATGATCATACTGTATTGAGGTTACCACCTTAATATTGTGTACTTAATCCAATTGAATTAGTTTGGTCTTCAGTTAAACAAAAACTGAGACGTTATAATTTTGCACCTACCTTAACAAATGTGATTTAGAAAATATTAATGGCGTTTTTAAAGACCCGTCTTTGACTGACGTTTAGAAAAACTGCATTAGTCACGTCCTAAAAAGGAAAAAATATCATATTTTACCTTCTATAGCTCCAGTAGTTATATATACAAACCTCGATTCCTCGACAGATGGTTCAGATTTAGATTCGAATTAACTTTCTTATTTGTCATTATTGGTAATCCGAGAGTCATCAAATTAATTCATTGTTAACATTTTATTAGTTCGTAACAATTTTTTTCTTTTAAAAAATTCATTTTTCTAAATTATTTTATAGTTTTGTTTTATTTGAAAAGAAATTATTTTCCTTCATGGTTTTTGCTTTGAAATTTCGTTTCCCGAAAAAAAAAACGAATGAGGTACAAAAAGGGATCAGTTCACGGCTGGTACCCTGTTTCAACCAAACGCCCTTACAGGCAAGTACATTTTACTCGTCTATTTACGTTTTATAATTAATATTCAGTTGTAGCAAGTTAACGAGCTATAATAATGATTTTTTTTAAGTTTCAAGTAGGACTACAATTAAGTGCATCTCACTAAATAACGGCGTACAACGCCGTCCAATTTATAATCATTCGATCGCCTTTTAACGAATACTTTCTCGTATTTGTAAAAATATTAAATTTATAAAATGAAGTATCTACGCCTGTGACAGATCAAACAAAATTGTTGGCAAGAGTTCGGAAAGAGTTTAATGGAATAACTATACACAATTATTAATTAAATTTATTTAATTTTAATAATAAAATTTGGTACGCCCATGTGCGCGGTCCCTTTGAAGTCGGTAAGTACCCAGCAAACATTTTGGTGTAATTTGACGTCGATACTACCTAAATTATATATAATAAATTTGGTCGCAAAATTAGATTTAACCATAATTAAGTAAAATTTACGTTGGCTCGACGTGGATTCGACATAAGTGGAGAATAAGACGACGTCGAAATTTGGTTTTATTTACCAAAATAGGTAGAATTACATCTAAATCCACATTGTAGTAGCCCAGTACGTTTGGTTAGTAATACCTCTCTAGGGAAATTTGACGTCAGTATAACAACGTTAATTCGACGTTGATTTAACTAAGTTTAGGTAGAAACTACCAAAATATTTGCAGATGACGTATGCCTCCAAGTGCACGAAAAGAAATTTTATACTTATTTGGTATTTTTATTTATATATAAGTAGAAATATTGTAAGAAGTCACCAACATAACTAAAACATATACCTAATTCACATGAAAGATTGAAAATAAATAAATAAATAAATGTCGGTGACAAAAATATATGTAATGTAATTGCGGTGAATATACAGTTCACGCTTGTTGAAATTAATGCGAAGAAAATTTTGTCGTACATGTTAACAGTTCTACTTAGAAAAATAACAATGCCCTTCCAAAATACTCTCTAATTAAAAAATTATAAGAAAAAAATATGATCTTGTAAAAAAATAATAATAATATTATGAGCTAAAACTATGTTACGTTTGTTGTGTATCACTTTAGAAAATCAATAATGTTTCTTTTTTCGGTATTTTCATTCGTATGTTTTAGTTATGGTCTAATTAAAAATTTAAAATTTAGAATCGTACTTCAATTACGTTAAGAAAATATGGCGTATTGTGCGAATTCGACCTAAAAGTTATTATGACTAAGGAAATCTACGTATTTTACAAATACCTTTTTACTAAGTTGAATTAACTTCAATTTCACGACATATTAGTTAACTTTACCTATTTAAAGAAATAATAACTTATAGGTTTTATAAAAAATTTACCTATAGGTAAATATAACATATTTAGGTCACGTTGTTCTGCACTTGAGATTTTAGACGTCTCACTTTACGATAAAAATCGGAAGTATAACGATATGATTTATTATTTTTCGAACTCATTTTATTAATTATTTTTCGCACTCATTTAAAGCTCTGTCTACACCACACGTAAATTAAGATTACGACTGTAATGGTTTTTTTAAAATGGCCGAAATTCTTAAGAATAATGACGAAGACAGTAACTGAACAACCTAATTGTTAAAATAACCTAAATAATATAAATTTTACAAATAGGTCATGTATGACTCTTTTTAAATTGGTGGTTTTTAGTCGAATTTACTTTGTGGTAGATTTTTCAGGTAATTGCTACAACAAAGTTAATAAATATTTCTTCAAGATGACTTATAGGTCAACTAAATGAGTATTCGACTATTTGGTTGAAATTAGGTAGATAAACAGGTAGAATTTTGCTACGATCTCGACCTAATATTACTTTAAAAGAGAGTAAATAAAAGCTGCCAAATAGGTTACTATGGAGGCATAAAATTACGTAGAATTTTTAACCAAATCTACCTAGTTGGATATTCTACTATAAAGACGATTTTTAGTTGCCAAACAGGTAGATATTACCTAAATATGTCACCTAATTTTACTACAAAGGAAATTTAACTTTGAAGTAATTGTTGGTTATTTTTTTTAGTATTTTTTCCCTTGCTGATATGGTTAAAGTTACTTTTAAGCAGATTTGTGTAAAAGGTAGATTTCTTGGTATAATTTACGTAAATTTATATATAAATTAAAACCGTTTGGTAAATTTACATTAGAGGTATATTTTTCTAGTCAATTTTACGTAATAATTACCTCAATAAGTAAATTCGCCTTTAAAAAAGTCGAGTTATAACTAATGTTATAGAAAATGTTTGCTGGGTACTAATCGGTTATTTCGCCGTGTTGGATTGTGTCTAAACAGACTATACGTGTGAATTTGAATGTGTTTAGTGACCCTGTAGATGTACCCCTTTGTTTGATAAATTTATTAATAGATCCATTAAACCATGGAGGATAAATTTTAATATTAGCTTTCTTTTATGGAACATTTAGTGAAAATATTTCGTATGATTTTCCATTTAATTCTGTTATTATGTACCTGAAGATGAAGTAATACAAATTTCGAAACAGAAATATACAACTGTGAGATAAAAAGGACTTTTCTTTTGTTGCCTTATTTGTCAATCTAAAAGTATTTCAAGCACGCCAATATCCCGACCAGAGCATATAATATCAAATATCTGGATTGGATTTTCCAAACAACCCCGTTTCCAGGATTATAACAACGTAAACGTCATATGGAGACATCCAATAAAGCGGGGTTAAAAAAAGACGACGTCAGTTTCCTTCTTTCCTTAAAACCCACCGGAGACCACGTAAAATTTTAACAAAGCGGTCAGATAATCGATGGCATATATTTATCCATCTTGCTACTTCTGGATTTCAGAAGCGTCAAGAATGCACACCTGATAAGGTGGATAGTTAAACTTCAACAAGGATTCTATACGAACTAGGAGAATGTAGACATTCCGATAATTTGATTTTGCGATATTATCTTTCGGCATACCGATCGCTTGTTATACTACCGGTCAATTTATCTCATCTATTTGGGTTTAGGACAGGGATAGTTTGGTCCAATATTATTAGTATTATACTAATTCCAGTTCAAATTAGTTTTGCTTCTAGGGTAAGTCGGGGAGAGATGGCCCACTTTTTTTAAAAATATTAGAATAATATAAATTTAACGCACACTCCAAAAGAAGAATTTATTCGAAAATGTGGATACAATACAAAACACTAATCTCATAGTAAAATACAAAAAATTAATACATTCTTTGGTAAAAAAATAAATTGCTATTCATGCAAAAGGCCATCTATCCCGGACTGTCCGGGTGAGATGGCGCGTGTCATAAATGCTTAATATTACAATAATAGAAAAGTAATTATTTATTTTTCAGAGCTAAAACTTTTCCGCAAGAATGACAGAGGTTAACAAATGTTGAATAACCATCGTGAAACCACTTTTCATAGTTAACACACTTAACCCAATCGTCCTGTTTCGATGTAGAACAGTACTGCTCCCCACATCCTATGCATTCTGCACTATTATCATCTTCAGGGCTGTCATCAGACTCCTGTGAAACAAAATCAGAAACATTTTCTTCCGAAGATGATTCATCAACAACATTTTTAGGTTTATGCCTACTTAATGTTTTAGCACGTTTGGCTGCTCTCGCTGATTTTGATTTTTTTTATTTCAAGTTTTCTTTTTTCCAGACTTTTTCTTTTTCAATATTTTCGGATGACGTCAAAAGTGCTGCTATTTGTTTTCCACGTTTCTTTGCTTTCTGAACTACATCTGACGTGCTTGAGGACGTGCTGGGAATAGGATTGAATTATTGAAGCATTGTGCATGGCGTGTCTTTAACAGGAGTTCTCTCATTAATGCTTGTGAACAACCAGGTGTAGGATTTTCTGGGGGATGTTCTGGTTCTGGTTCAATATGTTCATTTATTTGTTCTCGTTGATCTTCTGTTTGCTCTTCATTCAGGAAGGCGTAATCTGGAATTGCGTCAGGGTTGAATGGTTGGATGCCAGTTGCCCTAAACGATGATACCCCATTCTCTACAGTGGCTGCTTTCGACCATGCATCTGATAATAGTTTCCCGAATATCATTCTATTGATTTTTCTGGTAGGATTAGTCTTGATAAACAAGTTACAAGCTTTAGCAAAATACGACTTCAAACTTTTAAAAAATGCTCTGTCCAGAGGTTGCAAAAATTGAGTAGTACTTTTCCATTTGGTTTTCTAGGCATAAAATGAGTCTTCAACCAGTTCAGAAACAAATTGGTGCTGATTTAAGCAGATTTTTCATTCACATATACAACCGAACCGGGAGGCATTCCGTCCTCAAACTCCGCCTTCTTGTTCTTTCCTTTAAAAATGCAAGCAGGTGGTAAGAACGAGCCCTCGGCGTTACAACAAGATATGACTGTGATGGTTTCGCCTTTCTCAGATGATGTGACGGCTGCAACATTCTTAGATCCCTTTGCTGCGATCACGTATCCTGCTTTGTTGTTCAGCTGTAGGCCGGTCTCATCCATATTGGATGGTTTGTTCATCAGATCATTTTCACGTAAAGTTCTCTCTAAAAGCTGGAAGTACAACTCAACTTCTACTTTGTTCATGCCTTGGCACCGAGCCAGTGAAACACCTTCGGATTTTCGAATTCTGAGGTTCTGGTTACGTTTTAGAAACGAATTTAACCAATCATACCCGACTAAATCTCAGCCAAATGAAAAGCCATTGACCTTACGCTCTCACGTGTTGGTGCAAAACCGTACTTCTGCAACTTTTTGATATAAGCCTTGAGTTTATTTTCATTTTCTGTTCCCAACAATGAAGGCGGCCCCAATGTTTTCTTAGACACATTATTATTCTTTATTCTTCTCCTTAACGTAGAAGCCGGGACGCCAAAGTTTCTTGAGGCAGCATTTACACCCATTCTGCCGCTTCCAACTGCTTCGATGGCAGCGAAAAGTGATTCTTGTCCCTCCATGATCCTCTTGAATTATCACGTTTTCTTTTATATTTGGTCGGTATGTCTGCAAAAAAAACGAAAAGCGATTAATAAATACGTTTTATGATGGGTCAACTATCCCGTAAAATACAGAGCCATCTAACCCGAATGTCCGGTAGAGATGGCCCACTTACTTTTCTCAATAACAACGAGATAACATGACAACAAACGAACGTTAACCTAACCTCACAATACTATATTAACATATTATATTAAGCAAACAAGATTTTTTTATTGTAAAATACAAATCCGTGATAAGTTAAGCAACAAGCAGATAATTTCTGAATACAACAAATTTGATTTCTATCCATAACTTACCTAATTTCTCAGTTAAACAAACAAGAAAGCTCCGCACGATGTGTCTTTGCCAACGGGTATATATACACTGCAAATAAGAGCGGGAAGCTTAAACAGTATGAGAAATAGACGATTGAGTCATCTCACCCGCAAGGCCATCTAACCCGGAATTACCCTATATACGTTTTATTTATAGGGTCTTCAACAATATGTGTGTATCTTTGTTAGTAACTTTTAGAACAACTGAAGTGTCAGTTCTGTCAAATATGTCGCCGGCTTTATTTAAAGGTTTGTTATCAAAAATTATCGAATGTATCATTTTATCAATTCTCTATTATTAATAAAACAATCAGTTCTTTTTATAACTTATTATACTCTTCACATAGTAGTCTGTTTTTTGTCAGCACGATAAGTCAAAAACTTGAAGTTTTTAGCAAAAATCAAGCAACTCAAAAAAACGATATTAAATTGAAATGTAGGAAAAATTAAGCTTTATAATGGCGGTTTTCCACTAAACGGACAAAACAAAAACAAAACACAAACTCGTGTCGAAAAAACAAAACTGCAACTTTTTGCATACTTTTTGAAGACAGGCGTGTTTTGCGACAGTTGGAGTTTTGTTTCTCGAGTCCCGATCGGAAGCGGTAACATCAAAGGGTTTTGATGTGTTTTGAAACTCGAGTCTGTTTACTGGAAACAGTCGTGTCGTGTAGTCTTAATTTTGTACCAAATTGCTATAGGTAAGTAAATATAGATAAGTAATTTGTTTTGAAAATCTGGATAAAATTATTTAAATATATTAGTAATATTAGTACAATGTATATATATCTGTGCATCAAACCCAAATATTGTATTTTTTAGGTTTTTATTATGTCACATACATCCTTTAAACTACTTTTATATTATTTTGTATTTTCAATTTGGACCTATCTTAAAAAATAAAGACACTAGCTTGTCTGGCTCTGATATAGAGATATACATATACGGTGATTCAAAAAAAGACATTTTTTTTCTTTTTCCTAGGATCGCAGTATAAACCAGGCACAACTAAAAATAAAAAAATCTTCTCTAAACATGATAGTTGGTTATTGGAAAATGTGTTCTGACTTCTTCGTGACAAGCAGTGGAAAAGGTCCGAAAACAATAACAAAACTGGAATAAAATGTAGCCCGCCTGATGAAAACAAGAGTTTTGAGCTTGTTTCAGTTTTGTTTTTGTTTTTCAAGTTCCAGAAAACACAAACAAAACATAAATTCAATTGTCCATTTAGTGAAAAACCGCCTTAAGGGGATGAAGCCTAATGAATCTGAAAAAAATCTGATTGAAAATGGGGGTTAAGACCCCTTTAACTGTAAAGAGTATAATACATCTTCATTATATTGAAATTCTTTTATTTCAATGGCGTATTTTGGGAGTAGAACTCAAAATGCTGGTTATATTCAATTCAAAGTTGTACTTAATAATTTGGAAACCCCACAGCAATAACAGAATTGACATGTAGAAAATTTAGAATAAATCAGTGAAAAAACTAACTCTCGAATAAATAAATTATAAAAATAAATTCGTAATGTACATCGTTCATAATAAACATAGGATTCTCAGGCCAGACTTGTGCATAAGACTATAGGAATACTGATTTTCCAGACGAAAAAATAGAGTAGAAAAATAATTGTGACGTTGACTTCAAACAATTTTATTGACTGTTCATGACTATAGGAATACTGATTTTCCAGACGAAAAAATAGAGTAGAAAAATAATTGTGACGTTGACTTCAAACAATTTTATTGACTGTTCATATAACATCAAGTATAAATATTAATAAATAGAAGTACATAAATACACCAAATTGATAAAGACCAAATGAAAACTAAGTTTTTCCAATAAATAAAATGCTTGCATTCAAAGCTCACTTAGTCACAAGACATTTAAAAACACATATCTTCCATCTCTTAACAACACTGTCCTCTCGCTTCAACAAAATAGAATCAAAATATATTTCGTGTAGACAATAAGAAAGTCACCTACCTATACCAACCCGCCTATTAACAGTAGAACACTCCACATCTTTCAAGTCGTAGCACCTTCCTTTGTCTTACCTAATAGAACTAAAAATATTTCGTAATAAAAAGAATCTCCCAATGACCACATCCGACAATATCTTAAGGGCAGTATCGATGGCAATTTGTACCATACTCACTCGTCTAGCCCAGTTCATCAAATAGTAGTTTAGAGATTCTATGACCGAAACCAATATAAATTCCTGGAGAAAATTAACGCACCACTTATATTTTGCTCGATAATCTTTATTTATTGATAACTTACTGTACGACAAGTAGGCCATGGACCTTGTTTGACAGTGACAGTTGTTTTTTAAGCTAGCTAGTGTCACGTAATGCCTTGTTTTGACAGTAATTCGTATTAAACCTCGTTTTAGACTAAAACTGTGTTAACATTTTCTTAAAAAGTGCTGGGGCCCTATTCTCGAATGTCTATTTCTAAATGTCACACGCGACATTGATGAAATGTCGAATAAGAATGCAAAAACGTATTCTGGAATGGCGAATTCGACATTTGTTGTTAGACATAAAGTCGAGTGGTATTCAACCAGTCGACATTGTAATGTCGCATGCCTTTTTAAATATAATGTTATGAGTGTCGTGACAGTGACAGTTTATATTTATTTTTAAGAGAAATGAAAATAAGTAATGTACAAATTGTTTTTAAAAATATATGAAATGATTATTTACAATTTCTCCTAATTTATCAATTATTAGTCCTGTCCAGTATCGGATTGGGCCGTCGGTCTACCGGCAAAAGACCGGTAGGCCTTCGTTCAAGCTGTGGGCCCTCTTTCAGGCAGTGGGCCCTCGTTCGGGCAGTGGGTCCTCGTTCGGGCATTGGGTCCTCGTTCAGACACTGAGTCTCAATCAGTGGACCTAATTTAGTGAGCCTAAGTCAGTGGAACCTCAGTCTGTGGACCCTTGAGAATAAGAAATGCGAAAAAAACCTTGGACACAGTAGTTCACCTCCAACTAACAGGCCCCGGAGAGGCAAAAGAGTCTCTGAGTCTGAAGCAAACAGGAGAAAGAGGGATAAGCTGCAGGCAGGCAGTGCTACGGCAAACGCCACCCTCAGCAAACCCCCTCACTCCAAACTAAACAAAAGAGGCCTAATCAAGTCCCTAGACAGCGACGCTAGTTCAGCCACCACAAGAGGCTGGAACACGACGCAACTAGGGACAAGAAAAGAGGTAACGCCCTGGAAGGTGAAAAACCCAGACAGGACCACAAAGTTCTGTCTGGGATAAGCTACAAGGATGCAGCTACGATCCACCTGAAAGTAGCTATAATAGACAAAGATAACACTTACGGTAAGATAACTACCAAAAGAGAAATCCTTGTCAAAAAGACACTGATGAGAGAGCTGGACAAAACAATCTAGTCCGCCTCCTGCAGCAAAACCAAGGCACCCACATTCAGGTCTTGGTCGAACTCTGGTGAAATTATCAGAGTAACCTGCGACGATGACCTGACGTTGGAATGACT
Source organism: Psylliodes chrysocephalus (assembly GCA_927349885.1). NCBI lineage: Eukaryota > Metazoa > Arthropoda > Insecta > Coleoptera > Chrysomelidae > Psylliodes > Psylliodes chrysocephalus. Next base: position 6,243,183 of record OV651818.1, read on the forward strand.
AAAAACCAAGGTACTAACCTTAGAAACATGGAAAGGAGCAACACTCGCAGTTGTAAGGATGGACGAGCTCACCAAAGCGTCTCTCTGGATCCAAGTGGAAGCGCAAGCTGACTTTGACGAAAAAGAGGTTGCGCTTAGGCGAGTTGAAGGGCAAAACCCAAACTTGCATGTGGCGAAATGATGCACCTTCCACCATGAAATCAAAAAAGACCCTAAGGGACATATTTTCTTCTTCGCCATCGGAGACGAAGACATGGGAACCTTAAAGGCCAAATCAATGAGGATGAGCTATGCGTTCACCTCATTGACTATAAGGCCAAAGATCGAAAAAGAGGCTGAAGCGGGGCCCAGTAAGTAATTATCTACTGTAATATACTCGTATTGTATATTTCTATCCAATGTTGTCAGATGTTATCATTCGCCAAATATGTCACATATTTTAAAATCTCTATTTGTCTTTGAGAATACGGATAGTGTCAGTCGATCGACATTTTAATAGACATTAGCAGTAGACATTATGACTAATGCGACATTTTTAATAGACATTCGAGAATAGGGCCCCTGATTAAAGCAAAGTTTCTGTTAGAAGCAAGCTGTTAATTGAAATTATTTTTATTACATGCATGTTTGGAAGTTCATTTGGGAGAATATCAAGTAAAAAAAATGAACCGTCAAAGAAATCTGTCACTAGAAGAGGCAGTGCGAGCATCGACTCTCCTGAATGAAGGATATTCAATGCGATATGTTGCTGGTTTGTTAGGAAGACATCATTCCAGCATCAGTCGCATAGTGAAGCGACATAATGAAACGGGTTCGTACCATAGAAGACCAGGACAAGGGCGAAAACGTAGCACTAATCAAATTGATGATCGTTTTTTGAGATAACGTGCTCTTAGAGACAGGAGAGTAACCAGCAATCTGCTTAAAAATGAATTAGCAGATGTTCGAAATATCGCTATATCGTCTCAAATGGTTAGAAGACGTTTACCTGAAGCAGAATTAAGCAACAGAAGACCAGCCAAAAAACCCTGGCTTACCAAAGAACAGTTCAGAGATTAAATTTTGCAAGACTACATCAGAATTGGACCATTAATGATTCCAAACGGGTTCTGTTCTCCGATGAAACTAGAGTTAGCCTTAAAGCTCCAGATGGACGTGAGCATGTCTGGCGAAGAGAAGGAGGAAGGTTTGCCAGCTGTAATATCTCTCCTAAAGTGCTTTTTGGTGGTGGCTCTTAAATGTTTTGGGGAGGAATTTGCTTCGATGCTCGTCCTGAGTTGGTCCTTATATGTACGAGGTCTATGAATGCCCAATATTACTTACAACATTATTGTCGAACATGTAATGCCTTTTGCTCCTATTGTTAGGCCCAATTTTTTATTCATGCAGGACAACGCTCGTCCCCACGTGGCTAGACAGGTTATTGGTTACTTACATGATGTTAATATTCCTTTATTAGAGTGGCCACCTAACAGTCCGGATATGAATCCTATAGAACATCTATGGGACTATCTCAAAAAGAGGATTCGAAGTCATAGACCCCCTGTTTCTAATCACAACCAACAAATAGAGGTCGCTATTGAAGAATGGGAGAATATACCGCAAGCTTTTGTTGAACATCTGATATCAAGCAAGCCGCGATGCATGAATGCAGTGATAAGAAGTAAAGGAGGGCCTACGCGGTATTAGGATTGACCCAGATGCATTTATTCTGTTTTACTGATTTTTTTTCTTTTTTCAATTTGGAGTTATGCTAGCTTATTTATGCATTTCCAGCAAAAACAAATTTTTATGGAAAAAATAAGGCAAATTAAGGTGTTTATATTGCAAATATTTAGATTAATTAAAGTGGTGGGTTAATTTTGTCCAGGAGTTTATTTTCTCAGGTCATCTTAATGCGCATTGATTTTCCTATCTTCTGTTTTAGGTATAATTTTTCTTTGTAATAGTAGCCATAAGAATAAACTACTACGGACCATGTTTCTTAATATTTATTGATTATACGTTTCGTCAAACAGAAACAACTTTTTTTTAAGTTAAATATTCAACTAGTTTTAAACATTAAAACGTTAAAGATGAAACGAAAATCTAAAATATTTTAGCACATTTAATTAATAATTTGCTTTTATTGTTATGTTATTCTTCCAATTTTGTATCAAATATCAGCAGCACTGTTAAAATTTTAAAATTTTTGATGTTCTAATACTAGATCTAAATAATAGAGTCCAGTTCAGTTTTATATTTAATTAAACAATCTTTGATTTGAAGTACTGACCTGCAAATTGGGAGGGCAATGGTCGAGCAGCTCCAACATATGCCTGATATTCTGTGCGTCTTGAATAACGAAGTTGAGTTCCATATCGAATTCGCCACCGACCAGCTGAAACAAAAATGGTTGTCAAAAAAACGTATCAAAATAATGCAATTTTTCGAACGTAGTATTTTACAGACCCTGTAATATATTTTTCGCTAAAATGGAAGAGGAATATTTGTTTATACAATTTTTATTTTGAATGGTCTCCTGCAACCACTATTTTTTTTTCATAACCTTAAATAAATATATTTTTCCCCCCAAATTATATACCTTCTCAAAAAAGCTTGAATGCTTAGAAGATTCAAACGTTTATGTTTTTCCATAGGCGATGATCAAGTTCGTAATGTTCTATAATTGGCAGGTGCGTTTGTTTTTCAAAGATATTATAATATTATAAAAAAAAATACAACAAAAAATAGACAAGAAAAACAATAATTTAAATAAATATGTTTTTGTTTTAGATAAAGTTGCCAGGTGGTCTTTTAGAAGGATGTATCATCTTCTGGATATTTGGCTGCTTATGAAAGGAAACACCAATTCGGAGAAGGCCCGTCAAAGTCTCAGCTGCTACTACCTCCCATAACTACTTTTCCCTATAAAGAGAGCATTATTATAGTCTATTTTTATGTATGAGAGAGTAATAAAACAGCATTTCTAATTCAAAACGGTCATTTTAAATATTTTTACAGAATAATCTAAATATTTCCTAAAATTATAATAAATGTACCTGAGCTATTACAAGTTTTGGGTCTTTTATTGGTCCTTTTATTTTAATTCCAAGAATTTCTTACAGTAATCGAATTATAAGTAGATAAATACCTTCCCAACAAATTTCACCGAAAATGCGATTATAGGTTTTCCATTTAGTAAGGAGGTCCAAGTTGTGTATTCTTGACAGTTTACTAAATGTCGTTTAGTTGCAACTTGCAAGGTGCAGTGTGAATTCTAGTGTGATCATGGAAAATTTGGAAGGGCCGCGTAAACGACAAAAAATCGGTCCTTTAACAGTTAATGAAAAAACATTAATATTTAATTGTTTTAAATCATTTACAGACAAACATTTATGTAAAAGTGTTGATGACACAGTGGAATTGGTTAGTAGTACGCTTGGTGTTGGGAAATCTACGATTTACAGAGTTGTTAAAGAAGAGACATGGCGAGTTTCAAACAGCACGTAAAGCTCCAGGAAAACCAAAATTTCAATTAGAAAATCTTTTGAAAGAAAGACTTCGAAGGAAAGTGCATGCGTTCTTCTTTAGAAAAGAATTTCCGACAGTAGACAAAGTTCTTGCCACGGTTCGAGATGATAAGGATTACCCTGAAATGAGTCGAAGCACACTATGGAAACTGTTAAAAGAAATAGGTTTTCTATGGAAAAAGCATTCCAGAAAGTCTATTTTAATAGAAAGAAGCGATATTGTAGTATGGAGAAGAAATTACCTAAGGACTATAAAAGAAATGAGAAACCAAAGAAGAAATATATTTTATTTAGATGAAACATGGATCAACGAGGGACATAAACCAAATAAATTTTGGCAAGATGAAACTGTTACAAGTCGAAGACAGGCTTTTTTAAATAATTTATTTACTGGTTTAAATCCACCAAAAGGAAATGGGCGCAGACTAATAATAGTACACATCGGTAGTTCAAACGGTTTTGTTAAAGGTGGTTTATTGACTTTTGAATCTACTCGTACCGGTGACTACCATGAGGACATGAATGCTGATGTCTTTAAAGAGTGGTTCGAACAAGTTATAGATCTTATTCCCCAGAACTGTATAATAGTAATGGATAATGCAAGTTATCACTCGAGACTTATAGAAAAAATGCCCACAACCAAGTGGTTAAAAAAAGATTTACAGAATTGGCTAAATTCAAAGAATATTAAGTTCCATCCCGGTTCTGTGAGAAAAGAACTGTATCATTTGTGTTCCCTTCATAAAGAGAAATTAAAAAAATATGAAATTGATGAAATTGCAAAAAATCGTGGGATGACGGAGGTTAGATCATCACCATATCATTGCGAAGTAAACCCGATTGAACTGATATGGGCACAGATAAAGGAAGAAGTTTCAAGAAAAAATAATTCTTTTAAAATGAGTGATGTTAAACAGTTGTTTTTGGAGGCTGTAAATAATGTGAAGCCTGAAAACTGGGAAAAGGCAGTAAATCATACGATTAAAGAAGAAGAGAAAATGTGGAAGTTGGACAATATTACTGATGAAATGATCGAGCCACTCATTGTAAATATTGGTTGCGACAGTTCATCTTCTGATTTCGATTCTGATTTGGATTTGTAGGTAAGAAATAGTTTTTATATTAAAATTATTATTTATGAACGTAACGTTGTTCAAAAGTCAAAGTTTAAACCCTTATACCTACATAACCCGCTTGACACAATGTTCTTAACATACCTTGTGGAAAAATAAAACATTTTAGAAAAAATTGCACTTTTTTACCTTCAGCTGTTTAGAAGTTATAAGCAGGTTAATTAGGTGAAAATATAAGTGTATACTCGAGGAATAACCTCAAAAAATATTTTAACTGTCTACTAAAAGAAGTGTAACGCCTATGGATTACGAACGCTTTATTATTTTAATACTATGTCATACATAAAAATAGACTATAGTAAATCCTCTAGTTCCAAAACCAAACAAATGCCCAAGTATCATAGATAATGTACTTTTTTGTAGGTAGTAATGCAGTGTTAGAAAAAATACATTAAAATAATTGAATACACTTTGACGCACAAAGCTTTGAAAAGCAATATAAAAATGGTGCTGCAACAAATTAATCATAAAAAAAAATAGCTGGTTAAACAAATTTATTGAAGCTTATACAACACTTTTATATTGTTTACATTAGTTGTTTGTTTCTCGTCTAAGAAATGTTTATTCTATTTTCTGTTGAGAACGAGTCAGAAGCTATATTAAACGACTTTTTAACAGAATAAACTAATTAAATTCATAAGCTTAGTTATATCAAGTGGTTTTTAGTTGGCAGACAATCGAAATAGAATTATAATTAGACTAGCAACAAAGTTTTAGTGAGGAATTTGAATAGTTAAATATTGCAGTTGGTGTGGTGTTGTTTCATATATCAAAACCAAGACAAGCACATGTTGAATTAGCTTCACAAAACAACGGTGGGAAATAACTTTGAACGTGCGGTAATAACAGTGACAGATTTTCATCGGTATTGAAAGTTTTGAAATGGTTCGTTTTGTTTACAGTAGTTATAAAGTTTTACAGTATTCATAATAAATTCTGACCCTATTTAAATATTATTAATTTGAGATACATAATATTTATCCAATCGCTGGAAAGTCCGGCTAGATTGCAGTTGAAATGGGTGTCGGTCATTCTATTTAAAATAAAATGACAGAAAATTGATACAAATTTCTGGACAATCTAAAATTTCCAAATGTTTACCCCTAAATCTTGTAACGGTTGAAACCGTTTTCGTTATTTAGACCCAATCATTGTAACGGTCGGAACCGTTTTCTTTATTTTGACACCAAATGTCATTTGTCGTTTATGCCTTATGTCAAAAGTTGGATTATCATTTCGATCGTCTCTGTCAACAAGAAAGTTAATTTGAATTTTTAATTATCTTTTATCTTGGATATCCGATGTACTAATTGTCTTTAATATTTTTAATGACCGTCTGGTTTTAAAAAGCCTGGCTGTATCTAGATGGTTCTGTAGAAGTTATATCTAAAGATATTGTTTAGATGTTTTGAAGTTTAGAAATACAGAAACTTAGAAGTTTAGTTCCAGCTACAGAAGTTTATTTTAAGTATATCAAGAGGTTTAGTTCGAGTCATATAAGGAAGTTTAAGAAATTTAAGTTTACCTATGAAGATTTATACTTAAAAGTTGGTGATATTCGAAGTATATCATACGAATCCCCTTAAAGAAGGCCTTTACAAGTCACTTCTTAAATACTACCTATTATTTAATAGATAAGTCTTGAATAAATCATTTAAATTTGAATAAGTAAGTCTCTGTGAATTAGAATTTGTCGCTACCTTATCTGAAACCTTATTTAATTATAATATCTTAATGGTTAGTGATTTTCTATATTTTCATCACTAATCGATAGTCAGGTTTAGTAAGTTTTAAATAGAGTGGCGCTCAACATTATTTTTCAAAGTAATACGAGTTGTTTAATAACCTAACCCACTCCCAAAAATCATAAGAGCTTAAAACACTATAAAAATAGATAAGGCTTGTGCAAAAGGTAAGAAACGGCGGACCGATTAGCGGGACGTTGTATAGTCTAAAAATTAGGTAAAAGTAATGGTGAAAATTTTAAAAATATAACCAGTTACTACAGGGATGAGTGCATTAGCTACCACAAAAAAATCGTGAGTAAATATTGTGTTTTAGATGAATTATTTCAGTTTTCCCTATTTATCGGTATAATAAGGTCTTTAATTGCTTACAAATCATTAATTTATCATGAATTGCAACTAAAAAACCTGATCTAGAAAAGTCTAACAGTAATTAGTACTTTATCATTTGTATAAAATTATAGTCCAGTCAAATCTGGTAATATATTTAAGCCGATATGGCACCAGATGTGGATGTATATTGCAAAATTTGTTCTGATAATTTCATTGTTTGTACTAAATCAATTAAATGCGCTCTATGTCACTTTAAATTTCATACTGTATGTGCCTCAGTTAAAGATACCTGGTCAAGAGTTGTAACTGAGAGCGAAAATATTTTCTGGTTTTGCGATGAATGTAAAAATCAATGGGAAAAAACCAAAGACAATAATACATTGCTTTTAAACAAGGAAATTGATTGCCTTAAGCGTGAAAAGGAGCTAACAAACAAACTACTATTTGACATGGAATATACAATGAATCTACAGAAATCTGTCATTGAAAAATATAATAATGAAAATAATAATACTGTAAATAAACAAGTCCCCTCTTTTACCAAATGCAGCGACATCGTCTAAGAATCACCCTCCTCTGTTCTCATAATTAAATCAGATGACAATAATGCAACTCACAATGATGTGTTGCCACCAATAACGATTCTCTGTTTTCGGTCTGTAAGGTAGCATTTGAAGAAATTAAGAGCCATATTATTAAATCCAAGATATTTGCATTTAGATATAAGAAGTTTGTGATTAATCGTATCAAAAGCTTTACTAAAATCTAAAAGAACTAATACAGTTGACATATTTTTATCAAATGAACCGATAAGGTCATCACAAACTCTTGTTAGGGCTGTTACTGTACTATGACCACTTCTGAATCCGGATTGATCACCAACTATCAATTTGGAACTGTTTACGTAATCATTCAACTGAAGATAGACAACTTTTTCTAATATTTTTGAAAGTATACATAATAAGCTGATAGGACGTAGATCATTGCATGATGAGTAGCCAAATCAGTAAATCCAACGCGTATAAAAGCATGCATAAATAGAACAAAAAAAATTCGTGGCGGTATAGAAATACACTGTCAAGATAAAGAATCACTCCAAGCTCTCAAAACTGGTATAAACGATAAAATTGGGAACAAATACAAAGCTAGTGAACTTATAAAATATAACCCACGCCTGCTAATAATGAATGCTCGTGTAGATGGATTAAATACTTCTGCTGAAATTATAAATAATATAATGTCACTTAATGATATTACTGAAGCCAATCAATCAGATATTAAAATAATTACAACGCTAAAACATTTCAATGGTACAAATGTCGTAATTGAAGTCTCCCCATTCTTAAGACGTATTCTCTTAGAGAGAAAATATATATTTCTAGGCTGGAAAAAATCTGAAGTATCTGATTACTTGAGAGTAATAAAATGCTACAAATGCTAATCATACATCAAATGATTCAAATTGCCCAATTTTGCAAAATTATGTTTCTAATTTAAAATCAAGAATTAATTATGGATAATAGAGTTTTTAAAAGGGATTTACTTAAATTCGGAATTTGTAATATTCGTTCTATTTTACCATCACTTTTAGATTTCTCATCATTTATTGTCCAAGAATCATTTGATGTAATGGTTGTCACTGAAACATGGCTATCGCCTGAAATAACATCTGACATTTTACATATATCGTCTTATAAATTTTTACTTGCCGATCGTAATAGACATGGCGGTGGTATTGGCGTAATCGTTAAAGACCACTTTCAAACTGAAGTCTTGGATTTAAATGTCAATTTCGATAATAAAATTTTAGAAATGCTTTGGAAATATGGCAATTGTTTTAGGCGTCGTTTATCGTATTCCTAACACCAGTGTTGAAAGAGCAATCGACTGTCTTGATAATATACTATCATTAATAGTTCCTGGTTACGATAACATTATGATAGTTGGCGATATTAATGTAGATTTACTATAGATTGGCAATAAAATTAGTAGATGTTTACAGTCTTATGCTTTTGAACAGGTAATTCAGGAACCAACGAGAGTAACCTCGCACTCTGCAACTCTCCTTGATCCTATCTTTCTCAATTTTGCAGCCCAATGTCATAAAGCTGGTGTTTACAATACTGATCTTTTTAGTGATCACAGCCTTTCTTATTGCGAAATTTCTTCTATGGTGCCAAAATTACCTCCAAAAATGATTACTTTTAGGGATTTTAGACATTTTGATTTAGATCTTTTTGATAACGACCTTCGTAATGTTCGCTGGTCTGACATTTTGTATATACATAATATAGAAGAAAAAGTTCAATTTCTTAGAGAAAACATTTTAAATTTATTCGATATTCATGCACCGATAAAAACGGTTAAAGTTAGTAAACCTAAAGCTCCCTGGTTAACTGACAATTTAAAACTTATCCTGAAGTTACGCAATAAAGCCTTTTCAAAATATAAAAGACTAAAAACAGTTGAGAGTTGGGAATATTATAGAGAATTAAGAAACTATGCAAAAGCTTCGCTACGCAGAGAAAAAGCTGCATATTTGCATTCTCTGTCAAAGCAAAAAAATACATCTACCTTTTATAAAGCTTTAAAAAATTTGTCTGATCCCGATGATATAAATAGTCATTTTATATTAATTTTTCAAAATGACGAAACTGCATGCTCAAGCAATATTGATTACTATCAACATAACAAACATAATTCAGGAAACACTTTTTCTTTTAGAATGACAGATACATCAACCATTTTAAAAATAATTCAAAAAATCAAAAGCAATGCTAAAGGAGCAGATGGTATTACTTTACAAATGCTTAAACTATGTTTTCCAGTTATAGGTGACTACATCACTCATACTATTAACTGCTGTCTTGAGATAGGATTCTTTCCTAATTCTTGGAAAGAAGCTTTAGTGTCGCCACTTTCTAAAGTATCCAATCCTGAATCATGCAATGATCTACGTCCTATCAGCTTATAATATGTGTACTTTCAAAAATATTAGAAAAAGTTGTCTATCTTCAGTTAAATGATTACGTAAACAGTTCCAAATTGATTGTTGGTGATCAATCCGGATTCAGAAGTGGTCACAGTACAGTAACAGCCCTAACAAGAGTTTGTGATGACATTATCGGTTCATTTGATAAAAATATGTCAACTGTATTAGTTCTTTTAGATTTTAGTAAAGCTTTTGATACGATTATTCACAAACTTCTTAAATATCTTGGATTTGATAATATGGCTCTACATTTCTTCTTACAGACCGAAAACAGAGAATCGTTATTGGTGGTAAATGTTCCAAATTAAAATCTATTTGCTCTGGCGTCCCACAGGGCTCTGTGCTAGGACCCCTTCTCTTCCTATTATACACGTTTGATATGACTAAATATTTACAATATTGTAAAAAACAGTTATTTGCAGACGACACTCAATTATATTTTCATTTTAATCCTTCCGAATATGAAATAGCTAATGTTCGCATAAATCAAGATTTGCATAAAATAAGCGAATATGTGAAAGGGCATGGTTTGAAATTAAATACTAAAAAATCAAAATCTTTGTTGTTTTCTCCAAAAATATATAAGAATATGGTTAAATCGGACATGCAGATTAGGGTAAATGGTGAACAAATAAAATTTTCTCCTTGTGAAAAGAACTTGGGTTTGTATTTCGATGAAAATTTAAAATGTGTTGAACATGTTTCTCAAGTGTCAAAAAATTGTTATTTTCGTCTAATACTCTTATATGCAAGTAAACAATATTTAACATGAAAAAAAAAACCCTATTTGAAAGCTTGGTAATCTCTAAAATAACATACTGCATCTCTGTATACTATCCTTGTCTCGACAGGGCTACTGCAAACCGTTTACAAAAAATACAAAATTCGTGTTGTCGGCTTGTTTGTACCAAAAGAAAATATGACCACATATCACCTTACATTATTTTATTAAAATGGTTGACAATGGATTCTTTGTTCAAATTTCTTTTCTTATTATTTTTAAGCAATTTATTAAAAGCTAATTCACCATTATATTTAAGAGAACGGATTACGTATAGGATTGACGCACATGCCTTAAATTTGCGAAATCGCAATACTATCGCCATGCCACGACATAGAACTGCCATGTTTCAACGGTCATTTAGCTATAATGTCGCTAAAGTATACAATTCACTAAATACACACTTAAAATCATATTTGAGTACTAGTTCATTTAAAATAATGTTAAAATCATATTTTCTTGGTAAATATTTAAATTCATATTCTATTTTATTTTTTTTATTTGTTTTATTTAATTCTTGTTCTTAATTTAAATTTGAATTCATCCGTAGACATTCAGCGTAATGTAGAGTAGGTTAGGTTTAAGTTAGTTTTAGGATTTGTGATATGGTTAAGTTGAATGGCCATTTGGCTAGACTACGCCATTTATACTTTGTAAATGTTGTTTGCTGGTATAATAAAGACGTTTATAATTATTATTATTATTATTATTATAAAATAACAAGATCACGTTTCAATCTCTGATATCTATCTTTTTACATACTATCTTTAAACTTATAATATGTAGTTGACGATATTTTGTACGTCCTACGGTAATTTATACGGGTGGATTCGAAGGAATCGCTTTACAAAAGCTATAATTAGCTTTACATTACAGAAACTCTGTATACCACGATATCCTAAACTGTAAAACGCTTGCATGCAAAAAATAATGAAAATTTTACTCAATAAGCATGCTAAAAATTCCATCCATTTATCGTAAAATGTATAATATAAGATAATTTAATCAGAAATTCTTTCTTGTCTCAAAGCTCGTCCATCCGCTAAATTCCATTAAGCGTCCCTCCACCACAGCATCGTAGTGCTTTCTGTAAGCTAATCTGGACAAAATAAATTTTGTAATTTTTTTTATTTATTGGTCTACATATTTAAGATGATATAGCCATTTGGTAACAAGTATTAGGCATTCCAACGACCTGTCGAATAGTAACTGCCAATGGGAAGGTCTCATATATCTAAGGGGTAGCGACATAGTCTTGCATTCTTGAACGCTATTTTTATTCGAAAAAATAGTCGCCAAGTCTGTCAATTCATGAAAAAATGTATAAGCAGGTTTATTAAATAATATTTTTATTGTGTTCGACATAAAACATTTAAACGTAATCCATTATATTCATGTTTTTGCGTATTGTAGATAGAATACATCGTATGACGCAACTCTTAGATATACGAAACCTTCCCACTGGTAATTAATTTGTTTAAAATTCCTAATTAAAATATTACAGTATGTTTCAAAATTCACAAATTGACAAGCGGCCAAAAAGTTACATATAGGGATTGATTTTCAGTATTTTCGATTCAACTTAAACACTTCAAACAGCAATGTTTTTTAAAATTCAATGTATTTCTTATGGAGCCTATTTTATTTACTGCAACATAATGAAATCAGACTATGTGGATGGCTATGCTTGTCAACTGTGAAACCACATATTTTTTTTCCATATTGGTATCATTATTAAACGTAAAATCATTTAAAAATGTTTCCACTTCCATTAAAGAATTATTCCTACGTGGAAAGTGCCCTAGGGCGAAGGAGGGTAAATGTACTCATGGGGTAAGTGTAATCAGGCTATCTGTAATTTTTTTTATAACTTTTTTGGACTTTTATTGTGCAAAATTCGAAACTATCACCTTTTTTATACCCATATTACTTTTTATTAACCTCTTTTAGTTCCAATTCTGAAATATTCACAAATATTTTATTTTGACTGTATTTATACTCATTTGGTGAATGTCATTAATTTTTTTAATTTCGCAAATATTGCAATGTAGTTGTAACATTTTGCTGTTATAGGTAATTTTGGAGAAAGAATCTGATTCTGCCATCAGATTAGGACAATACAAAAAAAAAATATTCCAGTGACTGCATTTACTCCACCAAAATGGGTATATGCGGTAAGTGTAATCACAAGACTGAGGTAAATGTAATCAATGATTACATTTACCCCAGCCTCCTCGCCCACCATGACTTTTAAGTTTATAATCTAACATCTTCTCCTATTGTTTCAGGCTAATAAGAACCGTGTGTAAAAAAATCAGTGTAAATATTTACCAAAGACTTAAGTGAGTCAGTAAATTATAAAATCAATGTTAAATACTTTCCCCAAAGAATCTACCTAAATACTTACAGAAGACAAAGTTTATACGGTTCCTGGTGAGTTCCTTATTCAAAATGGTGAGAGTGTATAAGAAAAGAAACAAGATCTTTCTTACAGTGAGGCACCCTTTAAAAGATGCGCTTAGAAACATCCAGCAAGGTAATCTCAGTATTAGTGATGCTACCCGGAGGTATGATATCCAATTTGACTCTTCAAAAACACCTACAAGGAACCCGAGGTTTAAAAATCACATCTAAAGAAAAACCTACCGCAATACCTGCAGCTAATGAAGAAAATTAGTGAAAGCCATAAAAACCATGGAGAAGTGGGGTTGGGGGCTGTAAAGAAAACTCGTCTTTTACAAATTTAAGTTTCAAATGGACTGTATGACTTTTTTATTGTCATTAAAAAAAAAAACTTACGTAACAACTGTTATAAAAACAAAACAGAACTTTTCAATTAACATTATACGTTACACGACGCAGCGTGAAAAAGGGTAAAGCGTACATCATAGTATTTTTTAAGTAACAATGGCCGACTTGAGGTTCGGTCTTGTGCGCACTCTGGTATGAACATTCACAACGACACAGGCATGAAACTACATCTTTGTGACGGGCGCCACAGATACTAATAGCTATTTTTATGAATTAACGAAAATATCAACAAGGGCTAAGCAGAAAAGTCATAGAATTAGTGGGAAAGTATTTATAGATGAAAAACCTGGTGAAGATTGGTTTCTAAGTTTTAAAAAAAGACACCGGCTATCATTAAAGGAGCCACAAGGCCTGAAGTATGCCACAAAAAAGCCACTGATCCATTTGTGATTGAAAAATATTTTGACATCTTAAAAGAAACCCTGGATAGATACGACCTACAAGATAAGTTTAGTCAGATTTATAACATTGACAAAACTAGTTTTACTTTTGATCAAAGTAAAACTAAAATTCTTGGTCAAAAAAATGCTTCAAGAATAACTACCAGACCTGCAGGGTTATTCTACTAAATTTATAGCCCGGCTAAAAGTTTATAGCCCGGCTACAAGTTGGATTTTGAAGTTAGGAACATATAAAGTTCAAGCCAAAATCCAACTTGTAGCCGGGCTATAAATTTAGTAGAATAACCCTGCTGGAAGAGAAAGTACAACAGTACTCATGGGTGGCAATTGTTTTTAAAGGGAAAATATATGAGATACCTAGATGGCTCCCGATAAATCTACCTTTCCTGGGATTTCTTATGCTACGTCGTCAAATGGTTAGATGGAAACGGAAATTTTAAAGAAACTTTAATTCTCAAAATAATGCCTGAAATACCAATCCTGTTTTTGTATGTGATGGACATTCAACGCACTTAGATCAGAAACTTATAGAGGTAGCAATCAGAAATGATATAATTGTACTCAAATTACCTCCACAATCTAGTTACTTATTACAACCCATGAACCTGGCTGTCTTTAAGAGTCTTAAGTCACGGTGGGATTCAAAATTGGCGGAGTACCAATGAAAACATGTAGGAGTTAAAATACCCAAAAAAGATTTTTCTATACTTGTGAGCACCATTTGGAAAGACACCGATCCAGCTCTACTGATATCAGGCTTTCGTAAAGGAGGAAAATACCCATTGACCGCACGAAATATGACCCAGAAGCTCTACGAAGATATGAAGAACGTTTGAGAAATCCCCAACCTGCCATTCCAGAACATTTTAATGGGCCAAGCACAAGCAGCCATGAAGCGCCATCGAGAGAGCCCCCAATCTTGCAGCAGCAGATACCAGAACCGCGACCAGAACCAATAGCAGGGTGAAGTAACAGATGTGTATCATTTGAGAGATTATTGCTGGATACAGTAAGACAAGAAAAGGGTGGCTCCGGTAGCTGAAATTATAACATCAAAAAAAAAAACATGGAAAAAAGAAAAAGTAGTGGAAAGAAAAGCGAAAGATGAAGCAAAGAAAGTAAAAGATTTAGCAAAAAAGCTAAGAATGAATCAAAAAAGAAAACAGCAAAAAATACTATGGTATCAAGCTCTTCAGACGAAGACAAACCCAAAATTAAAGTAACAGTGAATCAGACGAAGCCACCTGTGAGGCATATTCACTAAAAAAAGACGAATTGTTACTCAGAGGGTGAAAAAACCCTAAAGTTGGAAGCAGGGTTCTGGTCTCATTTAAAGGAAAGAAAAGTATACTTTTTTATGTTGGTCAAATAACAGCACTTGGTGAAGAATCACAACCTACCATTATGTTTTTAAAAAAAATCAGACCAATTTTCTCATAAATCAGTTTTTCACTGGCCTGAACAAGAGCATAATCACACAGTGGTTGCATCAGATATAGAGCTAGTTTTACCTGAACCCATTTTAGGGCGAAGATAATTCATTTTCCCAGTATCCTTTACTTCATATAACGTAAAATAAAAAAATTGCATTGTACATTATGTTTTTCCAAAATACCTGATTAATATACTTTTCGAACACAAATATTTAGGTTATATTCCCCATTATTGCCCCACAAAAAAGTTTATAACTTCCTTATAAATCACGATATCGTTTTTTTTTTTGTTAAAACCAGAATTTTTCATTCTAGACTACACTTGTCCCATATCCATGCGCACATTATGCATACTTATGGCAGATACAAGCC
This sequence comes from Psylliodes chrysocephalus, assembly GCA_927349885.1. Classification (NCBI taxonomy): domain Eukaryota; kingdom Metazoa; phylum Arthropoda; class Insecta; order Coleoptera; family Chrysomelidae; genus Psylliodes; species Psylliodes chrysocephalus. Next base: position 6,258,696 of record OV651818.1, read on the forward strand.
GTGGTTACACTTGCCCCATTAGCCGGGGCAAGTGTAATCATCGAAGGCAGGTAAAAAATAAATGAATATATTATTTATTTAACAATGAAATAAGTTATGTTCTAAAGAAAAAACGAACATCTCTTTTGGTTATCTTGTTATGAAAATTTAAAGTGTGACTACACTTACTCCACTTCACTATATCAAACGCGTTTGGATGTTGGATAATAATCTACTATCCGCCCCTGTATGAATAAGAATCTACTTTCCGCATCAGCTGTCAAATATATCACATGCATCATTTATATTTTGACTTGACTTGAATATTATAAGATAATTTTTTAATTAAAAAACCGACTACCTCTGAGATACCTATTCCTTTTCTAACAAAAAAAAGAATCATAGAAATCAGACAATGTGATAATAGTATATTATTCAATAAGTAAATATTCGAGTGTAGTATGGTCCATTATACACGAATTGATTACTATACTTTATCTACAACTGAATACGAAGGCTCACCGAAAACGAAAAGGGGATTTTTAGAAAAAATTCTTTGAAGTTATAAATAGAATTGACAAGATTGTTTACAATTAAAAGACCTTTAAAATGAGGAGTATTTAAGCCACCGTGTGAAATAAAACGCCAATTTATACAGGAACTCGTTTAAAGTTATTTATTGATGTAATTAATAGTAACATTACAATTTGAAATATTAATAGCTTCGGTAATATCATTGAGATTATAGTTTTTTAAAGAAAAATTAGTGTTGCTATTGACGAGTACAGAATCATGACGATCATTGTCAGAAGATTATGGATTATTAAGACCAACACAATTTTCATTATTGATTTGACTTAAAATTGCTTGAGCTGTTTCTATTTTTTTCTTTTTTGAATTGGCGATGTACCCTTCTGCTGTGGAGGCGGATTTCCAGCCTCCATGACGTTTTAATGTTGTCAATGAAGCTCCAGAATCAGCAACCAATGTTGCAGATGAACGCCTGAGGCAATGACCAGTATATCGCTCAGGGTTTGGTAATTGTAAAAACGTAGCAATTTGCTTTCCCATTGCGCTAAACTTGTTTATTCCTATCACTTGTTTTGTACACTTTCCTTTTTGGAAATTGAGAAAAAAAATTTGTGGTGCATTTTCGGGCCGGAGGTCTATATATTTTTTAAGGATTTTGAAAAAATTATCCTCAATTGTGAAATTCCTTGGGACTTTGGTTTTTGTGTGTGGCACGTTTACTTGAAAACATCCCTCAAAACATCTTAAATCCCCAATTTTCATATTCCTTAATTCACAGGATCGGCAAGCACCCATGACCCCCATAATCAAGGCAACCTTAAAAAAATGTGTAGACTAAGTTAAAGAATTTTAATTTTCGATTCGAGTTTTTACCTTTGTTCCAAGATATTTAAAATCTGGTGCTTCCTTTATAAACCTCTCAATTTGTTCACCAGTCAGAGCTTCAGATTTCTTAGGTTCGTAATTTTCGGATCGTCTTTTCAACAAAGCACTGTAATCTCGGATAGTTATCAATGTCGACATTGTGCTTCATGTTTACCATGCTTTTTAGCATGGAATAGTTTGTCCATAAAGTAGACGATTTGTATTTACTAGAAATTTCCATAAAATAGAAGTGTCTTCGGAAAAAGAGGATACATTTTTTGTTTGTTTCCACGACATAAATTTGTTGTATGCAATCTCATAATTTTTCCTCGATATTTCAGGTAATAATTCCAACGACGCACAGTGGGGTATTAACATCACAAACCTGATCGAAAATCAAAAAATCAAGGTTGCGCTGCATTTCCAAAATACTCATAAATGACAAGTCAAAACAATACTTGTTTAGACCAGCGTTGTCAGGGATTTCTTTATTTTACTATTTAGTTGTCATTTTATCTCAAAGATACGACATACTGAAAATCTGAAATCAAATGTAAATTTCTGTGTGTAAACACATTTTTTCGTTTTTCGATACGGTGCCTCTTTTAGATAAAAATTGGTTCCTGATTTAAGATGAATAAGCAACCTGAAGGTATGTACTTTAAAATTATTTATTATTTTTCAAGAAAAGATCTTTAAAAGTAATATTATTTTTGTAATTGAATCTTGGAGTTTTCAACAATCATGTAAAAAACATAAAATTTGACATTTGCAGAGTTTTAGTTAACTATTTCGCCGTATTCACCTAAGTTTCTATATATTTATTATTGAGTAAACATCGAGTTTTAAGATAGTAAAAAAAAATTGCTACCATTTGCTCCTTTTTGGACAAAATAGAAAAAACTGCTTCAGTGTCTTTGAAAATTTTACAAATTAACCAAACTTTTCATTCACCATGGTGTTTCTAAGTGATCTGTACAAAATTCAACCACAAATTTCTGTTGCTATAATATATCAATCTAGTACAATTGACCTTTGTCTAAAAGTTATTAGTTTGCGAGATACAGGGTGTTGACGGTGGAATTTTATTTTCGATTTTTTTAAATAACTTGCCGGAAACATAACATTTTCGCACAATATTTGGTAACTGAAGGTTTTTTGAGGTGGTAAATCCTAATTTGGTATTAATTTTAATGCGGAACCTAGAGGACGCTACGTACACTATTATTTACTTTAAATTTTTCTAACTTTTTTGCCAGTAAAGTTACTGAGAACTTCACAAAAACCAAGTATTTGATAAATCTCGATAAATAATATGAAAAAAATCATATAAAAGTGTTAAAAAATGATTCGTCCTCGACACCCCATATATCAAGATACGATTCATTTTTCTGTTCACCTTTATACCAAAAAAGTTGTTTATTTTAACGGTATCTATCACAAATTCAGTTTTTGTAAGGTTTCGGCAACTTTATCTATAGCCCAAGGAACTCCATAACGTGCATCAATACAGACATTTGTAAATTTCTCCAAAACAGTTACATATAGCGTTATTGAGCAAGTTTACCTTTTTGCCTAGAAAAGGTGTAAGAATAACATTTATTCATAAAAGATCCTAAAAGTTTACTGTTAAAAAAGTTAGGGAAAATTATATTAAATAATAATAGTATAAGTAGCCCCTTCTAGGGGCTACATAAAAACTATTACCTAAATATGATTTCCTATCTGAAAGAATTATGGATTACCAAAATTTGTGTAAAAATTTCATTTTTTCCGAAAGTTATTTAAAGAAATCGCAAATAAAATTTTAACTTGAACACCCTGCATCTAGAAAACTATTAACTTTTAGACTAGGGTAAGTTATACAAACATATTTTAGCTCCAGGAATTTGTGGCAGCATTTTGTACACACCTTTTACAAATAGCATGTATGTGGACTGTTTTCTTTTACAGAAACGCATCAAGATGTTTTGAATATTAAAGTGAATGATTTATATTGTCGAATAACACAAATTAACTGTGATCAGGAATTTAAAGACCTCCAAGCATACATTGAAAAGGAAACCAACCTCCCAACAGAGGCTTTACCATTCCTCAGTTCAAAATTGAGTGTTTTTAAATTTAAACTGCGGAAGAAATGGGCCGAATCTTGCAGGATAAAATCAAGATTTTTGAGAAGGAATAGAGAGTGGCTTCAAAGTTATATGAAATTTAAAATATATCCCAATAAAATAATTGAAAATGTTGCTTCTAAACGTGGTCGTCCTACTGCAAATTTTGAAGAATCTTCAGAATGCGTCAAAAGGAGAAACACTATTTTATTAAGGGAACACCCTGTCGATATGTTGGCCTATTCAACTCAAATGAAGCTTCGATTAAGAGGCGATAATAAACATCTAATATCCTTAAAGAAGTGAGCAGTGACTCCGACAAAGCAAAAATATATTGTGCAGCAGTTAAAGAATATGAAAAAAATAATACATTAAAAATGACTAAAGAGGAGGCTCTCTCTTTAATAACTGAAGCAAAGCTCACGAGGAATCAGTATAACTTAGTACAACAAAATGCGAAAAGTAGGTTCCCATGTTATTCACATGTACAGAAGGCTAAAAGAGATTGCTACCCAGAGAAACAATGTATTTTAGTAACTGACATATGTGCCAAAATTACATTACAGGGGGTTTTAGACCATACCACCACGAGATTATTGGAATCAATTAAAGATGTTTTGGAGAGTATGCCTGAGACTAATGGTTTTAATCTTCAATTAATTTCAAAATGGGGTCTAGATGGCACAAGTGCCAGTGAATATAAGCAACGTTTTGAAACTGCTAATGGTAATGATGGGAGCATACTTTTCACATCTTTTGTACCTATACAATTGTATTCTGTCAGAAACAAAGATTGCATTCTGTGGCAAAATCCTAGGCCAAACTCTACCAGGTATTGTCGACCTATTCGCTTTAGTTTTGAACGCGAAACGGTCGACAGTACAAAAACTGAAAAAATAAGAGTTGAAAGGGAAATTCAATCCCTGACCGCTTCAACATTTTTTTTTAATGGCCAACAATATACCATCTATCACAATTTACTTTTCACAATGATAGACGGCAAAATTTGCAATGCCATTACAGACAATAAGTCAACTCAGCGCTGCTATGTATGTGATTTAACATGTAAGGATTTCAATAACATTGAAAAGTGCTTGCAAGTTAATGTTAAAAAAGAAACGTTTGAGTTCGGTTTAAGTATTTTGCACGCCTGGATCAGGTTCATGGAATGCTTACTACATCTATCATATAAAATTGGTATAAATAAGTATCAAGCTCGTGAGCAACAAGAAAAAGAAATTCTTGCAAGGCGCAAGCAAGAAATTCAAACCGAATTCAAACATGTTCTGAGTCTTTGGAAAGATAAGCCCAAACAAGGTTTTGGGAACACCAATGATGGCAATACGGCTAGACGCTTCTTTGAGAATGAAGACGAGTCTGCCCGTATTACCGGTATTGATAAAACCTTAATACACAAGTTTCACGTTATTTTACAAACACTTTCGTCTGGTTTTGACATTAATGTAAAAAAATTTCACAAATTCTGTCTTGAAACTGCAAAATTATATGTTAAAAATTACTCTTGGTACATGATGCCGCCAACCGTGCATAAAATTCTTATACATGGCCCTCAAATTGTTGCGAATGCCTTACTACCAATTGGCCAACTGAGCGAAGAAGCTCAAGAGGCTCGTAATAAAGATATTAAACAATACAGACAGGACCATTCTAGAAAGTGTTCTCGAGTAGATACAAACAATGACATTTTAAATCATTTATTAATTTCTTCAGACCCTCTAATTACGAGTCTTAGGCAGTTGCCACAAAAAAAAAATTAGGAAATTTCCAATAGAAGTTCAAAATTTACTAGAATCTCCGAAGGAGCCAACAAAGTCATATAATTTAGATAGTTTAATTAATTCAGAATCAGACGCATCTACCTCAGACTCTGACTGAATAATAATTCCCAAAAACAAAATAAATTGCTTATTACTTAAATAAAAATGTAAATTGTATGTGTTATTATTGCTAATGTTTATTGAGTTTATGAATATTTTTCTTTAATAGTTTACTGTAGCATTACTTTCTAGTTTTAATTATTCATATATCGTTTATAAATATTTGTTAGTGTTAAGACTATTGGATTGTATTATTATTTTTATTATTATTAAATTTACTATATTTTATTATTAATTTCTTAGTTACCAATGAATCTACCCAACAAAAACAAAATTTTTAATGAAACAATCAACAATTTTTATGTAACACTGTTTTAATTTGGTTTAAAACAATATAAACTATATTTTATTTATTACAAATCAATAACTAATTATTTTTCCTTATTCTTCAACTTCATTTCTTGTCAAATGTTCGCCGTTAAACTTGACCAGATTAGCTGCCATTTCTCTAAGAAAATTGTTCAACTCAACTTTATTTTCTGTATACAACGCCAATCCCTCTTCTCTTGGCATATTTCCGGCATGCCGCAAATACTGAAGACCCCCTTCATTTAATTTTTGTAAGGGTTCGTAGAAGACTTTTGAAAAAAGGTCCCAGGCCTCTTTTCTTTGTTGATGTGTTACTTGCAGATTTGACATTTTTAAAAAATCCAACAAAGTAAGCCCTTTTATTAATGTAATATAAACGAAGTAATGACAGATGTCATTTCATAAACAATACAGACGCATTTCTGGCATACTTGATATTATTTTTACAGTTAATGCGTTAACTCTTTATTTCTGGGATGCCTTCAATTATTAAAGATATGGATGCGATAGACATTTTGGATTAGGTACATCTGAAAGCGCACTGTATTAGAAAATCTAATCGCGCTACATAGAATGCGCATTTCTGCCGCTCGCGCTCTGTTATACAGGGTGTTCAAATTTCGGTGTAATTGGGAAGGGGGGGGGGTTTCTCAGCTATTACTAAAGATAGAGGCTTGCGGTTTTGACGAAATATTAAAAAGAAGTTTGGTGCCAAGTTCAGTGGCCTACTTAATTTTAAGGGTACCATTTTTAGGATTTAGCCCAAACTTATGATTTATTCCCCTTTTAATTGATATATATATTACTGGGTGGAAATGTTTTTCTAAGATGTCGAAAATAATACTTTTTTTAAATTTAGACGGACCACACTGTATTTTTTTTGCACAATAATATTCTATTAAATTTGCTTTTTTCTTTTAAAACGATATATTTATCTTTATTATTAATCTTTAAAATCATCAAAAACTGTGAACCATAAATGAATAAAACATCACCTTTTATACTTTTTGAATACCCTGTAAGTGCGCAGTTAAATTTTTTTAAATCCTACAATGATTTTTTCATGAAGCACAAATATTGTATAAACATTAAATTTTTCTGAATAAAATAAAAAAGTTCATACATTTTTGCGAAATTTTTGGGACACTATGTATATATTTTCCTTTAAAACAAAAAATATATTATATTTAAATAATTTTTATCTTTAATTTTCTTGTTTGAAGTGAAAAAGTCTGACAAAAGATAAAACTAACATTTCGATCAACAATCAGTGTCAAATACCCCACTGTGCGACGCCACTTTAGCAGCGTCGCGGATTTCAGGAGGTGTTAGTTCCATGTAATCATCGTCTTCCATTTTTTTAATTGATAAACACTTAAAACGGGCTTAATATTTTAAGTTTAATTTCAAAAAAGAATCGGGAACAACGAATAACTGTCAACATGCTGTCAACTAACTTGTCAAACGCATACTAGATCTAATGATTTTTAATTCTAGAGGGGTATAATTGACAAAAATCGTGTAATATGAATATATTCTCACTAGTGATATATGGTTTGCTTTATGTTGCCTTAGATACGCATATAATACATCCATATAATGACAGTTGTAGATAAAGAATTATCGCTGAAAATACATAAAAAAATTAAGAGTGTGATAATTTTCTCATAGACCCCATCATTAAATTTTTACTAAATTTATATAGGAACACCCCTGAGGTACCCATTTACTAACAAAAAAGATTTGTAGAAATCGGACAAGGTGGTTAAGAATTATCGCAAAACATACATAAACAATGAAGAGTTTGGGGATTTTCTCATCGACACAATTATTAGATTTTGACCAAATTTACATGGGACCACCCCTGCAGTATCCCCTTTCTAATAATAATCATTGAAATCGGACGCCGTGTTAAAGAATTATCGGTGAACATACATAAAAAAATATATATACCGACGAATTGAGAACCTCCTCCTTTTTTGAAGTCTGTTAAAAATTGATTTGATGATTAAATTGTTAACATTGATTTTTATACCTAGAACCTAGATATTTATTTTTCTTTCTGGTTAATTCACACATTTAATTAGATAATTGACACATAAGCTTTCATGACGTTGAACTTTCGATTACAACGATTTCAAGACCGAGATTTAATTCCCGATAAATACAGTAATGCCAATGCTTCACAAACCTGAACATTCAATGTTTTAATACTTTTAATCATCTTTTGGTATTTCGTTCAAAATCAAACCGATTCTCGTTTCTTTTATGCTACAAGTTTGCATGTGTGGGTATCTGTCTACAATTTAGTTTCTCTCGAATTACAATTTCATTCAACACATTTATTATTCAAGGAGTATGAGATGTATACAAACTGGGTGGTAAAAAAAGAAAGAATTTTTTCTAACCTTCTAATATTTTTTTTGGCAAGTTTAAGGTCTTTTCCTTGTTAATCTTTACAGTGTCCCGATGATGGCCTAAGCGACGAAAACGTTCGACTTTAACTTAATAAACTTGGTAATATATTAATATATTCCGTTTTCATAAACACTTTAAATAAAAATTCTTTTATTTTTTACACTTATTATTGCAGACAAGCTGTGATAATGGCTTTGTAAAGTCAAAAGCATTCACCTAATTTTAATACATTTTAATTTTACACGCTGATTTACTTAAAAAAATATAAAATGGAACAAAGACGATTAAATAAGTAGATCTAGTGTGCGGATGTCATTACCACTCACTTATATCAATAAATAAACTAATATGTTTTCTAGATTTATAGCGAACTTTGGATATCACATTTTATTTATATTTTTATAAATATTATCTCTGTCTATGATTAAAAAAGTGTATAGTTGGTGGGTATAGTTGTATTGATAAAAATCGATAAAGTATTTTACCCAGAACTTCCCTGGATATAGAAATTGTGAAAACAGGGAACGCCTAAGTACTTAAATTCTGTTTCCATCTATTTTCCTTTTGATTCCACCCGAAAATTCACTTCGCGTCCGCTCGGTATTCTTCGTCAAGTTCACCATTATTGAATAATAATAATTGGCTGCTTTTAAAATGGTCTAGTTACATAAACTAAAAGGAAGATTTTTTTATTTCCATTCAAGGGGGACCTTTTTTGATTAAATGCGATTCCTTTCAACGCCATTTTGAATTTTTAAAAACTTAATTTGGATTTGTTATACAGGGTGTCTGTAAAATTGTAAGGCACAAACATGAACGCCTACTCGTATATCAGAAAAGAACACTTATACAAAAAAGTGTTTATAAATTATAAAATAATTATCGTAAATAGAGCGATACAAATCTAACTTTGGAGTGAGGGTAGCCATATGTGAGTAGTAGGGATTAAGTATAAGGGATTAAAGAAAAGGTCCTTAATTTCTCACAAGTCAATTTTAATTGGCGACCGGTTTCGAAGCTATTACTTCATCATCAGGCACACCTAAATGGAATGTCAAGGAGTCAGTTGTAATAAAAACAATTATAAAAGTATGAACGGACATTAACATATATAAAATAACAGAAAAACATAAAAGAAAATTAAACAATGACCTTGACTCACCTTGACTATTTCCATAAAGGAAGTGCTACATAAAGTTTAACAAACGAGTTAAAAAAGTCATGTAATACCTACAATAGTATTTTTTTTTAAATATTTTTAGGTTAGGTTAAACCGCGAGATGTCTGAATAAATTAATAATTAAAACACATGTAAGACAATTTTCAACAACAAAATAGTTTTTACAAGCACAAACAGTTAAAAAAATTTAAAGAATATAACGTTAATTACAAATGAAAAGTAAAAATGATATTATCAGACTCCCATGACATCTACCTAGATTTTAACGAATTAGTGCAGTAAACTGTAAATTTTAAATTTAGCGGATAAATAGTGTACTAAAAAAGGTGTTATTTACTGAAAGTGAGTATAGGTGGCGGTGGCACAATTTATTGATAGTAAAAATATTAAATTGGGAATGAGAAAGTAAAAAATACTAATGAGAAAAAAAGAAAAATAGAACACTAAACAAGAAAATATGAAAATTCATATGAAAAAGTGAAAATTGAAGCAGATAATCAAAAGAAAAATTACTGTTACAAGAAACTGAAACTAAGTTGACAAGTACGAATGTCAAAAAAGAAAAGTCAAATTTTGGCGTATGACAACCAAGTGGGAGAATTTGAATAAGCCAATTAAAGGAAACATTTAATATGAAAGATGCGAGTGGGCAAAAATTAATGGAAACAGAGAAGAAAATCTAAATTGGGAGAGAGTTCATAAATTTGTGGTAAGTAACTGATTGAAGATCAAATGAGTGGGGGTACAGCTCAGAAATTAATTTAAATAAGAGCAGAAAACGTTGGGGTACTAATAAATTGAATTTGTGCATTCAGAGAGCAAGAGGGACCAGATTTAATATTTTTTTAAATTTACAGGTTCTTAAAGTTATTCAGAAGGAATTTATTAGAAGTCATATGCAAAATGTCTAAGCCAATGCTAGAATCAAAATCGTGACCAGTGTCTAACAAATGAACAGTAAAGTGAGAAAAACCAGTAGTGTTAGTGTTAAAACAGCGTGTGTGCTCTTTCAGGCGTATTTTAAAATTACGAAAGGTCCTTCCCACATATGAGCATGGACAGTTTAAACAAGTTAGTTTGTAAACACCAGACTGATCCATAGGATCAATTTTATCCTTATTCCTAACAAAGAGGCTACTGATGGAGTTGGACGTTCTAAAGCTAATTCTGAAGGAATCTTTGAACAAGTTGACTATACGATATGAGAAGTTTCCAATAAAAGTAAGTGAAACATACTTACGATTATCTGCTTCAATATTGGGAAGGGGGTTAATTATGTAACTATTGTTCTGATTACGTTTATTCTGTTTTCTATGAAGCATTTTATCTATTAAGTTCTGATCATAATTGTGACTATTAACAATTTGTTTGATAACATTGAGTTCTTTATTAAAGTTATTTACTGATAGATGTACTTTCAGAAGACGTTCCAAGTAACAATTAAAAGCTGCTAACTCATGTGTAACTGGGTGATTGGATAAATTATCAATAACAACCCCTGTGTGAGTAGGTTTTCTAAATATGTTAAATTCCAACTTAAGATCTTTACAATGGGATACAATGGGATACAATGGGATACAATGGGATACAATGTTAATGTCCGTTCATGCTTTTGTAATTGTTTTTATTACAACTGACTCCTTGACATTCCATTTAGGTGTGCCTGATGATGAAGTAATAGCTTCGAAACCGGTCGCCAATTAAAATTGACTTGTGAGAAATAAAGGACCTTTTCTTTAACCCCTTATACTTAATAAATCTAACTTCGTCGATTTGTGCCTGTGCTGACAATATTCAATCTGTAACCCGTCTGTCGTTTATTTACTTGAAATACATTCATTTGTCATCGCCTCCAAATATTAGGGTATCATCTTACAAAATTTTACTCTCTATTGCAGAGTTAAAATTGATTTCAACTGATTTAGCGGTTTTGACTCTTTACCTGATCCACACATGGACGGACTTTTTTGTCTGTCTAACTAAATGAATGTAACGATCAACGAAATTGCCAAGAACGGAGATCAACGTTTTTAAAAGCGGTGTTTTTAAAACCATTAAACACAGATAACGAAGTCATTAGGGAATAAATATAATTATTTCTTGAAAACTATCAAAAACGTATATTTAACGCATCATCTTTGTTTAAATAAAGATGTTGACAAACAAATTTAATAAAGTTTACTAACAAATACCTAATAAATAATAAATAATTATTTGGTATTTGATATGCGGCCTATACTGGCTCTGTTACTTTCCGTCGGCATGTTCAATCATAGACAACAGTGTTGATCATGCATATGACTCACTCTCTCCCATATTTTGTTCTAGTATAGTTTATAATCCATTATCATATACGGTGCTCTGATATGGGCAAGTGCACTAAAATACAAGCTCTGTAGAAAAAATGGAATCTACAGAATGAATTACCAAATTAAAATCTTTCATTGGTGTACTTTTAGTTTTTTATTTTCTAATTAATTAGATTAAGATGTTATACATCAAGTAGAGTTAGTTCTAGGCCTAATACAATATTTTGAGGTATTCCTGCCTTGATTTCTCTTTGATGATAATAGGCTTCTTTCTGTTTTATTCTGAAATGCCATTCTAATAAATATTATTTCTATAATTCTGAGTATTGTCGATGTTCATGTTTTGAATCAGGCCTTTATGCCATACTTTTTCGAAATCCTGAAAATAAATTTATTAAACTACACAACTTCAATAAAAAGGACCCCGAACTTCTGTAAATTTGAATTCGGATTTGTTGCAGGAATTGATATTGAATTCTGAATTTCAATAATCTCTATTCAGAAATTCCCTTCGGGTTTGAAAATGTGTATAATATGAATAGAGCGAAATAGTTCTAAACAGAAACAAGATCGCAAAAAAATTTGATAAATACATTTAATATGTTTCAAGCTACAGGGTTATTCGATTATTAGGAGTAGAAGTTGTTTATCGGATTGTTGAATATAAATAGAAAATTTAAGGACTACAATAAAATCAAAAGTTTTATCATGATGTTCAAAGTTTACACAATATATTGCTAAGAAAAATCATGTTTATTAACCCTCTATTGCATGACTGTATTAAATTTTTTCAAATGTCTCTAACAAATTCGTGTTTGCTAAATTTTATGTATACAGGGTGTTTCAAAAAGATTGGTCATTAATTATACCACATATTCTTGGGTCAAAAATAGGTCGATTAAACCGTACTTACCTATATACAAAAGTGCACCCAAAAATAGTTATAGGGTGTATAAGATAAAAATTTAAATTAATTTTTTTAACGTTGCTCTTAAACCGTTTGGCATTTTTTCATGAAATTTTATATGAAGTGTTAGAATACCATGACTAATAATACCGAGGAAGAGACAATATTTTTTTCTTGATTTTTAGAGGTTTTTGGATGGGGTCACCGCTCTTTTCTCCACTTAACTTTTTTGTAGTAAAAAATTTTATTACAAATTCAAAAAGTTGCAATTAACTTTTGGTATGCGGATGCTATTCAAATACACAGTAAAAGACTCTGTCCTTAAGATCATTGATGTATCAAGAACGGATTCAAACTTTTTCAATTTGTCAAAATATCCACCATCCATTTCTTAGTAATAAACAACCAGTATAATCATCCACTTTCTTTAATAAATATAATGAAAATAATTAAACTTACCTCGAGTATGACATTTTGCTTTACAGGCCTTTACAGAACACACCCAATATATTATTCCATCTTTCAGGTCTTTACGTTTTCTAAATTTATTATCATTTAGAACAAGCATTTGCTGGCCAAGTTCACGTAAAACAAAATCAGTTACTAACTCCATAGATAATATTTTTTTATCCGAACGCTAAAAGGTTTAGATAAAAACTGGAATGAGCCAATTGAGCTATTAAAGCATACATAGAACAGGCTTAATTGTACCCCAATAGTCACCCCTTCTACCCAAGTAAGATAATGTTGTTTTGATTGGTTTTGAAAATTGTATTTTGACAAAGGTAATTAAGAATGTGTTACAATTGGCAAATTTGAAAATAAGTACCTATCTCTAATTTAAATTGAATGTAAAACTGCTTATGATTTTAAAACCAAATCATAATATGTAAAAGCTTTCAACGGATTAATATGAATGTTTTGCATTTCGAAGTATGAAAATTTGGTACCACAATACTGCAAAAATTATGCAAAAATTTGTATTCAACAGAATAATAACATTCCGTTTGCCCGCCAATTATTTTTGTTACCTACCAATATAAAATGAAAAAACATTACTCACAAAAATTTAATTTTATATGGGCAATAGGGTGATTTTTTTTTCGACTATTTTTTATTTTCGCTCCCGTCCTAAAATTTTGTTGATAATGCCCCAAAAAAAATTCCCTGAAAGTTTGAGCCCTTAATATTAATAGTAAGTCCTCGACCAAGGCGTGCAAAGATTTTGAATTTAAAATACACGTAAAATTAGGGTTTTTTTCTTCAAATTTCTATAGCTCAGCGGCATTTCATGGTATTATTTCGACCATAGACATGTATTTCTCCAAATTGAACACTACAAAAGTGTCTATTGCGGCGATGTCGTAACTCACATCGGCGAGGTAGTACGGGTTAATAAATCGAATTTTTTCATGAAATTCACGTTATTTCGACCCTATGTCATAATTGAGAAGAGTTACAGAAAAAATGTAAATGACTAAGTTGTAGAATATTTAATTTACAAATCGTTAAGATCAATATTTGTCGAGATTCGAAATGTTAAGCGTTGAATTAATTTTACTGTAAACTTTTTGCCTATTATTGACTGAAACTTTTTTAAATCTTGTTTTTTTTTGTATTATGATACATTTAAAATGTTAAAAGTGGTTAATGATACTTCAGAGAGGAAAGTAGCACTAGCCGAAAGTTTTAATGAAGCATTAACTCATAACGAAGTTGAGAGACAAAAAAGTTTTCAAACTGTTCGCTCTCAATACACATCGAGTAAAAAATCACAATATATTAACAATGAATCAATGTAACGATTAATTTTTCTATTTTCAATAATAATTTATTGGTATTGTTGTTTCTATTTTCATAAATAATTTATTGTTGTTAATATGATTTAAACTATTATAATTTAATAAATGTTAGTAATATCAGAGACAACAGAGACGTGTAACTTAATAGGAAAATATGTTCGGTGGTCCATTTAAATTACATATATGACCCTCTTTTTCTTTTACATTGATCTTTACATATGTCTATCTCTCTCCAATAAAACTAACACCATTTTCAGAGGGCGCTGGTGTTGCTGGTTTTTTGACGTAGAAATATCGATTAAAAGTATTAAAACTGACAACTGACAATGTTATGAATGTTGTTATGAACATGTGCATTTTATTAAAATTAATTTAGTTTGGGCCCCGTATATTTCTTTTAGTCTGATTTTGTTATTTAATTAATTTTCTTTGGGGGGAATGTTTATTTTTGCATATTATTTTTTGCATGAAGCAATTTCTGGAACCAAACTCGCGTTTTTGTTCACATTTCTTTCTAGAGGTAAGTAATTTCCAATTTATTAAGAAAACTACTGTATAATGTGTGTGTTTAATAATATATTACACAATGACTATAATTATTTTAGGTGAATTGGAACAGAGATCCATTGTTACAGCTACTTGTGTTCATTAAGTAGGTAGATGAATGTCTGGACAGCTTTAATGGCAGCACAAAGTTCCTATCTACTAGAAAAGTAAAATGTATGCTGAGTAAAAAATCTGCACATGTAGTATTGGCAAAGGACTTTTGAAATGATTAGAGATTAGCTATTTCTTACATACACCTACCTCTAACAACCACTAAAGGAAGAAAAAAAAAATTGAATCACAAAAGGGCTGGAATTTTAAATCAGGATGCATTGGAAAATAAATTTGGGGACATCAGGTCGGTTTTGGATTTTATAGAGAGATCAATCTCAAGAAAAGTTAATTTATCCTGCAGAACAACCAGTAGTTTAAGTAGGATTTGCTATAACTTTATTAGAAATTGTCTGATAATAAATTGTAATATAGGTACCAATTATTGTTTCAAATGAAATTGAAAAAGAGTTAAACATGAGTAAAATGTTATATTCATTCGAACATTGTAAGGTAAACTATAATTAAGTGAATATGGAAAATAGGTATACCCTGGTGGTGTAAGAGAAAGGTAAGGGGCAATGACAAAAAAAATACAAAAATGTAATAGTGTTTATTATTAATAATATTATTTACTATGTTTGAAAAGTACCTCCTGCTTCCGAACAGATCGAATAGATTAGACTACTAGTTGGAGAAGGTCCACCTAGTAACAAATTAGGAGACTAGGAAAACTTTTACATGACTGGGGACACAACAGGAATGCACACACACAAGATACACAAACACACGAAATAACGGTAAGCCTTCAGCAACGTCCTGTTTAAATGATGATAGTATGTCATCCTTCATTCCCTTTTAGAAGGCATGGCATATAAATATATTGATCTTGATTACTATAAGAGGAGTTAGCAGGTTTCGATCCAGTTTACAGGATGGGAACTTACTTGACTTGGGCCTTATACATTTGTGTTGAGTGTATGTGTGTTTCGTTTCCATGGTTTATATTAAAATAAACAGTCATAACATGTCCATACCTTTTTGCCAGACTAACATAAGTGACATTTGTTCAAATGGCACTTATGATAGTCTGGCAAAAAGGTATCGATACTATACTTTATAAAATATTTGTTACATTAGTTTTTAAATATATTATGAATATATAACAACTGTTACTTTCTTTGTAATTTGTCACAAAATGATAGGAGGTACTTTCTAAACGAAGCAATTGTAGTTTGTTTTTCTGTACCTTACAAAAATATAATTTATAGAAAAAGAGTTTGGTGTATTATTTTTCCAAGTTTAAATATTTAATAATCAATAGAATTTTCAAGTTTTTTTTTAGCGAAATTTACAAGAGTAATAAAAACTATGTTCACTGTTTATATTAAACTGATTAAAACTTCCTTTATTAAAATGATTATTTATGTGATAAAAAATTTGATGTTATTGGAAGCTTTTATATTTTTTTAATATACAGTGAAACAATAGTTTTTGTTTCTCCTGTAAATTTGTATAGAAAAACTATTTCTGAATCCATGTTTGAATTTCCCGCCCTAAAGCATTTTTAATTTTCCCGCTATTTACTAGTGGCGCCATCATAGACTGGTTGTGGTTACAATCGCCCAAATAACTTTTACCGAACAAAAAAAATACATTGAGTTACACGTCTCGCTGGATTGTCTCTGGTAATATATAAATTATATAAAAGTAATTGTATTTGTATGTTTTATGCAGGAACCAGTAAATCCTTTTTCCTACGACCACTTAGGAAAGTGACACATATCACACTATATAGTCCTATGGAAAGTGCCCTATATCACACGCGTATGAATAAGAATTTACTTTCCACCCGAGTGAGAATATGTTACTTTCCGCAGTAGTTGTCACAAAATGTCAAAATACCTAATTTCTATTTTGATCTATGTAATGTCCATATTAATACTAAAATCTATATGATTGTTAAATTATTGAAATTGTTGTAAATTAGATCCTAGATATTTATCTTTAATAATTATTAAAATAATTTTAAAATAATGTTTGTTCTTTATTCTGGTTAAATACATAACCGATTAGATCATTCAATTGACACAAGGGCTATTAGCTCAGGTGGTTAGAACGTCGGACTTATCAACTTTGCCATTTTTCGACCGCGTTCAAATCCTGGCGGGGCAGAATTTTTTTTTTTGTTTTTTTTTTATTTTTTTTTTTAGTTTTTTTTTTTTGTTTAGAAAATATGAAAATTGAATAAATACGATTATTGTTGATTTTTTTAAATACTTTTTAATTATTATAGTAATAATAACCTTGGTTTTACATTTTTTTGATTACATTATTTTGTGGTCGTAGGAAAAATATTGTACATCACTTGTGTGAAAAGTGATTTTCCACACTCGTAATGTAATATACTATATTTGTTAAAGATTCTTCAAATATGAGCTTTAACGATGTAAGATATTAATCATATTCTAGTATTCTTACTTTAAAATAATATATTGAACAAAAAGTGTGATAATACAAAAAAAACATGATTTCAAAAAGTTTCAGTCAATAATCGGCAAAAATTTTACAGTAAAATTAATTCAAGGCGAATCTCGACAAATATTGATCTTAGCGATTTGGTTCTTAGGACATTTTTTGTAGTAAATTAAATATCCTACAACTTTGTCATTTACATTTTTTCTGTAACTCTTCTCAATTATGACACAGGGTCGAAATAACGTGAATTTCATGAAAAAATTCGATTTAGTGACCCGTACTACCTCGCCGATGTGAGTTACGACATCGCCGCAATGGATACTTTTGTAGAGCGTTCAATTTGGAGAAATACTTGTCTATGGTCGAAATAATATCATGAAATGCCGCTAAGCTATAGAAATATGAAGAAAACAACCTTAATTTTACGTGTATTTGAAATGGAAAATCTTTGCACGCCTTGGTCGAGGACTTAATATTAATGTTAAGGGCTCAAACTTTCAGCGAATTTTTTTTGGGGCATTTTTAACAAAATTTCAGGACGGGAACGAAAATACAAAAAAAATAGTCGAAAAAAAAATCACCGTAATGGGCAATTTTAATTTTTTTTCTACTTATTTCTGTTTTTAAACATTATTTTTTATTTTTTAAAGTATTTTCATGAGTAGATTATTAACTTATTTATTTTTATTATTTTAGGTTTTGATAACGACTTTGAAGCTGAAACTGATCTCATCATTTTTTCTTAACCTATTGTTGAGTGCGTATTCCATTTATAATAATATACTTCATTACGCAATAAAAAGGGATCAAAGTATCTAGGGTTTTCCCAATAAAAATTGGTTTTAAGCTTTTAATGAGTTTCTTTAAATTAGAATATTAAGGGATTATTATTACAAAGTGGTTCCAGGTCAAAGTGCTGAATTGGCCTGTTTCAAAAGGGTCGCTTTGAAGAGGTACCTGCCTGCCTGCCTGGTGCTCAGTTGGCCGGTCTACATTTATTACATCTAGAGCTTGGTGCTCAATTGGCTCATACCCGTATCGTCTAAACCAAACATTTTACAAACAAATACTAAAAGACAAAAAAGTTTCCAAATAGATGTTGCATTTCAGTAGCGTTCGATTTTTAATAAAATTTTATATTACAAAAAAAGTTGAGTAGAGAAAGAGGCGGTGACACCCTCCAAAATCCTACAAAAATAAAAAAAATATATTGCCTCTACCTCGATTTCGTTAGTCATGGTATTCCAACACGTCATATAACATTTCATGAAAAAATATCAAATGGTTTAAGAGCAACATTAAAAAAATTCATTTAAATTTTTATCTTATACTATTTTTGGGTGCACTTTTGTATATAGGTAAGTAAGGTTTAATCGACCTATTTTTGACCCACGAATACGTGGTATAATTTATGACCAATCTTTTAGAAACACCCTGTATAAATGGTTACTTATGGTTTCTTCGACAGACCTCTATAATTTGGCAGTTGGCAGTTGGTCCGTACAGTGGCAACAGAGTGAAAACTTTTATATGCCAAATGAGCAACCAAAGAAAGGCTAGAAAAATAATTATCGTAGAATATCTTATGGTGAGCAATAGTTCTGCTCATTCTACCAACAACATTACTTAAAGCTCTTAAATCTGGCTCATTTTGAATTTCCGTGTACCCTTGTTTACCAGCATCTCAAAATTATGAAAAAATCCAGAAATACCTGACTACACCTACATTTTATATCCCCATTTATGTAATTTTTTTGGGGTCGTAGGCTTTTAAACTTGTTCGACCTTTGAATGAAATGACATGTTCATCACAGGACAGTGCTAACTGTGACGTCACTCGGTGAATACTTTAAAAGTCATCCCATTTAAAACGTACATCAATACACCCTTTTTTAAACTACGATGTTTAAACATTTTTAAATTGAAAAGATTATTTTGATTTAGAGAGATAATTAAACACATTTAAACATTATAGAAGTAAATAAATAGGTAAGTAGGTAATACATTTAAATACTATGGCCACGTTATCTAAACATTTTTTTTAATTAAGAAATTTGAAATGTTAAGGTATAAGTCGAAATTTATATACAGAGTGTACAAAAAGTAACGTAACATACTAATATTTAGATTCCTGATAGATTTGCAAAACAATTTTGAATAAAATTTTATGAAATAAAATGAATCAAATTCGCGCGAATTTCGAAACGTCGGCTGGGCGTGCTCGCTTCACTCGCTTTCCTCTGTAGTGGTTTGGAGGTGGGTGGGAGGAGCGTAGTGTGATCT
This sequence comes from Psylliodes chrysocephalus, assembly GCA_927349885.1. Classification (NCBI taxonomy): domain Eukaryota; kingdom Metazoa; phylum Arthropoda; class Insecta; order Coleoptera; family Chrysomelidae; genus Psylliodes; species Psylliodes chrysocephalus. The sequence goes on from OV651818.1 coordinate 6,278,362, forward strand.
TATGGAGAAACTGTTGCCATGGAAATGTTTGTCATGCTAACGACTAAACAAATCCAGTAGTGAGAAAATGCCTAGATGGTTTCATTTTCACTTTAGTGTAGATTGAGATATTGTGTTCAAGAGTTAATATACATATCCAAGCAGAATGATTGCTATAGAATTGGGAGCGAGAGAGTTGATCAATTTTCTCCCCGCAAACAAGACTATGAAAATCTTTTCAGATAGCCAGGCAGCCCTTAAGTCCCTGAGCTCCAATCGAGTTGACTCAAAGCTGGTTTGGAACTGTATAAATACCCTAGAGTGTCTCGGTGCCCGGAACAAAGTTACTTTGATTTGGGTTCCGGGACACAGTGGTGTGGAGGGCAACGAAAAAGCCGACGCACTTGCTAAAAGAGGAACCGAATCTGTGTTCATAGGACCAGAACCATTCCTGGGCATTGCAAAAAGCACTGCCAAAGGAATTATCTTAAAATGGACCGAGGGTGCAACACTCACGAACTGAAGAGATACCCCAGGGCTAACCCATTCGAAGGTGTTTATAACCAACCCTTCCATGAACGCCTCTGCTCAGATCCGAGAATGGAGTAGGAGAGATCTACGCATTTTCACCGGACTGATGACAGGATACTGCCGTCTGGGCAACCACATGAGAAGGATAGGTCTGCAACAAACATCGGACTATCGATTCTGCAGCGTGGAGAACGAGTCTGCAGAGCACATTTTATGTACCTGCTCCGCTCTGGAAAGAACCAGGTTCCAGATCTTCGTGTTTACCCGACTGGAGCCTACCGACTTTAAAGAAGTCTCACCTAATTCAACCATGACCTTTATCAAAAGGTGTGGCTTGTACGGTGAACTATAAGTTAGTCATGAGCCACAATAGACCCATCTGGGTCGCAGTGGAAGGCGATGAGATCATCCCACTCATTTTCAACCTAACTTAACCTAATCTAAATATAAGAGGCAACTGCACATTTCCTCACCACCGAATTTAAGTTTTTATTTAGTTGACATTACGACAAATATTCCTATGGCAACGGTTTCTCCGTAACCGACTTCAGCAACACTAAAGTGAAAATTAAATGACCTGTAACTTGCCAAATATGTATTTCCTTACCACGGGAATTAGGTTTTTGTTTAGTCGTTACCATGACAAGTGTCTCTATGGCAACAATTTCTCAGTAACTGATTACAGCTATCTGTAACTAGGCAACCACGCATTTCCTCACCACGGGATATGGTTTTTGGTTTAGTCATTACTATAACTGATTTCGTCTAAAATAAAGGGAACATCAAATGATGTATAACGTGACAACTATGTATTTCCTGACCACGAGATTTGGGTTTGTGTTTACTGGTTACCATATTTTTATACTTAAATTAAATTTGAACTACGACATTATATAAAAGGATACTACGGTATGTGTGACGTCACCACAGTAACCACAATACTGTAACCAAGTATGTTGTGGGAAACTTATAAAGAAATGCCTTAAAAGTATCCACCGAGTGACGTCACAGCTAACCCAGAACAAATTGAACTAATTCAGCTATCCTCTTGTTGATGGGACTCTTTTAACTTGATTGGTTAGCCTCATTCATAAAACAAAAAAATTCCCTAGATTTAAAAACTTTTGGACACAAAGTATTTATGTTTTGAAAAGACCATTCTTTATTACTTTATAGATAACGTAATATTAATATTTAAAAATGATTTACTATAACAATTCAATCAAAATGGATAAATAAATTAACGGGTGTGACCGGAAATAAATTAATAAAACTGCTTTTTAAAGAGTATGGAAATGTTTTGTCAAAAATAAGGTATTTTTTTATATTTATTTTTTGTTGATTTTAATTGGACACTTGGCAACACCGCGCTAATATGTATTGACAGAGCATGATAGATATAATTCTAAATTTTAATGAATGTTTGGAATGTATTGAATGCTAGGAATTTTAGGAATGATTGGAATTCGTAAAATAAGTCACATAAAAAATGCATGGGCGGATTTTAAGAACATTGATATCAAAGTAGTTAGGATGAACCGAAAATTCTGAAAATCAATTCTGTTAGAAGCAATTATTCAAGAAAATCAAAACCACAAGTCAATCAGAAATTTCGTTCTAGAGTTATCATGCAGGCATAGCTACACACAGACGACCAGACGATTTTTTTTTACATTTTCGAACTCAGAATGATCGGAAACGTGAAAAAAATATAAAAAAATGTGGGTAAGAAATTTTTTTCGTCTTCACGAATGCAATACTGAGGCCTCCTAGAAAGGGCCTTAATAATTAGTTATTTTGTCTTAATAACCTAAAATAATTTTTTAAATTTGTAGATTTTCGTTAGTGGGTCGTAGAAAAATACACTGTACAACTCGAGTAGATTGTTTATATCCATTCTTGTTGCACAAAGTACTATTTCCATATTTTTAAATTTTCGCCAACTTTTTAACTCATCTACTCCACAGTGCCCCATTTCGGTCGACTTTCTGGAAATCTACGGATAGAAAATCTGCACGTACAGAATTAATTTATACTCCGAAGCAGGCTCTTTCACCCTTTTAAGGGGGCATCATTTATAATTTTGAAGCAGGCCGTCATATCGCGTTACATAATAAGGAGTTTTTAAGGTTATTTGCGCGCCTTCATAAATGTCAACGCGGGAAGTTTATTGCCAGCCGGCGCCGGAATGCTAGGGCCTTGGCAACGACTTGATCATTGACGACGCATTGTTAGAAGTTGTTCTTTTTCGGCGAAGTGGTCGCAATACAGTTTTTTTTGGTGCATTTTATATCGAATACTGGAGTATTTTAATCGCATAATCTCAACATACTACAAATGTTAGACACAAAAAAATATAACAACAAAAAAAAAGTAAAACATTTTTTGTGTAGATTCAAGTTTCTTTAATAATAACAAAGGCGTTTTATTAGTTTTAGCTCAAAACTATTCTACTCTTGCATTTTGTACCATTTAGTGACTTCAGGTCTTTTGTTTATTTATTTGACTTACAATCACATTACATATTAGTGCTTACAATGAAATAGAAAAAGGAATTATAAATTGAGAAATTTACTCAAAGCTACAATAAAGTACATAATTTTTATTTGTTTTGAAATAAAATGACTCCAAATAACTACAATAAAAAAAGTTAAAATATCTGAAAATTTAAAATCGAGTGCATATAATCACCCTTTGTACATAAAAAAATGCACCGAATGGAAAATTAGGAGGATTAAATTTTAAGCATTTTTATTTGTAAAATATTAATTTAACAACATTTTTTGGAAAACAAAGTCTTTTTCCAGTATTTTTTTTCTGAATTAACAAAATTCAAAGCTTGTTTGTTACATGACATGGGGAAGCTTAAATAGGATTATGTAAAATTGAAACGAGTCACATGTTTTATATTTTTGATGAATATTTTATATCATACAGAGCTTTCAGCAAAGTATTATTTTAAATGAATAATATATGCTTTAATTTTAAAGCTGATATACTATATACCTACAAAGCTAATGTTAACAATTTTTTTACAATAATAATCAAGTGATATCTACTATAAAAAAAAATCTGATGTGTCCAACACATGACTTTCCTATCTAGTTATTATAGGCATTTTCCGGTTATTTTGTACAACCTATCTCTATAAATCTCTATAAATGTTTAGAGGATAAACTAAATATATACATTTTCCACATACATCTACCTCGAAACATTTTTCTATAGATATTCATTGAAAACGAAAATACAGAAAAATTTAAATTTAGCACTTTTCCATTACGGTCCATTTTAGAAAAATCATATATAAACAAAAATTATAGAAATCGATATCGCAAACAACTTTTAGTTCAACAATTTTCATAAAAATCAGAATTTTGCACATTTTGTCAAATTTCTCGAATACGGACCATTTCAGGAAATTTTGACATAGAACAAAAATTATAGATAATAATATTAGAAGTAACTTTTATTTGAACAATTTTCTTCTCCAAACATAAATAACAGATATATTCCATAAAATATAAAAACGGCCTTCCATAAAGTCCCCCCAGATGTTCCGACTTTGTCCAAAATCTAAACCTTTCACGTCAGGCCGAAATAAACCTTAAGTTTAAAATTTAATGTTTTTTCCTTTATCCGTTTTTGAGTTTTCTTCAAATTTCGAAATTTACACATTTTCTCAAATATCTCGAATACGGTCCATTTTAGAGAAATTATGTATAGGACAAAAATTATAGAAAATTATATTACAAACAACTTTTATTTGAACAATTTTTATAAAAAATTATTTTTTTTACATTTTGTCAAATTTCTCGAATACGGACCATTTTAGGAAAATTTTGCATAAAACAAAAATTATAGATAATTATATTAGAAGTAACTTTTATTTGAAGAATTTTCTTCTCCAAACGTAAATAACAGATATATTCCATAAAATATAAAAATGACCACCTATAAAGTACCCCCCCAGATGTTCCGACTCTGCCCAAAATCTAATCAGCTCATTGGACGCTGAAACAAAGCTTAAGTTTAAAATTTGGTGTTTTTCTGTGTATCGGTTCATGAGTTATGCGTTATACAGACACACACACACACACACACACACACACACACACACAGACACACACACAGACACACACACACACACAGACATCATCGCGAAAATAGTCAAAACGGATTCAGGGGACCTCAAAACGTAAAAATCCGTCGAAAACTCGAGGTCGAAAAAAATCATGATTCCTATACTTTCCTTATATCTGTATACAGATAGGAAAGTAAAAAGGTTTTCTTACATTACTTGGAGCTTATTCAAAATCACTTGGAGCTACGTGGAGTACGTCGAAAATTGCTTCGAGCTACGTGAAGCTACGTGAAAACTTAGAGCTTGGAAGCTACGTGGAAACTACTTCGGAGCTTCATCGAAAATTACTTGGGAGCTTGTAGTAACTACGTAACTTGGAGTTTGGAGCTTAGAACATGGAAAAGCTACGTAACTTGAAGCTTGGAGCCACTACAGCTTTAGAGATAAAAAGAACCTCAGAAACAGGAATAGTACATTTACAGGCCAGTTTGAAAATCTAACGGATTTATGCATAAACAGGACAACTATTAAAGTTACATCATTTAAACAGAATATAAAATATCAGGACAAATAGTAAAGTTACATCATCTAACTTAATCAGTGAAAATCATATAACCTACAAGTGGTTTTTTTGACGTAAAAGTCACATATGGTAGTTTCGCAATAGCGGCGTCTAGCCTATCTATTGGACGATGAAGGTTCGCGTTCGCGTTCATGTGGTAAATGATCGGTTAAGTGAGGATGTTTTCGGAACCCACTCTTGTCAAGTCAAAGGTGTGATGCGGAACCTTTGTGGAAGTTTTTTTGGTATGCGTGGTAGTAGTTGAAAAAGTAATTTTTGAAATGTCGTATATGGAAATATCTGAATTTATGTGACCAGTGAGTCTTCCTTTGTATGGGTTTTTTGGAGTTTTATTCAAATATAGTTTGTACGGGTTTATCAATTTGTGGAAGTTTTGGAATGTTGGTGATAAATTTTCATCTTGTAGTTATAACCCATTTTACACCCGCTTAAGAAGTTTTTGTCAACAAATTATAAGTATAATTACCTACTTTTGAGTTACTATTTCGTAACTTTATTTAATGGAACTCCATTGGCTTTTAATTTTTGTAGTCCTGTAAGTTGGATTCTTCAGATTTCTGTAATACAAGTTAATTGAAGAATAATTTTGAATTTGTTAAATGACAAAGATATTGGGTATGTTTATAGATTCGTTTCTTTTATAGGTAATTTTTTTTTAAGTAGGTTGCAGAATTAATTTTAACCTCGTCGTAAATTTAGTTTCTAGATAATTGACTATGTTTCTACTTTTTATTTTTTTTTTAACAACCATTTTCATATTTCTGCATTTACATCAATGCTATCTGTCCACAGAATCACCCTGTATTTCTCATTCGAAAAGTGTGTTACTGGTGTTATTTATTGGTGACCATGCGTCAATATAAGTTATCTACAATATTAAAAATAGAAATTGTTCTTAATCTGATTTTTTTTAGCTTTTCGTTTACTCAACAGAACATGTGACAACAACTTTTCTAGAGAGGTAAATACAATACGTCACATACCAAAAGTCTACATACTTGACACACACCTCCCTTCATTGAAAACAAGATAACTGACGTACGAGTCGATTGTATTGTAAATATAACATTCGGATTAAGTCACTCTGATTTCGATAAAATTTATTTAAATAAAATAAATAACATAATTATTGTTGATAGTTTAAAATGAAGTAATTAGGAAGATTAGTTATCTGCATCTCAAGATTTCGTAAGACCACAGAGATAGACTTTATCCCTTACTTATTTAGGTAAGCAAAAATAAATATACGAATATTTATGTCAATACGAGGTAACTTCAAATTTAAACCGTAATGCATTAGGCACCGTTAGACATTATTCCCAAAGTAATTGACATCTGGTTTCAAATTATTTTGTTTTTGATATAATTGTGTCTACTTAAGTCGATATCATATAAAACAACTTTTTTTTATTTTAAGTTTTATGCCAGTGAACGTTTTGACTAGCTGTAACTTCGACATTTCTTTGCCGATGTTAGATTTTCAGCCAGAGGTGGAAAGCGCCATCCTTGCTGTTTGCGTCAGTGGCATTGAATATATTTTTTTTAATAGCTTCTTGTTGTACAGGGTGTGAATGTAAGGCAGCGAAAAATGTCCGTTTTTTGGCAAAGAATTTAGAAAATGTGGGGGGCCAAATCAAGTTCTTTCTGATGTTGAGTGGATCACTAGGTCGACACCTCGGGACGTCTTTCCCATTTTTTTGATACTTTGCGTTGCTATGGAAATATCGCCATTTTATGAAATTCCATATTTCTTTTAGAATTAGCCTTTTTTAATTAAAGAATAACAGATACCGACTGTATTCTTCTAAACTCACAGGTACGGGCTTTTATATGGTATAGATTAAAATTTTTTTGACTTTGCCTCCCACTTCAGTGTCACCAGCTGAATTTCAGGGATGAAAGTACATGATAAGCTTACCCTTATTCCGGAGGTAATACAAAATTAGACAGTGCAAAAGGGCACTATCATAAAAAATCGAGTTATTGATACCACCATATAGAAAAAAAAAATGCTTATTTTTTTGTTCTAATGCACAATTAGGTCTTTGTAGGAAGTGTTTTTTTATAATTATTTAAAAAAAATCATTTGCATTAGCCCTTATGGTCGAAAAAAAATTTAAACGTCAATATCTCGGTTTCAACCGTCCACAAATTTGTATAAAAAATCTTTTTTTAGAAATATACCTCTCATTTGACGAAAAACGAAGGCCTAAATGAGAAAAAACTATTCCTCATAAAAGTTTCGCCTATGTATTAAAAAAGTAACAGTGCTTTCCCCATATTTTTTGCTTTTATATTAACAAAAATATAGCAATAAACAATTAGTTATATCATGGTTTAACTAAAAAGCAAACATTGAAGGTAAAGCTTCTCGACTCTCTTTCTTCTCTCTCAGTGCTAAAATGTATACAATCAGTTTGACTCTCTCATATTATTTTATTCAGGGATTATTGATTTATACGCTATGATTTATTTTTGTATTTTTTTGAGGAAAATAAAAAATAAGAAAATATGAACTATTTATTGAAGGTATAGACGCAGTATATATAAGTATCGATTTATTAACAGTAAGGCTCTTGCTTTGCAAAATACAATAAATTCCCAATGTAAAAAACATTATAATAATAATAATAATAATAATAATAATTAAAAGAATACCGGGTGTTCAAATTAAAGTGTTATAGTTAAATACCGCCGAAAATATGCATTTTAGAAAAAAAAAGTTTCAGGCGAAAGTTTTATAGTTTTTTGGGGGAAACATTTTGGCTAAATTTTTTTTTTATAGCTGATCATAATATGGCCATATCGAGGTGGACTTTGTTTTTTTAAATGGGAACCCCATTTTTTTTGTAAATATTCTTAAAGTACATAAAAAAATAAGAAACTTTAGATGGAAATAATTTTCTTATTCGACTTTCACTTTTTGAGTAACAGCCACTTAAAAATTTTGGTAGGCGAAAAAAAAGTTGGCCATATTATGGTTAGCTGAAAAAAACGATTTTAGCAAAAATTTTTCCCCACAAAACTATAAAACTTTCGTCTGAAACGTGTTTTTTTATAATAGGCGGTATTTAGCTGTAACACTTTAATTTGAACACCCGGTATAAAGCATAAATTAATATTATTAAAATTTATAAGTACAAGACTTTTAAACTAATCAGAATCAGATTCACCACACGAATCAACATTTTCCAAAACATTAGCGGCTGTGATCAAACTTTTGCAGCAGTTTTTCTGTGCCATACAGGTAGGTGCAGGAACCGATACAGCCAATATTTTTTTCCTGCATTTACAAATTTTGCTTTCTTAGTCTAGAACAGAATAATATTATTAGAATATTGTACATCCATGAAAATTATCGGTGTATAGTACCTTTTTTGCATTTGCATGATGTTCTGTTATGTCTGGTGGCAGGTCGGACAGAGTCTTAGAGTGGGTATCAGCCTTCCATCTTGATCTACTTTCTATTCATACTCTTCAACATTAGGAAGCTGCATCTGCGGCTTTAAACAGCTTAGCCAAATATTTAGCTGGTAAAAACATCTTAAACAATGTTATCTTAGGTCGTCTTCAGTCGGTGGCAATTTAGCAATGGTTTTTAAAGAGGCCATTAATCCCCTCAAAATGTTAATGGAAGTAACACTGGCAGTTTTTGAATACATTTTTATGAAACATTTTTCAAGATTAGAGAATATGTTTTTTTTTTCCAATGCCAGACTATTGGCTGGTTGTATCATAACCGGTCAGAGAAAGAAAAGCAGGCAAATTTTTTAGAAGATACCATCCAAATTTAAATCATGTACTGCTAGAAATCGTCTTGAGTCTCTTCGCCCTGTTCTGAACCATATCTCTTTAGTCAAATACTTCTTGAAATAAATTTTTAAGACTAGAACATCTGTATCGTTGCAATCAATAATGCAGCATGAATGCCCCGAATTTTTGGCTAACAATATGTGCAATAAGATACGAGTATCAGCTTGTTTATGATTTGAATTTAAGAAATCATCTTTTGATAGTTCAAAATTCGTGTCATATTTATTGATATTCGCGAATCCACCACTAGTTACAAATTAAATATGCTTTTGCTGAATGGAATTTTGAAGAAGTTGCTCTGACAGAAAATTTGTTAAACGTCTATTGTTAAATATCGAATGAATAAACAAGTTTCATTGTTGCGGAAGTGGTGTATTGGGTCGGTCAATTTCTATATCAATTGATTTCTGGGATCCTCTCTTTTGACGAGTTTTTGATAGAATGTTCTTTATAATGATCATATACCACATCAATCCTTTAAGCATTAAATTTATTTCTAAAAATAACGTTTACAAATACATTAGCATATTCTTTAAATGATATAAAACTTTTGGACTTTCCCAAACCTTGGACTATTGCCATCCCATCAAAAATGTGACAAGTTTTGCCAGAGTCAATAGGTGCAAGTAAGTGTATTTGTGAGTAAATGCCATATTGTTCTAAAATATTTCCCAATGAACTCTTATTTGTGGAGGTGCCGAGATACCCATTTACTGTTAGATGCATCGGAGAGGCTGTCAGCTCAAACTTAAAATATTTCGGCATAATTAATGCTTCTACCCACATCCTTTACTAATAAATTTTTGAGTTTTCTGTTGATTGTCTTTGTCCATTGTATTTTCTTTATAAAAATCTGGAGTATCAACAATACTTAAAAAACTCTAAAAAGTCGTTTGACCCTTTTCGTCTACTGTTAATTTTAAGGCCTCTACTTTTGCACTGTAAATTTCCTTAGTTGATATAGAAGTTAATTTCGATGATACATATTTAAAAACATCAAATTTATTAGGCTGTTCCACTAAAGTAACCACCCATTCTTCATCTAATGCCATTCGTTTTGTTCTCTGTCTCAGCGTTAAACATGAAATATGCAATTAAAACATTGACCTCTTATTTTCATCCTGTTTGTTGAATCAACAAGCATATTGACTTGGCGAGGATTAAGAACATCCTTATTTTGATACCATTTTTGTCTTTGCTTCTTGCAACAACAAATCCGTAATTAAAATTTTAAACGAAATCCTATAACTTATAACAAACAACCTGCAGGGTGTTTTGATTTTAAAAAGTATAGATTTGGTTCGCACCTCGTTTATGGACCACCCTGTATATTTAGAAATAATTGTTAAACATAGTCACACAACTTTTATACTAAAAATTTCGTCGTTTTTCTAATAATAAAACAGCTATCTATCAAATATACACACTGTACATGTGTTATTGGCTAATATATTGGTATCGTTGTATAGACAAATTTTTAAGGAATGTTATGATAAGATAATATACACGATGATGCATTTTACAAATTGAGTAAATTGAACTTAAAATCAGTTCTATCTCCACTATTCGTTAGCTTAGTATCTTATAAGTCTGTATATTAAACAATTTTGAGATCAATGTAAACCTACCTAAATTATGATAATTTAATTTGCGGTCAGCATCATTCTCTAATTTCAAAAAAAAATAATGCTTGGCAATACTGTAATATTTTATAAAAATATTCTAGGATTGAATACAGTATTACTAAAATATTATAAAAATAAAATAAAATACATACATTTTTATTTGCCAGGAAAAACGCAATACCCTGTATATCCAAAAATATTTTTTAAATATCTATTTTTCAAATCTATATAACTTTTATTAGATTAAATTTGAAGTTTAAAATTTACTGTTTATTCATTTTTGAATTATCGTCGAAACCTAAAGTACAGTTGAAAACTAGAAGTCGAAAAAAAAAAACAATCCTATACTTTACTCGATACATGAAAGTTAAAACCTAATTTGAAAAAAAATACATTTAAGCATATTAGATTTGTATAATTATTTGAAATATTCAATTTTATAAAACAACTGAAGGCACCATTAACACTCTGGCTCCGATATCCAACAAAATAAGCAAGCAATCGATTTTTGCTAAGAGGCCGTTTAGTCGTTTTTCTAAATTTTTACCACTTCTGTATAGACATTTTCCGGACCACAAAACGTAAAATCAATATCTCAAAGAGGCTTTCTCTCATTACTTACATATCCTTCATGCTCTTACGCAAATATTGAATATGTTTAATAATTGAAATAATATGCATATTAATTAGTAAACTCCTAAATAAGAACCTGCGTATTTGAATTTATTTCGAGTCGACTTTAGAGCCATCCATCTATTAGAGAAGCTCCGAATTAACCTGTGGCTACTTGTATGCAATTTTAAGAAGTTTTCTTTTATATTCTATGCAATTTTTACATATAAATGGCGATTTATAATTTTTTCCAATATTTACTTCAATGAGCTTTTAAGAAAATTGACGCAATTAATTTAAATATTTTAAACGACATTTGTTGCTTTAGTATATAGCCTATTCAAAGAAGAATTATTTTCATCATCGGGTAATTATTACTGGTATATTTTTAGCTTTAATTCATCGTAAAAATTATCATATTTTGGGAATTATTTTTAAACGATCCCTGATAGTTAGAGACACCAAAAACCTTTATTGAACAGTAGTATATATCTATTATCGGCAGGAATTTTTTCACTTTTCTCTTTGTTGTAGTTTCAGCTAAAAAGTTATTGAAAGAGCGTTGTGTATGCCTATGTTAAATACATTGCCCACGCCCGCCCTTAATGTAGTTAGGTGTAAGAGATTTTAAATATTAATAGAAGGTTGAAAAGAAAAATCATGTATATAATCAAGGACTTAAATATGTAATTACTATTGGTCGGATTCGGGAGGGAGTGGGGGATATTAAATCTATATTAACACTGAAGGGATTAAGATTTATATTTTGTTATTATTGGTCAAATTTAAACTAGAAAACTTGTTATAATTATTAATGGATGTTAGTTGTAGGAGATTTCCATCAATTAACAGGTTGTAAGAATGTAAGACAAAAATGTTTAATAATGAATGTGTATTAGATGTAAGAAGGGTCAAAGGTTAAAACTATTTTAAATCTAGAGTTTGGAGGGTTTGCAACTTAGGTGTTAACGCTTAAGGCTGATTATTAAAATGTTTTAAGGTTTGAAGGTTTGCAACCAAGGAAATGTTAGTCTTATTGGTAATGCAGATATCGATTATTGCGATGTTAATTACTGCCTACTTAAAAATTAAAAAAAAAATAGATTTTGTAAGCACTCCAAAAATATATCAGATGTTCGTCTTGTTTCATCGTTTTCTTATTTTCATCTTATCTCGGTAAATTGCTTTAGAGCTTCTCGTATGCCTTCCTAACCTAACCACGTGAACGCATTTCGCAACGACGATTACATCACGCACATTTAGACTACTGCGCTTGCGCAAAAAACTTGGTAGTGGGGGTAATGAATCATTTGTTTAAAGTATTGAGACATTAAAGACTCTTCCAGTCTGCTGAGACATTTTTCTAAGAGTAGCTTCTCTAAAAATAACAAAAAAATGTCTTCATTGTCAAAAACTGATTATTTAACTCTCCTGAATCTAAATGAAATTAACGCTTTGTCGCCACAGGAAATGGCACAAGATTACGAAAGAATTGTCCAAAGAATGGTATCATTTAATGTTAAATGAAAAGGACTTTAATTTACTTGCTTTTGCTCCAAATATTAAATGGTATTCTATTTGTCGATGTCATCTAATAGCAGACGATGGTAGTACAGCACATGAACATCTTCAATACATTTTATTAATGGATCTACAATGTTGGCCTACAAGAAAAAACTACAGCGCACTGGTACACGACTCCATTCAAAAACAACTTTCAGGAAAATAATTTGCTTGGACCATGCTGTTGGTGTCCTCAGATACATCAACTGGTTACATTCCCGAGGAAAACAGTGTTGCTTAGTACGCACAGAAATTTCAGAATTAGCATCTGAAGGTGTAAAAGACTTGGAAAACTACACATCCGAACACGAACTTGATGATAAAATTTTCATAAAATCAACTTTAAAATAGCTTTTTAAAAAACCAGTGGTGCCTTTAAGTGAGTTGTGGAGGGTGGGGGGATAGCCCCATTTTCCGCATAGAAGCCGGGCACCCAAAGCGATTTTTGAATTCCGGCGCCTATGCCCCCCACATTTTCCAAATTCTTTGCCAAAAAACGGACATTTTTCGCTGCCTTACATTCACACCCTGTACAACAAGAAGCTATTAAAAAAATATATATTCAATGCCACTGACGCAAACAGCAAGGATGGCGCTTTCCACCTCTGGCTGAAAATCTAACATCGGCAAAGAAATGTCGAAGTTACAGCTAGTCAAAATTAGGCAATTTTTTGGCTGTCCCACTTCATCTGCGGCGTAGTTTATGTATATATTGTAAATAATTAATGAATAATGTAGTGTGGTGCCAGCGGCTTGTGAACACATGGAAACACAGTCCTCCCTTGAATTATAGCCGAATGTAGCATGCAAAAGGTTTAATATCCTGACGCAAGCAATACAACAATATTAAATTTCTTAAATAATAGGTATTTAAAAAATAAATCACTTTATTTGACATGTGTGACAAATTGTGAAAAAATTAAATTTACAATAAAAACCAAAAAACGGTAGGTAAAGTTTCATATTAATTTTTTACACAAAAATCAATGTCAAGCTTTGTACGTAACCTGATATATATTTAAAAATAATCTCATAATATGAAGAGAAGTCAGCTGACTATAACTAATAATGTTTATAAATGGTTTTCAACGTATTAAAAACAAAACAAATGTTATTAAATTTAATTCCCACTTGTTATTAAATATAATTTTCACTAGCTATAAAATTAATTTATTATAACTAATAAAAAAAAAGACAAAGAAGAGAGTTTACTAAGCTCAGTCAGGAGGGGGTCGGGTTATAATGCAAATAAAATGCCCAGGCTACGAGTATATGAAGTATTTGATTCCTTTTATTATATTTTCTACAATTTACGATTAATAAGTTGTAAGCCCTGACCAGACGTCAAATATGTATCTCGTGCCTAACTTCTTAAAGATGTTAGATTTGTGAGGTTATGAGGGCGCATTTACAGGGTGAGGCACCGAAAACGAAACAGATCGCATATCTTGAACACATTTTTTTTGGAGAAAATGCAAAAAGAGGTCGATTTTTATTTCAAAGGGGACATCTTTCGATCATATCCTCAACTATCCTACATCCCTCCCCACCACTCTGTCACTGTTACCAATGAAATTGAAATAGGGAAAGTACTAAGTGTGACACATCATTGAAAAGGTAATTTTATAAGGAATTTGTGTGACAAATAAGCGTATTGTCATGTGAAAGCCAAATTTAATGCATAATTACCTTTGGAATAAAATTGAACTTACTATGCCTATGTTTTCCTAAAATAAAAATAAAGGTTTTTATTTCAATAACTACCAGGTCTGTTTTTTTAGTTTAGCGTCATTGATACTTCAAGTCTATTAGCGAGTAAAACATAAAAATGGTTTATTCTATTCAAGAGAGAGTAGAAATTGTTGAATGTTATTTAAAAAAGGGTTGTAATTAACTGAACAGTATATAATTTATTATGTACAGTATAAATTTTACAAGCAGTCAGTAAAATATTGTAAATCTCAGTACTTTTATAAAATATGATGAGTAAACAATGAATTTTGGAGCTGTAAAATTATTATTTGGCCTGTATTTCTATGTTCACTTTTGTAACTATAATGGTCAGTAAAAATTATTCTACAAATGGTCAGTAAAAATTAATAAATGGCCAGTATGCAGCAGTCGGTAATAATTTTAAAAATGTGCATTAAATAAGTAGTATTATATTTTTAGATCGAGTGTTTCATGTTTTTGAGCTACCGGTTTGCAGCAAAGAAGGAACTGAAGATTTTGTTTTCTGTTTAAAACAATTAAGTCTGCCTGTCAGGATATATTTCAAAAATCAATTGCCCCAAAATACACTCGCGTATCGGAGATAACACTAATGATTTGTAATTGAGGTGGTGGGTATGTTTGTGTGAATGCGTCTTGTTTGTTTTCATTTACTAGCAGTAGTATTTTATAAACCATAGAAGCAAATTTCACATACATGAACAAATAATATTAATGCCGTGACAACAAGAAGACAAAGCAAAGACTTCTCGTAGAGTGGCGGCTTCGCCGCCACCAAAAAATTTTAATCCATACCTGGCTACGCCGACCGGAATAAACACCAACGGCCTGGACACAGCTCACCTACTCTGTCAAAAGGAGACCGATGTACAAATAAAACGCGTATTATTATACTGACCATTTATTATTTTCACCGACCATTTAATATTATACTAACCATTTATTATTTTTACTGACCATTTATTATTTTTACTGACCATTTATTATTTTTACCGACCATTTATTATTTTTACTGACCATTTATTATTTTTACTGACCATTTATTAATTATTTTTACTTACCATTTATTATTTTTACCGACCATTTATTATTATACTGACCATTTAATATTTTCACCGACCATTTAATATTATACTGACCATTTATTATTTTCCCTGACCATTTATTATCTTACTGACCAACTGAAATAAAATAATGAAAAGTTACTTGCCATAAAATTTAAATAATGATCATTTAATTTGTGCCGTTTAAAAAATAACGAATGTGCTAACACTGCCTGTACAATTTTCAATGAGCGACACCCAAACAAACAGGTTAAACGTAAGTACGTTTTGGAACTTATTTCAAAATAAAAAACGGCAGATTCAAAATCCAGTAAGAAACGAAGCCGTAGAGGTAGCTGTTTTAGGACAAATTGTTGCAGATCCAACCCTTAGTAAAAGAAAGCTAGCAGAAGTATCTGGAGTAACTGACCGTACCGTCAGGAGAAGAATTTTAAAAGCCAACAAATTCCATTCCTATAAAATTCATTTAGTTCAGGAACTTAACAAAGACGATCTTGATCGCCGCTTGCAATTTTGTGAAATCATGAGCGAGCATGCTATACAAGATCCACATTTTCTTTATAACAGTTGTTTTTCAGATGAATGCAGTTTTTATGTTAACAGGACTGTCAATCGACATAATTGTCGATACTGGTCAGATTCCAATCCAAGAGTATTTCATGAAACGCGTACTCAACACCCAAAAAATTTAAACGTTTGGGCTGGAATATATCGTATTGTTGGTCCATTATTTTTACCAGGTACTTTAACTGGGGATAAGTATTTGGAATTACTCGAAAACACCGTTGATCCACTGTTAACAGACATAACAGAAAACGATAACCCATAGATTGAAGATCACCTAATATTTCAACAGGACGGGGCTCCTCCACATTTTGCTGCAGCAAGTTAGGTGATATAAAATAAAATAATTACTCACTTTTTTTTACCTTCTTTCTATAGTTTTAATCTTCACTATTTTGATAAAATATAAACTCTATTCTTGCCTAGCATGAGCTCTCTTATTCTCGGGTCGTGGGGTTCAGATTGCACAGGTTCACATCCATTCAATAAAACAAACTGATTCTAATAGAATCATACTCAAAAATAAAAAAGAATAAATACCTGTTAACAAATCAAACTTGTACAGTTGTCTCTTTATCTAAATTACAATATAGAATAATAAGCTTAACACAAACGTAAATTGTGTTGCCTATACAACCTAATAATGTTTAAGAGATAAACGAATAATTGTTTGTCGCGAAAAATAGACTAACTTGGTGAATTATTAAATTTATGAGTTGGCAAAACATAAACTCCTGACAAAGGTTATTTCAAAGTCTAAGATCATAACGTACAATTAGTTATAGTTAACAGACATGGAAGCAAATAGTTTCGAAAGTCACAAATCAGTCTGAACTTGTTAATTCAATGAGCAGGTAAGTTAAAACGTGATAATGGTTTCTTACTGACCTTGAGATACGATAATTACTGACGATTCTCCTTCCTTACATTTATAATTCAAAGGTTTGTCTCTTCGAAGAATTTTGCGTGACACTACAGCCAAATTCGTGGAAACGAAGCTAAGTTCCAAAGGCGTATTCTAACTCTAACATTATAAATATGATTTTGGTAAGTTGGAATTATTTATTTACCATTTTAAGAAAGAAAATAAATCCCCTTTTAGGTTATATCAAAATTCACTTCGGTCTTCGTTGACAAAACTAATGTCAAAAAATAAGAAAATAAGTTGGCGAATTACTTAAAACAATTGCCGATCAGAGCAAAATTTCACGATGCTTCTCCTAGCACGGCCAAAATGCTACTGAAATTGGATTCTACTGCCAAAATTAATATAATTTTTTAAATGTCAAATTAGAGTTAAATCGACCCAAATATGTCTAAAACTAATGTACACACTATTCTAATTATTAAATACAATACCAAACAGTGTTCCTTTGCCATTTTAGGCTTTTATAGTCAATTTTTATCTCTTCGTAGAGGTTAGATTCATTTTTCCATATTTCATTTAGAAAATGTTATAGCAGTGTTCTTGTTGTTGAAAACTTTCACTACCCTTCCTTATATTATACGTTTCACTTCTTACATACTAAATTAGCCTAATATCATGATTTTACCAACTTTAAATTCCTTTGATTGCACCAAGTATTGAGTGTAAATTGGCCAAATAGGATTCATTATCTCTTATTATTCCCCAAACCTTAACATATCCTTATTTTAAATTACTTTTATTATTAAATTAGTCACATTCATGGTAATTTTATGGAATTATTAAAATTTATTCACATGTGTAGATTAATGTCAAATGTGGTAAAACACTACTTTTAATTTTAACTTACAGTAAATATCTAACATTAGTATAAATGTTTTTTAAATTGGCTTATTTACACCAGCAGCTTGAATTTTAACACCCTGTCTTCTGGCAAAACCCACCAAGTCATTCGGTTTATGACGTCTACCTTTTCTCATATTATTGTTTTCACTAATTCCGAAATAAGATCCCTTTTGTTCAGGTAAAACCCATTAAGTGACTTCGTTAGACAAGTCGAGACAACTACAAAATCCCAATTCGCATTGAAATTTTTACTGGCGCGGTTAGTTTTGTTCATGCGGTGCTAGTGTAAAGTGCCATAATGAGACGTATTGATAAAATATTTCTTCAGTTGCAGAAAAATCAAAATAATTGTACAGGTAAGTGTGTACCAAATACTGTTTACAATTATAATTTAATTAGGTAATTTCCAAGTAGTAAGAAAATGTGAAAAAAGATTTTTAATGCTTTGGCGCTCAAGACGGATGCTAACAACGTTGCCATTTTACTTTTGCATGAAATATTACTTTAGGTTAGGTTAAACTAGATACTGAACTAAAAAATTACTCTATAACTTTGTTTTATCAAATATAATGTTATTATTCTATTAAAGTTCAAGAAAAAATTATGTCAGTAAGAGTCCGTCTGTATGTATGTGTACATATGCATGTATTGTCAATAATTGCGCCAGCTAACTACAATTATTATTATACTGAATTTTGATAATCAGTCTTTATTTTTTTTTGTCATACAACTGATTATTCTTCTTTTAGCTTCCACTTTCCAAACATGTTCAGCAAGTACCAACGAAAAACAGTATTCAGTGCTAACACCCATTACAATGGATGATGCTTTAGAAGGTAAGATTATTTATACATATTTTTAAGATAATTGGATAGTGATAATGAGTCCTCATTAGTTTTTTTTTGTTACACAATTGATTATTTTTCCTTTAGTATCCACTTCCCAAACATGTTCAGAAAATATATGCGAAAAACGGTATTCAGTGCTAACACCCGTTAGAATTGCTGATGTTTCAGAAGGTAAAATTATTTCCACATATTTTTAAGATAAAAAATTGGTCTTTAATATTTATTTCTTGTTACACAATTGATTATTTTTCTTTTTCCCAAACATGTTCAGAAAATATCAGCCAAAAACAGTATTCAATGGTTAAACGCGTTAAAATTGATGATGTTTCAGAAGGTAAGATGATTTACACGTATTTTTAAATTATTAACATTTTTCTTTCGATTATTAATAGATGCATGTTTAGTTTTACTTTAACTTTTTAATATTATTGTGGCGTAACGTATTACTGCAATATTATATAAAATAACACAACATTTTTACTATTTAGGATGGTTTTTGACATTTTTAAAGTTACATTATTTTTTGGTGAATTTGTACAATGTAATATTTGATCTCCAGATGTTTCTTAAAAAAAATGATATAATTTTAAACATTTATGCTTTGCTTTAATTGAAATAATATAAAAAATAATGGGTTTTTGTTTTAGCTGAGTCCGCCATAAGTGTTAGGAACGAAAATAAAGTCCCTAACAATGAAATTCCTTTTGACTATGACTCGGATGATTCAGTGAAAGACAAGGACTTTTTACCAGAGAATGATATTGAACTTTCAGAAACAAGTAATGAACACGATGAAAATAAAGATAGAGCTGGTACTGCAGACAAAGAAAACCCAAGAAAGGCTAAAAAGAGACAAAGATGGATAACATCAAGACCCTCAACTTAGGCAAGAAATGTTGAAAAAACGAAAAGAAGTCAAGGCCACTGGGAAAATTCAAGCACCCAAGATCCTCGCAGCAGTGGACTGTTCTAAATGCCGTTACAAGTGTACAAAAAACTTTTCTGAAGAGGATCGAAAACTATTGTGCCAAAAATACTAAAGTTTACCGTACCAACGAAAAAAAAACTTTATACTTATGAATGCAACGTCGAAAGAAGTTAAAAATCGTAGGCCTAGGAAGAGGGAAGAGAGTAAACAGAGAAGTAATGCAAAATCTTATTTTTTTGCTAAAAATGAAACTATATACCAAGTCTGTCAGAAGTTCTTTTGTAAAACATTATGTATATCGAATCTACCTATTTAAAGTGCATTTTAATATAAAAGTAATAGTGGGGAGTTTAGTGGGATGGACAGAAGAGGTCAGAAGACACCGGCCAATAAAACTCCTGAAGATGTAATTCTAAGAGTAAAGGCGCATATCGAAAGTTTTCCTGTCGTTGAAAGTCATTACACAAGACAATCAAGTAAAAGACTGTACCTTGATTCAAATCTGAATATACAAAAAATGTACAATTTATTTATGGAAAAGTGTAATGAAAACCAATCTATTGGAGTAAGTATGATAACGTATCGAAGAATATTTGGCACCGAGTACAATATGTCATTTTTTAAACCCAAAAAAGACCAATGTTCAACTTGTAATGAATATCAGAAAGCACCTACTGAAGAAAAGCTTTCACTGGAGTTAAAATACAAAGAACATTTACAGAGAAAAGAAGCTTCAAAGAAAAATAAAGAAGAAGATAAGAAAAGGGTAGCCAGTGATAAGTCTTTTAAGTCAATAACGTGCGACATGCAAAGCGTTCTTCAAATTCCCATCTCACAAGTTAGTTTACTCTACTATCTCCAAAAACTAAACTTGTACAATTTTACTATTTATGAATCGGCAGCACCAAATGACGGTTTTTGCTATTTTTGGACGGAAATAAATGGAAAACGCGGTAGTTGTGAAATCGGTACTTGTCTGTCATTTTATATAAACTCACTACGTGATGAGGTTAAGCACCTGACTATTTTTTCCGACACTTGTGGCGGTCAAAATAGAAATGTACAGACAGCAGCTTGTCTACTACATCTTGTACGAAGTCACTCAAGCCTTTGTGTAATCGAACAAAAAATTTATGGAGAGTGGGCATTCTTACATGGAGGTGGATTCGATGCACAGCGCCATTGAAACCGCTACACGTCATGTTGATGTTTATAGTGTACACGAATATGAAAATATCTTTAAAATAGCAAGAATTGGCAAAAAGCGTGAGAAGCAAGTATGTGGTGAGAAGTCTTCCTATCAAACACGAGAATTGTTATTTAATGACTTTTTAGATCTAAAAAAACTTGTTCAATGTACTGTTACCAACAGAAATAAAGACAAGAAAGGAAATACTGTCAACTGGTTAAAAGTAAGATGTTTTAAATATGACAAGCAGTTGCCCAACACGATTCAGTATACAGTTTTAGTATGAGAAAATACACATTGGATTTGAGAGGCGTGCATCAGATAGAAGGGGTAAAATGTCTGATTTTGAAAACTTTACTATTCCACAACTATATACAAAACAGTTACCAATCTCCGCCGCCAAAAAAGGACCTTTTACAGCTTTGCGAAAAAAATATAATTCCCTCTCCCCTTCATGCCTGGTATAGAAGCTTGCCCAGTTCATCTTCTATTCAAGACGTAACTGCAGAACCAGGTAAAAATGACCCCCATGAAGAGGAAGAGAACTACTAAAAAAATGTGAATATATTTTTCAATAATGAATGGCTGGAGTCGTTCTTTTTATTTTATTAACTATTTTCTTTCCTAAACTTTATTCAAAATATTGTTTTGTTTTATTATTTAGAATATTAAAATACATATTTTTTTAAGTTAAATAAAAAAAGAATATAAGTCGCAGTTTTCTTTTTTATTATACATGTAAAACACATTAACTCAATCCCTACATGAAAAACACATTAAGTCAGTACAATTGAAGAAAAATATCGTTAAATAAACAAAAATATAAATTCAAAATAAAATGTTTAATGTGACATTTCATATATATATATATATATATATATATATATATATATATATATATATATACAGGGTGTTATTGAAATACACGTACATATTAAAATGGGGAATAGTATGTAATGACCAAAAACGATAGGCACCAATTTTAACTTCAAATTCTAAAATTTAAATATTGGGGAAGAGTCCCCTTTTCCGACCTACTAGTTTCCATATTTAAAGAAGTAAAATAAATCGAAATTGAACTTACCCATAGAAATTGCACTGTTGCCGTAGCAAAACCAATTAATTCAAAATAAAGTTTATTACAGTAATTGTTCAAAATGCCGTCCATTATTATTTACACACACTTGCAATCGTCTTTCCAAAGAACTTTGAACATTAGAAATTAGTCTTGGATTTTGTCGTAGTTCCTCGGCTACCGCATTAACTTTATTGGTTAATTGTTCAACACTATTAATAGGTTCATTATAAACCAGTTGTTTCATGTGACCCCACAAAAAGAAATCGCATGGATTTAAGTCCGGAGATCTCGGAGGCCACTTAGTAGGTCCATTTCTGCCTATCCACTTTTGAGGAAATCTAATGTTCAAAAACTGCCGTACGTTTAAATCAAAGTGAGGAGGAGCGCCATCTAGTAGGTACCACATCCGTTGCCTCAATTGTAACGGTATCTCTTCTAGGAGTACTGGCAAAATATCTTCTAAAAAGTGGAGATATCCTGGCCCATTTAATCTATTCGGGAGAACATAAGGCCCGATTAAATACTGATCTATTATGCCAGCCCAAACATTTATTGAAAATTTTCTTTGATGCCCAGTTTCCCTAATGGCGTGAGGATTTTCATCACTCCAAATATGCGTATTGTGCATATTGAACACGTCATCACGAGTGAATGAAGCCTCGTCAGTATACAATAATATTTTTAGAAAATCAGGAATATCAACACATTTTTGAATCATCCATTCACAAAACTCCACTCTCTTTTCTTCATCACCTGGATATAAGGCCTGGACTTTTTGGATGTGATAAGGATGTAAACCTTATTCTTTAAGTGTCCGCCACACAACAAATGAGGACACTCCAATTTCAAGACCTAGTCTTCTACAACTTAATTGAGGCCGGTTTTCAACATCTTCCAATATTTCTTCTTCGGCCGCCAATGTTCTTTGTGTTCTTGTTCTCCCTCGATCTGCATTGACACTCTCAAATTTTCCATGGTCTCTTAGATGCTGAACAGTTGAAATAAACGTACGACAGTCCGGAATTCTCCGATTTGGAAACCGTTCGCGATACAGGATTTGTGCTTGCCGAGAATTTTCTCCAGCTGCCCCATAAACCAGCACTATATCCGTTAGTTCAATATTCGTAAATAGTGGCATTGTAAAAAAATATTTAAAAGTAATCGTAACAACACTTTTTACCAACTTGGAAATGACGCGCTCGTGTTAGCCAGATTCGTAAATCAACTAAAATTTTAATAATCTATAGTTTCAAAAATGTATAGTTTAAAAACAATCATTTATCAAATATTCTAGTTTTTTGATAACGAGGGTAGTAAAAACCAGTCTTCGAAAATAGAAATTAATTCGAAAATCTTGGCAACATGGTTATTTCTTACAAGACTAGTTTTCTTATCATCTGACAAAAACTTGCATATTAATTACTGTTGATGTTTAAAATGGGTAAATAAACCTAATTTATATAGGTCATCCTCAACATATCAGTGAAGTACGTTTGTTTTAGAATTAATTTTCAAAAATTAATAACTCCCTTAATAAGGGGTATTTTTAAAAAATAATATTTTTCTACATTCAGTGGGGATCTGCGCAATACCCAGTTTTAATATGTACGTGTATTTCAATAACACCCTGTATATATATATATATATATATATATATATATATATATATATATATATATGTGCAAAATTACTCTACCAATATAAAATGTAAGAAAAAGTTGCACGCAATAAAACTGCAAAACCAAATACAAATGTAAAAACTTAAAATCGCAATATCTAGAAACTATATTTTTTGACTTAATGGATTTTGCTTGTATACCGACGATATCATCACATGCCGAACTTACAAACGATAAAATTATTGGAAAAAGTGAACACCCTTTTTAAATTATCACAAGCCGCTACTGGAGATACCGTTCTAAGGGTGCCTGTTCAGTGGTTTGAACTTATTAACATGAGACTGATTTTTAGATTGTCTAAATTTTACTAAAGATAATAGATTTTATCCCAATACCTCCAATTGTATCTTATAATTATCAATGAGGATGTGTTCTTCGTCTACTATAAGTTTTAGAACCAAAAGTTTCAAATACCCTAAAGTAATTAATAAACTAGGAGCATGTCTGTTATATTCGCCTTAATTAGAAAATGTTTTAAATAAAATGCCAGTCTTAACTCAGGATCTCGGCTTACGCCTATAATCTTTACGCGGCGTACATGAAAATGTAATTCCGTGTGGAGTACCGACTCATATTTTAACATCGTGTCGCCAAATAGAAAGCGGAAAACCAAACAAAAAAAAATCACCTGCCCCACGTTCTGTATTTTTAGTTTGACGGCTGCTTTCAAAGAAATTTAATTTCGAAACATGGCCAGGTCTACTTTCTATGCATGGGATGTGTAGACTCGATGTGATATTCATGATATGAAATTCCAATTTTGTTGGGAATTTCGTCAAGTATTTGGCAGCCGCAATATTGAAAGTAAATTACAGTCCGGCTTTCCGAATCTGAAGACAGAGGATGAAATCGGGGTTCGGGTCCATCGTGATTTTTTTTTCAAACTTATTTGCGTTAGAATATACTTTCTATTTTTGATGTTCATACAGGCGGCTGTAATAAAATTTCAGGTCCGCAGGGGATGGATGGGATCCTCTAAATAAGCGAACAAGTAACTGAAAAGATGCCCTTTTTCAAAAAAAATCTTTATTGCAAAGGAGAGTGGCTGTATCAATAATAAAACAGACATACTGAATCATTTCACAGTGTGACGAAGTGACTAAATTTTGCTCTCAATTAATGTAAAAATGTATATTTCAATTATTTCCCGCCTGAGGACATGTAGAAGATCCTCCCCCCCCGTATTTCTGTTTCCCAGGAATTACCGTTTTTCAACAATTGCAAGTACCCTTGTAGGTTAAAATATTCCTATATTTGCCGAAATTCGAATGGGCATTTTGTAGAGTCGACTTCATACCGATTATCTACTTTTATTTGGACATTTTTTTTATTTTTAAATTGTAAACAGTCAGCTGTAGTGGTGGTATCCCCCACTCAGGCTTACCGGTCTTCCATCTTGCTCAGCGAAAAATCATAAATTCGATGACATCTGGGAATTACTCTCTTTTGATTGCCGATAGCCGAAAACTATTCGCCCTTCTATAGTGCCTAGTAAATACTCCGTGAGTGACCGTAATATCGAAAGAATATTAAACAACCCCATTTATTTTTCTAAAGGGTACCGTAGGATGTAAAGGAGATAAGTGTTTTATTTTTATTTATTCTAGTATAGTGGCTACCTAGCAATGACCGCCTGGAATTATATTTACCTCCACTGAGTTCACCTTGAGTACACTCTGGTGTACGTACCACAGGATCGCAGAGCAAACTGCGATACCAAAACTGGCGCCTGAGCAACCCCTATTCGGGAATCACCTTCATACCGCCACACAGACTCACTGATTCACTGTAGGTGAATTCCAATGGCCTGCCTCAGCAGAACAAAGGTGACAAACTCTGAAGTTGCAGGTTGGGATCCTCGGGCCATTTTCTGCAACCTTAGTTTGCCCCGGACAGTATACTCAGCTTCACCCAATTTTTGGACTTTGAGAAGTGCTGGCACTAACTGACGATAACTTAATCGCCAAAATTCTACGTGTTGACAAGGGAAGCAAAATTCACGAGCTCGAATACCTCGAACCACTTGAGCATAACTCCAATGTTCTGGCAAGGTTCTAAGGCCATTTGGGTCAGTGTTGGATCCACTGGCATTATCTCACAGCAAATAGATCGCCAAAATTGAACACCTTGGCAGGCAGATCGAAATTCGCGAGATACAACGATCATGACAACATTTTAACCACATGGCTGGCCCTGCGCAGGTCCTGGTCGAGATTTGGGGACCGTTTTCAATGTTTGGAAGGTATTCAAGACCTACACAGTTACCCATCAACTTAACAGATCGCTTGAGAAATTATCCCGGAGCCAGTTCCAAAAAATCGCCATTTTGATCTCTAAATAATCTTGAAATCTGGTTTTTCTGACGTGATGGGGAAAAACTGACCCCGGGATTGGATTAAGGACGCCAAAATACCTAGAAATACTATGGTCTGGTCAAATAATCCGGACTTTTTTTTTGTAAACCTGTGTAATAACCTAAAAAATGTATTTTATCATACTTAATGTCATTATAATCAATTAATTTATTTTTCAATTAATAATATCGATATGCCGTCGTCGAGAAGGCGTTGTGTAAATAATACAAATACATTTTGTTACATTTGTGGTGAATATGTAGTGAAAAAGTTTAGAAAACCTATAACAGTGAAGAAGACATACGTTGATTACTTTACTATAGAGATGAAGGCTTTGAACAAACCGTGGGTTCCAAACATTGTGTGCTACTTGTGTAGTGAACATTTAAGACGGTAAACTTAATCAATTAAAGTATAGTGTGTCAATTATTTGGGCAGAACCGAAAAATCACATTGATGACTGTTATTTTTGTGTTCTAGAATTACATGGTATAAACAAAAGAAATATGACATATCCTGATTTACTGTCTGCTAAAAGACCTCGACTGTGTTCGTACCATGATGACGTACCATCTTCCATGAGTCAAGATCTTTCAGATCTATCAGATTTGTCGGACACAGAGATGGTGGAATTTTTTTCTGATGAACGTGATTTTGAAGTGTTAACAACGCCTTCACTTTTTATTTGATTAGATACCTTGATCTTTCGAAAGAGTGATCTGAGCTACTCAAAGATAGAAATTTGGTATCTCAAGGTATAAAAATCTTCAATTTTTTAGCTCATAAAATGATATAGTTTATTGTAATAACATTGGTGGCCTTCTAACGAAACTGGGGCTCTCGAGGTACAAATCTGAAGAATGAAGATTGTTCATGGACAGCTCTAAGCGAAGTTTCAAATGTGTTTCACTAGATATTGATAATAAACATGCAGCTGTGCCTATCGCACATTCAACGAAATTAAAAGAGGAGTATCAAAACGTGTATCTTGTTTTAAAAAAACTTAAGTACTTGAAGCACCAATGGGTTATATGTGTCGATTTAAAAATGGTTAACTTTCTATTAGGTTAACAAAGTGGGTACACTAAATTTCCATGCTTCATATGTTTATGGGACAGCAGAGCAAAACAAGACCACTGGATCAAGAAAGATTGGCCTTTGAGAAATAATATGACAGTTGGCACACAAAATATTATAAACCCGTCTTTAGTTTCTAGAGATAAGATTATTTTGCCTCTACGCAGATCAAATTGGGGCTTATGAAGCAATATGTTAAGGCATTAGATAAAACTGGTCCGTGTTTTGTATATCTTTCAAAAAAATTTCCCGGTTTGAGTAATGAAAAACTTCAAGCTGGTATTTTTGATGGCCCACAGATAAGACTTTATAATTTAGAAACAGCTGCTTGGAAATCTTTTGTTGCTGTTTTGTAAGAAATCAGAAGGCCGAAAGTTACAAAGAGTTAGTTCAAAACCTATTAATTAGTTTTACTAATCTATCTATCTGGACAATCATTTAGACAAATTTCCTGAAAATCTTGGAGCGTATAACGAAGAACAAGGAAAACGTTTACATCAAGATTTACAGGTGATGGAACATAGATACCAAGGTCACTGGGATAAGCACATGATGAAAGATTACTGTTTGGGTATTACACGGGAACGTCCTGAATACATCGGAAAAAATCTAAAAAGAAAAGCTTCTAACCTGTAAAATAATGTGTAATTAAATGTAATTAAATGTTTTGAATTAAATGTTCTTTCGTTTTTTAATAAATTAATTAAATGCTTTTTTACTTATTTACACTTGCGAAATCTCGAAAACTACTCGTAGCATTAAAAAAGTAAGTATCACAAGTTTTTTTACAGGGTACTGAATGTACTTGAAATCAGTTTTACTTTTAGCGGCAACAAAATCCTTGTAGACCTGTGACAGGAACCACGCTAGACTTAAAACACGAAAGTAGGCTTTTTAGGATTTAGTAGGAAAATCTAGAACTTTTACAGATTGTTGTGTTATCCGTAAAAATGTGAAACTTTTTCCCATTAATATCTTGCGGTATACAAGAGAATAATTTATTTTTCTAGAGTTTTTTTCTTTTTGGCTTAATTTAATCATTTCAACGCCGACTCTGTTTTCCTCAAATACTGAAACTGATTTTAGTATTGAATTCGAAAGTTGCTCGGAAATTCAATCCAATTCGAATATAAATATAGCCGAACTTCCAAGTTGAAGTCGAGATTACGATTTGATTGAAACTTCTGTCGAAATATAACAGTCTTTCACGAAATATATATGAACAAATCTACAGAAACAAAAAAGAACAAATATATACATTTTTATTGACAAATTTCCAAAAAAAGGCAATAACAGTCAGAGCTTACAATTAAATAGACCTTTAAATCAAAATTTTAGAGGAAATACGGGAATTCTTGATATAAGTCACTTTAGACTATTTGAAAACGATATGTAAAAAAATTTTGTTTTTCAGGCCCCGCAAACAAGAAAATAGTGTTTTTTTTAAGGTTATTTAAAAACGGTAGGTGCTATAAAAAAATGTTCCAAATAAAAATTGTAAAGCATAAAGTTTTATATAAAAAAAATATTTAGCATTTTTTTAAATTATTAAAACTATTAAAGTTAGGATGATTAGAAGTTAAGAGAAGGTATATATGACTTTAAAAAATCATATCCAGCTGAAAATTCAATAACTTTTGTAGTTTCTGTTTATTATTTATTCAGAAAAATATAAACCTTTCAGAAAAAATTTTTTTTTATTTATTTTTAAAGTTAAAAAAATTTTAATTTATAAATTTTTAAATTATACGATTTTATATGCTAAAGTAAATTTTGAAGTGAACTTATTATGGCTTGCCTGACACGAAAAATATAAGGATGAACTAATAAAAACGACATTGCGACAGTTTAGTCCCCACTTGAAGTTCCATTAAATAATTAAAAAATAAAAACAAATAAAAAAAATAAACTAAATAAAAATTATTAAAAAAAAAAAAAATTAATAAAATTAAAAAAAAAATACAAAAAATAGAGAATAAAAAATAAATAAAATTAAACATATTTAGCATTTGAGGAAATTTATGACTAGGAGCTTACTAATTATTATTTACAATTCGCTAATTGAATCTATTTTGCGATATGGTATAATGTGAACTATAACTATATTATATTGCACTTCAACTCCTTAATGTAATCCAAAATCGTATATAATTAAATTTATCTACAAAAAACCAGCATTATATAAAAGAGTATAATAAAAAAGTGCTTTGTATAAGAACATTATATTATCTGTCTTACTGTACCTTTATTTATGGAAAACCTGAATTGAGATACACTACAAATTATTTGCAATAAATATCAAAAGAAGTTTACAAACATTTTTAAATAATTTGACATTTAAGAGCCATTCAAACATCACAGTTGACATCTTGATACTTGACAGACACAGCCAAGCATTATTTTGATTTTTGCCAAATAAAATGACCGGTTAATTATTCTACCGGGTTGCAACTGAGAGCCAGTAAATTTGATGAAGGTGTTTTTGTGGCTATGGGCGAAATAGCCAAGTCTAAGTTAGCATCACCACAAAAAAGTCATTTTTAAGAAACTGCTTATATATTTTTCATAAATTGGTAGGCTTGGCGACTAATTTCGAATAAAAATAGTCTCCAAAATGGCTATGTTTGCAATTATGAAGGTCGCAACCATGGGCGTCGTTTGGGGGGAGCAAGGGGGCAGTTTCCCCCCCCTGGCTTTTACGACTTTACAACGCGTAATTAAGTACTAAAATTTAACCCTAAATTAAGTTATTAATGTAGAACTAAAAATATTTTTTTTCCTTTAGCAACGATACCAATTTTTAGTACTAAATTAAGTATAGGCGCATGCGCATTGAAGTATTATTACGTGAAATTAGCACAGAAATTAAATATTCTGTGTAAATGAGACAAGTGACTTAAAAGATGTTTTTATAATGTCTTTGGCACTAGTTGACTTGACAAAAAACCAAATGCTGCAATGCTACTAAAAACCACGAAAAAACAATAAAATCTACAAAATCAAACACAAGCGAAATTTGTCCAAGGCGATAAAGCAATAACAGTTGCTGTGTTGTAAATTGTAAAAATACTAGCAGAAAAAACAGTGTAAATTATATAAATTTTCAGTAGCTTTATTTTTTATTTTATTTTATTTTTGTAATAATAACAGTAATATTAGAAATAGTAGAGATCAGAAAATTGAAAGGTTTTAAATAAACAATAAATTATCATTTTACAATGTTGTTCAACATCCCTTAACTCTTAAATGTTGAGCAAGGATTAGATTTATGCCTTTGATTATTGTATAAGGCTGAAATGCAATCTTGTGACTTATTGATAGGAAACCAATTTCAATCATTAATTTCTATGGCTTCTTTCGAACCAAAAAATAAAGAAAATATAAAGTACAATCACAAATTTACCAATTATTTTTGTTAATACGTTTTGATACTACGTTATTATATAATGGTATTTATTTTCACATTATTTAACCTTTTCTTCAATGACAACTTATTAGGCTTAGGTAACATCATACATTTTCTCCTAAATATTGTTGCCTGCCTATATGTTATTATTGATTTTTATTGATTATACTACTTTTTTTTTAGCTGAAGTAAAAATATATAATTATTTTTTTCACTTGTTTTATAAATCTATATACTTTTATTAAAATCAACATATATATTTTTTAATAAGAAATTACATTAAAAATTGTATTGTCCGTATACGCAAATATCGTCAATTAGATCATAAATTAGTTGGCGCTGCTGTCACGCACACAGCGAATAATGAATGAAAATAGGCTGACTGCGCTTTGCAGGATGAGCGTACATCGAAAAATAATCGCAAAAAACTAAAAAGAAATCATGTTTTCTGTTATCGATTATTTTAGGTAGAGGAAAAATAAATTAAAAATTTGCGTTTTCCTAGTGTTCGTCGACGTGTTTGAGAGAGTTTTTTTGTTTTTGTGTTTCTATAAATATTTTATTTTTTTTATTTAATGTATGGCTCTGGCTTCTTGTTCATATTTTTCTTTTATTTGTTTTTTAAAAATATGTGTTTTAAGTTTCTTGTTTTTTTTTCTTCTTTGTCTCTTTCGTTGGGTATTATTTATTAAAAACTTTTGTTAATTTGTATTGCTCTTTTATTTTTCATTTTCTCTGTTTTTCAACAAATAAACATTCTAAATTTTTTTAAAATTTTGCCCCTCCCTATAAAATTGTATAACGACGCCCATGGTCGCAACCTGCCTTAGAAATTGGATAATGTTTGCAATGTATGGAATGTAAAGAATATTAGGAATGTTAGATGTTAGAAATAATTGGAATTCCTAAAATTATTCATATAAGAAATGCATAGGCAGATTTTATGAAAATTGATATTAAAGTAGTTAGGATGAACCGAAAGTTCTGAAAATCAATAGGGTTCTAATTTAGAAATAATTATTCAAGAAAATCATAACCGCAAGTCAATCAGAACTTTCGTTCTAAAGTTATCGTGGCGGCATACATACACACACACAGACTACCAGACGAAAAAAGTTTTTTTGCATTTTCGGAAACATGAAAAAAAGTTTTCAAAAATGGGGGTAAGAAAATTTTTTTGTCTGCACGAATGCAATACTGAGGCCCCATAGAAAGGGTCTCAGTAATATAAACTTTGTTTTCAGAATTTTTTTTATTTGTTTTTTCAAGTTATAACAATTTTCATTCATAAATTTTGACTTGTCCGACATAAAAAATGTCCATTAAATAAATAAAAAATAAAAAAAAATAAAAAAAATATAAAAATAAATGAAAATAAATAAAAATAAATTAAATAAAAATTGTCAATTGTCATGAGAAAAAATATAATTCAATAGTTCTGTTTAAAATAAAACCAAATATATGTCCAACAAAAATCAGATATCCAGATAATTTTTTATTGTTATTTTTTCTTTTTAGTTTATTTTATTTTTCTTATTTATTTTTTATTCTCTATTTTTTTATTTTATTTATTTTTATTTTTTTTTTTAATAATTTTTATTTAGTTTAATTTTTTTTTATTTGTTTTTATTTTTTATTTATTTAAAGGAACTTCAAGTGGGGACTAAACTATTACAATGTTGTTTCTATTAATTCATTCCTCATATTTTACATGTCTGGCAAGCCATAAATGACAAAAACCTATATTTAGCACGAAAATTCAGGTATAATTTTTAGGACAAGTAATGCAGTAACATTAATATCATTTAAACACAATACATATTTACATAGCAAGATATCTAAATACGTTTTTTAGGTATTTTAAAATGCGCGGTTCCGCTGATAAAAATTACTCTTTTAAGATAAGAAAATCCAATATAATTTTTATGAATGACTCCATACATTAGTATAATTCAAAAAAATAATAAATCAATACATAACATACCTGGATTTTCGTGCTAAATATTGGTTTTTGTCATTTTGATAAAGTAAGTTTTAGGCGGAATCGCGCATGTTTTAAGTTAACGAAACCAACAAAAAAAAACATTTAATACGAGATTCCAAATAAATTTTTTATACCAAAGATTCAATAAATAAGTATCAATAAAAAATAATAAATCATCAAATAGCAAGACCTTTAAATACATTTTTTAGGTCTTTTAAAAAGCGCGGTTCCGCGGATAAACCGCACTCTATCAAAATGAAAATAACCAATATTTAATACGAAAATTCAGGTATAGTTTTTAGGACAAATGATTCAGTACATTAGTATCATTCAAAACTACGATAAATCATTATGTAATAAGATCTTTAAATACGTTTTTTAGGTATTTAAAAATGCGCGGTTCCGCTTTCAAAACAAGAAAAACCAACATTTAGCACGAAAATCCATACATAATTTTTAGTATGAATAACTCCATACATTAGTATAATTCAAAAAAATAATAAATCAATGCATAGCAAGATTTCCAAATACGGTTTTCAGTTCTTTTAAAAAGCGCGATTCCGCGGATAAACCTTACTTTATCAAAATGACAAAAACCAATATTTAGCACGAAAATCCAGGTATAATTTTTAAACCAAATGATTCAGCACTAAATGTTCTCGATAAATTGCTATTTTTGCCATACATTGAAGTGTTCCGGGACAGCTCTAATATTAAAGAAAGACACGTTGGATACTATTGTCGAAACGCTAGTTATTGGAGTCGGGACACTTTCTGGGGTACATCGTCTTGAAATGCTATCATGTTTTGCGTGCCTATCAGTATTAGTCAATTACATCGTTTTTATGACATTCTATCCAGCCTGTCTTTCTTTAATATTAGAGCTGTCCCGGAACACTTCAATGTATGGCAAAAATAGCATTTTATCGAGAGTATTTCGTGAAGAGGACCACAAATCGAACCCTGTGGTACAACGCGTTAAGCTTATAATGTCTGCTGGATTAATGATCGTTCATGCACATAGTAGGTGGCCATTCAGGGAAGACAATACAGATGATATCGGCACATTGGTCGTTGAACAACGTATGACTTTAAATCGCACCGAAGAAAATGCTCTACATGGATATATAATAAATATAGCTCAGTTCTGGATGCAAGGGAACCTTAATTCATTAGGCGGTCGTTTAAATTATAAAATTTAAATAACAGGAAAAAAGAAAATTCTGAAGAGGCCAATATCATAAGGAGACTCACCTAGTGGTATGTCTGCGTTCTTGAATTCTTGAGGGGCCCCTACACGTTTTCTTCTGGGCAAGCGGAACACCGAATAACAAAATATTTCACTTTTGCAGTACGGACACTTTAGCGGTTCATACGGTACTGCTCCAAAAAGGTCCTTTACAAGCGCACAGATGTGTGCCGACGCGAGTAATTCCCGAATATTGGCATCAAATAGATTAAACTGTTTTGATAAAAATATTAAGGGCTAGCATCCAATTAATTATGATAAATATCAACAAAAAATAATTAATATAAAATAAGGAAAAAACGCGTAAATACCTAACAGTTATTATCATTCAAAAATACGATAAATCATTATATGTAATTATGTATAGCAAGATATCTAAATAAGTTTTTTAGGTACTTAAAAACGCGCTTTTTCGTCCATAAACATTACTTTTTCAAAATAAGAAAAACCAACATTTAGCATGAAAATCCAGATGTAATTTTTAGTACGAATGACTCCATACATTAGTATAATTCAAAAAAAAAAAAAAAAAAAAAAAAAATCAATGCATAGCAAGACCTCCAAATATGTTTTTAAGTCTTTTAAAAAGCGCGATTCCGCGGATAAACCTTACTTTATCAAAATGACAAAAACCAATATTTGTCACGAAAATCCAGATATGCTATGTAATGATGTATTATTTTTTTGAATTAAACTAATGTATGTATATATGGAGTCA
Organism: Psylliodes chrysocephalus; assembly: GCA_927349885.1. NCBI lineage: Eukaryota > Metazoa > Arthropoda > Insecta > Coleoptera > Chrysomelidae > Psylliodes > Psylliodes chrysocephalus. Next base: position 6,312,792 of record OV651818.1, read on the forward strand.
TTCATACTAAAAATTATATCTGGATTTTTGTGCTAATTGTTGGTTTTAAATTTAAAACCTATTTAGAGATCTTGCTATGTAATGATTTATCGTGTTTTTAAATGATTTATTATTTTTTTGAATTATGCTAATGTATGGAGTCATTTATACTAAAAAGTATATCTAGATTTTCGTGCTAAATGTTGGTTTTTCCTATTTTGAAAGAGTAATGTTTATCAACGGAACCGCGCATTTTTAAATACCTAAAAGAAACGTATTTAGAGATCTTGCTATATAATGATTTATTGTGTTTTTGAATGATACTAATGTATTAAATCATTTGTACTAAAAATTATATCTCGAATTTCGTGCTAAATATTGGTTTTTGATAGAATAATGTTTTTCCGCGAAGCCGCCAAATTTTAAAGACCTAAAAAATGTATTTAGAGGTCTTGCTATTTGATGATTTATTATTTTTTTGATTTATACTTGTTTGTTGAATCTTTGGTATAAAAAAAGTATTTGGAATCTCGTATTAAATGCTGGTTTTGTTGGTTTGGTTGAGTAATATTTATTCGCAAAAACGCTTGACTTTAAAGACATAAAAACTATATTTAGATGATTTTTTATTTGTTCTATCGCTAGTAGTGTACTTAATTATTGGTATAAAAATAGTATATTTTAAATCATTGCTCGGCCATAATTTTTTGTTCAATCACTTATCAAAAACCTAATGAATATTTGATATCAAAATTATATTTATAACCGCATTGTAAATATGTTTGTTTTATCCTCTCCTTTCTGTAAGATTATCTTGTTTTAACTAATAATTCAAATTGAATTAATCCATTTATTATTATTTTTTTTTTTAATAAATACACTAATTTCTATTTATTTCAAAACTTTCATGATACTAAAGTCCACCTAAACCAAAGATTTTGCCGAATAACAATATCAAAACATTAAGGGACAGCCGCGCGGTTTGTCTTCTAGCTTCAGCCTCATATAAAATTCCAGGTACTATCATGTGATGTTTAGAAAAAAAAAACCACAGATTTTCATGCAGTTTGTTGTAAAAATAACAATATTTGTCACATTTTGATATTTTTACGGTTTGACGGTTGATAGTGTGATGTGATGATTAGTTTTTGAGCAAACAATCTTCTATGAATGTGCCGTTCACTGTTTGAGAGTTATTTTGCATTATTTGACCTTTTGTTAACAATAATCAGTATCAATAATAGCAGAGACTGCTCAAGCTAGTTCATCTTGTATTGAGGGTGATGAAATTTGTCAAATTAAACCAACAGACAAAGCACAAGAATGGCCCAGACAAATTTACTGCCGCGATAAGATAAAAATGGCAAGGTCAGCGGATTAGCCCACAAAACACATAGGAGGAACGAGGATGTTTTAGCTAGAGAAACAGGACAGTATTGTAGGTATTTTTGGTTCCAAATAAAAACTCAGCTATTTTAACAATACGAAATCAAAATATAAACAAAATGTACTTATATGGACCTCATAATACAGAAAGTAGAGGTGATAAAAATCTCTGACCTTAAGTTTCACCATAGTATTACGTTTTAAACCTGCTTATAATATGATTTACAGTAGCCAAAGAAAAGGATAACTTTTGATTTTGGCTAGATCAAATTAACCACAAAGTATTTAATATTTATCGAAGAGTAGGGGAGAGTTGAATTGAATCTTGTAGTAATAAATTTGACTTTTATTAAGCAAATTATATAAGAGAATATATTCTATGAACGAATGGTACCCCTTGGTGTTTACAGGTAAGTTGTCTAACATATAATTTTATTTTATAAAAAAAGGTATATTATTGTTAGAGTCAGCGAATTAGGATATTGCCGCCACTGGGGTCGACGGTACAACGTCTGCTCTGTTAGAGTCAGCGAATTAGGATATCGCCGTCACTGGGGTCGACAATACCACGTCTACCCGTTTCAGTGTCCAGGACCAGAAGAGAGCGGTGACTGGAGTTTCGACCTGCCGAACGCTATGAAGTGATAGGCAATATGCCGTTAAAGACATTCTTTATTTTACTTCTTAATTAATTACATTACGAGATATTCATAAAACATTTTAAAACCATGTTAACACGTGTTTTATGAAGTTGCTATACAGGGTGTTATAGTATATAGGGTGATAAATAAGTTAAAAACAATAATTTTGAAGTTAATTCATTTAACTTCTAACATTATTATTATTTATATCTAAAAACCGGAGACTACTATTAAATTCTTTTCAGTAAAATATTGCCATCCAGGAGGGTACCCAACACTATTATAGAGACTTGCAATTGTATAATAGTAATGGAACGAACTTATTGGAAAGTTGATCGTGGCAGGGTGGTTGGCGATACCTTGACCTTCTGTGTGAGCCCCAAGAGGGAATGCAGCAGTAAATCAGGTGATAATGATTCTACTCTACAGATGTCTCTGACCTAGCACATGCAACAAGCGGCAAAAAATAATACGAAGAAGAACAAACTATATATCTACCATGCAGGATGAAGGATGTCCATTTAAATATCTATCTATCTAAAGAAAAAGGCCTACAAAAACGAAATGACATGAGTTATACATATGAAGACTAACTAGAGAGAAGGAGGCGAATCGGCAATGGTCAAATTTCAAATTTCCGTCTTCTTTTTATAAAGTTCGCGAAATTGACTGTAGTTGGCATGTCGAATGACAGTGGTGTCAATTTTCTATGTAAGTCAATGTAAAATGAAGTGATTTTGTAAAAAATTGGTGAAAATAATCAAAATAATGTGAAAAAAAGTAACATGAGTGACAAAAAACATCAAAGCAAGATTTACGTCGTTCCAGATTGTAAAACAGGATAAAAATCAAATATAAAACTAAAGAAAACACAAGAAAAAATCAATTCAATGTCTTTTTAAAGCTTCTAATATAATAAAAATAATGTATTCATATCTAAACTTACAAACAACAATAATTATGTATTAAATTTAACTTACTAGAAAAGCAAAAGTATTTTTTATAGAGTTTTAATGTTAGATAAAGAGTTGCTACTGTTATTTTTTTTTACCCCAATTGTGTCATTGTAAATGTTTTTTATAGGATACTAAACATTTAGAACAGTGGCAGCATATATATCGTTTCTCCTGCCGATAAAGCACTTTCTAGAGATGATTCTGTTTTATACTCTTTAGAAGATATTTTCAAATATTATGAGACTATTTTTACTAATGGTACTGTAAGCAAAATAATAAAAAGGGGAAAGCTGAAATTTAAGGATGAGGTAATACCATGTACATGAAATCTGTTCACTGTGTTTTATTTTACTCTTAAAACTATATATTAGTTTAATGCAAAAAAAATTTGCCACAAAATTTCAGCATTTAAGAAACCTTTTTGAATTTGGTCATACGTACCTAATTTGTATTTTATATAGATAAAGTTAAATAATTTATCAATTAAAACATGCAAGACTTATTTAGAAATAAATACAACAGTATGTTCTGTGCTTTATTTAGCTATGAACAAGGATTGTTTAAGTGAGGATGAAAAGTTTCACACGCGTTTGTGGTTTTATTTAAATCAGAGGAGGTGTCAGCCAAAATGTGGGGTGGAAAAATCGCTTCCTCAGAAATAAAATAGTCTACTAAATAATTTGCAAATGCCGTTAACCTGTCATTATTTGGTTTAATTTCTAGTATATCAAAAACAAAAAATCGCTTATTCGATTTGGATTTAAGAACACCGACCCGAAACAATAACGAAGCCACTTTCCCACCTCCAGGGGCGGTTTCTCCATTGGTTCATTTGTGCAGTAAACACCCAGTTAAATTTCATAAGAGCACATTATTTTAAAATCACATAGCACATTATTTTAAAATCACATATAAATAACTTAATAATATAAATTAACTTTAATATATTAATATATATATATATATATATATATATATATATATATATATATATATATATATATACGTATTAAGCTCTACTTTTTTGGTACCCCACTGCGGTCAGGCCGATCGCGTCTGTCAATTCAATATGTATAGTGAACGCGAGAGGTGTCAGAATTAATGTTAAAAAGACAGGTTAGTAGATCCGTGAAATAGCAGTGCGCCTGCTTGAAACGACGCTATTTTTAGCATCATTTTGTGCATCGCACGTAGATTACGTCATGACAGTTAACTTCGCTTGGTCCAACGATTAGGTATAATTGTGCTTGGTCACGGTCACGCTAACTGAGAGTTTTTAATTCAATGTTGCCACATTTGGTACTTTGATAGACTTCTCTAAATTAATAAAAAATCCATTTACTCAAATAAAACTTTCTAGTTATAATTAATAATAATTTTGTTGCCAAAATGGATTGCTAAAAACCGTAGGGGCGCCGGCTCGGATCATCAAAATAAATAATCAGTTATTTTAGACTAGTAGATTACTTAAAAATAATCGATTCTTTATGATTTATCGATTAATCGATTATTTTCGATTAATCGATTATTTTCGATTAATCGATTATTTTCGATTCTTATCGATTCTGTTCGATTAATCGATTATTTTCGATTAATCATTTTTCCAATAATCGATTACTTTTATGAATCGATTATTTATTTATCACTTGAGTACAGCAAGTTAGTTAATAGTTGTAGTCTTTGAAAGCAGTATAATCGATTAATCAAAATCGAATATAATATCTCTAAAAAATCGAAAATATTCGATTAATCTAAAATAACCGATTTTTGTATTTTATTCTGTGTTTTTGTATTTTGTTCGGGGTTTCTGTATTTTGTCCGGGGTTTGCAGTGCGTATTTGAATTTACTTAATACAATTGCTTTTACTTATAGTGTGGTGTAGTGTAAATAAAGGTTTAAATAATTCTACCGGGCGTAATTTCAACAAAACTTATTATTTTCATCTTGGCTTTGCAATGCTCAGGGTGGGTATAATAGCTTTTGCATAGCCACGTTATTTAATCAAGAATTGCTTCACTAAAAGAGCAAATGTTTAAGCGAAGTATAAAAACCATATTTCAGGATTCACTGGCAGCTCTTAGGTTTGTCCTCCCTAAAAACTAACCAAAACAAATTTTTTCTTTTTTAGATTGACAAGTTCATCGAAAATGTCACGAGTTTCAGAGATAAATAAAAACGGTAGTTTTTGCGCTTGTACCATTTCTAATAATGGATCATCTAAGTGATAATATCAAGTAACCCTTTTCATGACTTAGGAATCTTATAAAAAATTCGGAATTTAATTGTATTAAAACGGACGATGCCAAAGAAGTTTTGAGCGATATTAGCTCTTGTACAAAGTTTTTCAAATGCAAAAATTATTGGAAAAAATTGAACCCCCATTTTAAATTACCACAGCCGCCACTGCTAACCTCACTATTTTTGTTTTTATATTCACAATTTAATCCTAATTTTTGTATTTTGCGCCACTAGCACTGGGTAAGATGAAATCGACAACCACTAACCCTTTCGTTATCTCACACTTTATGAACAGCATTATGAGTGGCAATTTCAAAATCAACTACTATTCTTTCAGGTTTGAAACATAAGCCATTAAGGGAGCTTTATTTTTCAAAACAATGCCTATATATCTTCTCTGATTTCATTGTACATTATACCAGGTAATCCTTAATCCTTTTTGGACCATATAAACTGCAATCGTTTTGAAATAATATCAAATAATAATTTAAAAATATCATATATTAATAGTTTTATAGTTTAAAACTAATAGTAACAAACAATAATTCGTTTCTAATATTTAAAATGTCACAGATGGTCAAGCACTTAGATTAAAACGGGTATGCGTGTTCGCAAAGCCCAAGAGCCATTAAAAGGGATGTGTGACGAATTTCGTATACCCTTAAATTTTACCTGAAAAGTTTGTCGGTCTAGGTAATAAAGTTGTGACGAATTTCGTACCGCCCATATACAGGGTATGATATAAATAAGTTTTTGGGTAAATTTCTTAAGAAACTTTATTAATAATAGATCAAAACTTTCCAATACCTGTTATATGGTTTTCTTTTTGTATTTTAATAATTACAAAATCTGGGTTGTTTGTGTGTTGTACCAACTGAATTCTCCTTGGGAATATAGTTTAGTTATTTTTGTCTTATGCTTAAATAATTGGTTTGTAAATAATCTTGTTTTCTGAGAGAAACCAACATTTCTTTTCTCTAAAACTTTGGGGAAATTTGTAAAAGTAATTGAATTTTGAATGATAAAAAATAAAATATTGTGTTGAAACTTATATTTGAGTTTTAATTAGAGCTAGTCTGGGTGACAGAAGGAAAAAAGGAAATATTTAAAACAATAAAAATAATAATATCTTTATAGCAAACCATCGCAATACATTAAAATTAGTTATGTAGTTATTCTTATGTAGAGTATAAGAAAAGATAGAGGAAGTAGAGGAGGCGGGGTAGGATTTTATATAAAATCTACAATTAATTATCAAATTCTCACGGTAAAGGAACATGAATGTGTGGAACAGCTATGGGTTCAAACTAAAATTAATCACTGTTTATATATTTTCGGTCTTTTTTATAAGCCACCAAAAAAAAACAACCAACAGTTTTTTGCGAATCTAGAAGAAAATCTTTCAGTATTAATACCTTCATGTAATGACATAATATGCGGTGGTGACATAAACATTGATTTAATGGATAGCAGTTCAACAAATTCGAAAAACTTTATTAATACCATAGAATTATTTAATCTTAAACAAATTATTAACGAGCCGACGAGAGTAACCAAAAATAGTGCTACTTTATTGGATGTGATAGCCATACCTAACCAGTTTGATCCTATTGATAGTGGTGTAAAGGAAGTATTCAATATTTCGGATCATAAATTAACATATTGTACACTAAACTTAACAATTACAGTTGATCCTCCAAAAGAATTTCAGTTTAGAAATTTAAAAAACATTAATCGTGTTATTTTAAAAGAAATGCTGCTATTTACCCCTTTTGAAAATATTATTACTTTTAATAACATTGATGATAAGGTTGAATATCTTAATAGCACGATATTAAATATTTTTGATACCTTAGCGCCAGTTCATACCATTAAATTTAAAAAGCCTAACCCACCTTGGTTAACCGATAATGTTAAATTGATGATTAAGCTTAGAGATAAGGCATTTAACAAATATAAATCTACTAGAAACCCAAATCACTGGGATTATTATAAAAACTTGAAAAATTTTACAACTTCTGCTATAAGAAATGAGAAAAAGGCCTATCTAGAATACTGTATAAATAAATCCAAAGGTAATGGTAAAATTTTTTGGAAAAAAATTAAAGAATTTAATATATCTGCGAAATATCCCATGAATTCGATTCCTATTAACCTTAATAAGCCAGATGAAATTAATAATCATTTTTTAGGTCCGTCGGCACGTAATAAAGAACCGGACACTGATCTAATTGAATTCTATAGTAATAACCTAAAGGATAATTTATGTTCTATATTTTCATTCAGTGTTGTCAGTACTCCAGTCGTATATAAGTATTTGGTCGAAATAAAGTCTGTAGCTTCGGGAGCGGATCAGTTAAATATTCACATGCTACTTCTTTGCTGTCCTGAAATTTTACCTATAATTACACATATCATAAATGTTTGCCTCACCGATTGCATCTTTCCGGAATCTTGGAAGCTATCAAAAGTCTTTCCCTTGCCCAAGAAAAAGAACGTTACTAGTGTGAACGATTTGCGTCCCATCTCTATCCTACCAGTGTTATCCAAAGTGATTGAAAAAATCATGAAATTTCAATTAAATATTCATTTAAAAAATAATCAAATACTTCCACTGCGACAGTCAGGTTTTCGTTCTGGCTATAGTTGTGCTACAGCTTTACTGGATGTCACTGATGATCTCTTCAGGGATATTGATGTCAAAAAAACGGCAGCACTTGTTATGCTAGATTATTCCAAAGCATTTGATACTATTAATCATAAAATTTTACTCTCAATATTACATTTTATTGGTTGCTCTAATGATGTTATCAGACTTTTTAATAGCTACCTGTATAACAGGAAACAATTTGTGGTTACTGATGCAGGTTCATCAAATACTAAGCAGATTTCCTGTGGAGTTCCTCAGGGATCAATACTTGGGCCATTATTATTTTCACTATATACCTCCAACTTTGAGAATAGCATTAGGAATGGTAAGCCATTTTTTTATGCTGACGATACTAAAGTTAAATTTTCTTTTAATCATAATGATTCCTTAGAAGCTTATAATCATATTAATGAAGATCTTGACAGACTAGTTAAACTTTCAAATATTCATCAACTTAATATTAATCCAGCTAAGAGTGTAGTAATGTTATTTGGTAAATACCGACATCAACTACAAAATGAAATGCAGATTCTAGTTGATGGGAATATTTTATCATTTTCCACATCTGCTCGCAATTTAGGTTTAGTAATTGATAATGACTTGAGGTTTAAACTTCACGCTAACAAGTGCATCCAAACAGCATACATGAATTTAAAAATGCTTTACCCACATCGACATGTTCTTCCAACTACAACAAAATTGTTATTAACAGATTCCCTGGTTCTGAGTAATTTTAACTTTTGTGATTCAGTTTATGGGCCCTGTTTAGATAACGCAGACATAATTAGAATTCAGAGAGTACAGAAATCTTGTTTAAGATTTTCTTATGGAATGCGGAAATTTGATAGAGTCTCTCATAAACTCAAGGATTCAAACTGGCTAGATATGCAATCCAGACGAAACTTACACTCGGCTAATTTGTTTCATTCTGTTATTTTACATAAATCCCCTCCATATCTTTTTAATAAAATAATGTATCGTTCTGATGTTCATAACCTCAATCTACGTTTTTGTGGTCGTATCTCACCTCCAATACATAATACTGCTATTTTCAGACGGTCTTTCACTTATAATATTTATGCAATGTACAAGGTTATCCCACAACATTTTAAAGAAATGTCTGTAAGTAAATTTAAAAAATTTTACAAAAAGTTTCTTCTTGACACAGCAGAGTGATAGCTACTTTTTAGAATGTTTATACTTTTTTCTCACTATCATTTGTGTTTATTTTTATATTGTTTTTTGTACGATGTCCTGTGGCGTTGGTAATACTCAGGGCTGGTGCTTTGATCAGTATCCACTGTTCACCAGTCCTTTTTGCAGCCTTCTTTGGCACTTTTTTTTTCTGAATATTTTTATATGTATAAAAAACTGGAAGTTGCAAATAAAGTTTATTATTATTATTATTATTATTATTATTATAGAGTCGAACAATAATAGCATTTCTATTATTATTTCGTCAATATTTAAAAATAAACTATACATTTTATTAAAACTATATAGAAATCAATGGTTCTTGATGGACGAACGTCTTAAACACGTATTTTTAAAAGGTCTCAAGCCAAAATAGCTTTAAAACTAATATTAGTAGCTTGAAGTTATCATAGTTCATAGAAATTTCACATCAAATCTACATCCAATAAAATACACCTGATAATTAACAAACAAAAACGTTATATTAAGGTTTAAGTGGACCTCCGGAAAAATTAACTACAAATTCAAAAATTTTCAAAAAATTCATGGGTATATATGAGATATTGGCTAGTATCTTCCCAAATTTTAATCAAAATCGTTCGAGTGGTTTTTGAGAAAAACGAGAAAAACTGTTTTTTTCCACATATAAAACTAAAAAACTGCTCGAGCGATTTTAACTATATTTTGTAAAATGATTTATTGTGCTAAAATAAGAATGTGCTATTTTTTTAAAAATTTTTGAATTAACAGTTTTGGCACAAAAGAAAAAAAATATTTTAATATACTCATAATATACGTATTTTTTATAAAACTTGTTGAATATAATTGGAATAATAAACTTATAAGCATTTAATAAAAAAATTGTGTTACTGAATTGAACGTATTTAGATCATTCAATTGACACAAGTGCTATTAGCTCAGGTGGTTAGGACGTCGAACTTATCAACTTTGCCATTTTTCGACCGCGTTCAAATCCTGGCGTGGCAGAATTTTTTTATTGTTTTTTTATTTTATTTTTTTTAGTTTTTTTTTGTTTAGAAAATATGAAAATTGAATAAATACGATTATTGTTGATTATTTTTTTAAATACATTTTAATTATTATAGTAATAATAACCTAGGTTTTACATTTTTTTGATGACATTATTTTGTGGTCGTAGGAAAAATATTGTACATCCCTTGTGTGAAAAGTGATTTTCCACACTCGTATGAAAAATGTCACTTTCCACACTCGTAATGTAATATATTATTTCCTTTTATTTGTAATAATTTCACAAAATTGGCAATTAGACAAGGATGTAATTGAATTTATTATTTTATATTTTGTTGCCCACATATGCTATTCCTAATGATGATATTGGCTCATAGCTTTTCTTTTCGAAATTTTTGGTCCTAATTAAAACCGAAGTCTTTCCTTGAAATAAATTGGAAAAGTCGTAAAGTAGAAAAATACAACGTAGAACATTCACTTTGAGTTTGTAATTTTTTATTAAAAAGAGGATAATTTCCTGTACATCAATGGTTTTTTTTTTTTAATTTTGACCGTTACTGCACTAGAATTTGGAATTTATTTCGCAACATTGTGGTGCTAAAAATTAATAAAAATATAAAAGTTATTTTGTATATTATTCGGAGTTACAATTTTGTCAACTTTTAATTATTTAAAAACACTTTCAGACTTTGAAGTGTTCAATTGCGTGTTTCTCAAAAACTGTTAAAATTATTAAGTTTAAACAAAAGTAGAACAGTTTTACACAAAAATTACGTTTGTATCATATTCTCTAATCAAAATTACCTAGAAAAAAGGTATATTTTATGTTTGACAAAATCTATAATATAACTGTTTATTGTCCAGCTAATAAGATATAAAAATTACTAAAAAGTTTCATCAAAGAAAAAGGTATGTCTCAATTTCATTATCGGGAATCGCACACCCTGTAACAAAATATAAAATAATATTCCTTCCGTAAAGTTATGCCTCTGTGTCAATTTTAATAATATGAATATTTTGTAAAATTATTAGCTAAAAACGTAAACAATATTTTAACTTAAACACCCGCTAGAAACCATACGGTTGGAACGGAAATGCAAAATCTATATCCTATTTTTTAAAAGTTTATTGTCCAGCTACCAGTTTAGATTCCTTTGTTTTGTACCTTCTGTGCAACGTGCAACATTTCAGAGAATGATCGGAGATCGGTCCACGTTGTCAAATTTTCGCCAAATTCTTTATTTCCAATTAAAGACCCTGTACAAACACCCTCTTTGTTACATTTATCACTTTAATAATAATACTATTTATAATAAACTAACATTGTTTTATAATAAAAAAGTAGTCAATAGATGTCTTATGTTTAAAATAATATTTGAATTGGTTTATTTGCAAAGGTAGGTACTACTATGAAAATAAAGAACACCTAAGTATTTAGGAAAAACATATGTGGCAACGCACTTTCATCCTTGTTCTTTGACCTGTTTTTTTTTTAAAGCAGTGGATTGCATAATTATAAATAAATCAATGTTTACAAACCTATGTATTTATAATATTTACCTAAATAAGATAATTTACCAAAAAAATGCTTATTTTATGAACTTCTAACGTAACCTAATTTTACGTGAAGTTATTGTACTTTTCTTGCAGGCGTTATAGAAAAATCAACAATTTTTTTAATCTTCAATAATTCTACCTATCTATTTCGATTGTGATAGAAATCAGGGTTTTCAATATAAACATTTTATATGTAGTAATTCAATCCTATATACTTACTTTTTTAAATGTAAGCCTCTTTTTGACTTTTTCTTGAGTACAAGGGGCATTTTTAATAATAAACACAAAAACTCAATAAGAAATAGTATATATAAAACAGTAAGTCACTTAAAAACATCACTAGACACAGATCAAAAACACATAAAATAACTGGTGTAGATATGGCAATCGTGCATAACGAGAACGCTCTATTTCCATGCAGCATCTAGTGAGTATTAGCGAAAGTTTTTTTTACAGTTTGAAATCCAGTAGAGAGGTTAATAGTTTTCTATATTCATAAAATATGAGCGTATTGCTTGTAGAGCCATCTCGCGTTGGCGAAACGAAAAAAATGCGGGTCCATTTTAACCTTAAAGTCTAAAATATACTGCCGATAAAGAGTTTTATCTTAACTTCGAACCAGCAGCTACGACACAGGAGGCTACTTTAGATGCAGAACTTATTAGTGATGATAACAGCAGTGATGACTATTAAAAAGTTGTGTTTTATACAGAATTTCTACATGAAGACATGAGTTGTTTTTCTAAAAAACGATTAAGCTTTTTATCTTTTCTCAGAGAACGCCTCATCTGAAACAAATTACCTAACACAGTCAAGCTAAGATAGTTTTTCTTGGTTTTTTAAAAGTTATTAATTTGGGACTTCTGTTGGTTTTCAAATAAACGTCTTATTTATAATCATACTATCTCCCAATACAAACACGATACATATAAATTGCAGTGAATTCGGCCCTGAAACCATTTAACTTGCGAAACACAAAAGATATCCTATAATTGCAAATTTAACTACATGGATAATCTTTCTTTTAAAAATAAGTATTATTTCCAGCAAAATGGCCCCAGTCTTAAAATAAAATAGGACACGTCATTCATAATTATAAGAGTTGTAATATAAGTTTCCAAGAACTGTATATAACTTGGCTGTGATCTGTGTAAAGCTGTTACCTTTCCAATTAGAAAACTTTATGATGGCACCGAGTTCGTTTTATGAATTTTTCATGCCGTGTATAAACTATAGTGTATATGAAGACTACTAGACAATGAAGAGCAAAATTACATAGTCCATTAGTTTTTTTTAACAGTTTAAAATTTTTATTTTCTAGGTATTAAGCTGATATCAATTTTTTTTTTCGATAGGATTATTTCAAGTATAAACTCCTAATACATGCAAATCTAGATTCCAAGATTATAGTATAGTTTGTATGTGAATGCCGTGATTAGCATATACAGAGTGTGGAAGGTTGGATTGGCCTAACTAGGACGGGAAAGTAACTTAGAAGAAATCATCTATCTAAACTGAAAAGCGTGTAGAAAGATGGAATTATTTTAATCGCAGTGCTTCACTCTTCACTCTCATTATGGGTAGAAGGAGAAAAATTGTCTAGCAATATTACAATAAAAAAGAAAAAGAAGTGATGTGCAAATTTTGCAATAAACGGTTTCAGTTTCCAAATCTGAATAAAATGGGAAAACACACATTGAAGTGTTTACACAATTCAGATATTATAAAATAAATATTTTAATTTCAATAAATATTTTTTATACCAATTGCTTACATTTAATAGATATCGAGAAATTTACCCATTTTGGGTAAATATTTTTGGGTATTTTATAGGAAAACCTTCAAAATTAAGCGATATCAAAGATAAATTTTGTAATTAATACCACAAGATGGTATTCACACCTCTCTCCTCAGAGATAATTTTGTAAAGTATACTACCACATGTTGTTAATCAATCTCTTTATTTTTCGTTTGCATCTAATTTTATAATATCACAGATTAAACAATATAAAATAACAATTAGCAATATTTAATTTCTATATATACAATAGGAAAATATTTATTATTCCAATTTCAATCTCTTCAGTTCAATGTTATGAAAATATTTTTAAAATAAGTCAGCATTTTTTATAACCATTTAAACATCGAACTTGAGCTGAAACTGGAACGTGTTTATTATTAATTGCATACGAAATTAAACATTTTAATTCAATAAATAATGAATTTCATATAAAAGATGTTAATTTAATTGGCGAGTATAAAGTAAAATGTTCAAATCTGAACAACTAAGTTCCATCAAGAAATATGATCTTATGGCAATGACACAAACTACCTAACTTTAAACAGATCTTAGATTGCAGTTGCCAGCCAAGAAAAATCATTGTACATTGTACCAAAAGGTATTTCACAAATATGACAATTTTATTATATATTTTATTCGAACAAGAATTTCTTGACCCTGGTACAATTTTGTATAAATAATTGTTTTATTTTGTACGTTGTCCCTAATGAATTTGAAGTTATATAAATATATTTTATCTATAAATGCTAGAGGTACTGATAAACAGTGTCAGACTGATATAGCGATGAGGATTTAACCAAAGAGTACAAAAAGTTATATTTTGTACTCTTTGATTTAAATCCAGTGATGATGTCGCATACATTTACAAAAAAATGGACGCTAAACTAACAGTTTTTTTTAAGACGGTATAAAAAATAAATATTGCATTTGGCTAAATTAATTCAAGAAACTAAATAGTCTTGTCTATGTTAGGTATCTACCCATATCATGAAGACAATTAAATATTTACCGATATCAGTACCTAGGATGTAAACTGATGTATTGGGGGTGTTACCCACAATAACTAAATGGGTTAAAATAATAAGCCGGTACCACGTAAACTAAACATATTTATTCACACCAAATTTCCATTTTACAATGCGCATTTTCGCTTGCTACATGTTATGTTATGTTGAAAATGGGGTGTTAATACACTGCGACCTAAAAGATCTATTGTGCCCCCTTATATCGCCAATGCACTAAGGAAATGTCTCAATGCCTATAACGACCCTTCCAATCCTATTTTCTCAAGGAAGTGAAGGATTTGACGTGGCTTCAAGTTAAGTAAATCTATTTGATATCCTCCTAGATATAGTGCCCTTGGATTCTGGAGTGCTACACATTCAGTTAGTATGTGACTACGTGATTACGTAAGAGCTCAGCGCTTTGATGGCTGCTTGACTATCCGAAATGATGATAATCTCTTGTCTATGATAGTTTCTCTCGATGTTAAACTGGATACACTTCTCGATGGCGTGAATTTCCGCCTGGAAGATGCTTGGCTATTTTCCCAAGCTTTCGGAATGCTTGGTTCTCGGCCAATACACTCCTGTTCTAGTTTCTTCTATGGTTTTGGAACCGTCCGTATACCACTGAATAGCAAGTCTTTCGGTTGCAAGCGCGATGAATTCTTAGCTTCATTCTTTCTTGCAGCCCAGCTCTGTGGTTTTTAAGTTTTTCACAAAACTGTACTTCTTTAGCATTTCATCCTGGGGCATGTCCTAGGTATCTGTAGTCCTGAAGCAAGTACTTTCGCCTGATTACTCCGTTCCTGATCATTCTGTATCATGTCCTTTTTGCCACATTCTCTGTCATCAAATGTAGAGGGCTGACGTTTAAAATCACCTCCATTGCGGCCGTAGGACAGGTTCTCATTGCACCAGTAATGCAAACACAGGCTACTCTTTGTACTTTTGAGATATTAGCTCTCGTAGTAGCTAAACTAGTTTTGTTACTTCAGGCTATAACACCGCAAGTGATGATTGGTCTCACTATTGCAGTATACATCCATCGTAGTATGTTTGGGTTACATCCCCATCGTTTACCTGCAATGTTTCTGCATACCGTTAGGGCTTTTGTGGCCTTATTTACTACTTCCTTCTCATGTGTGTTCCAGAGAAGTTTGTTGTCCAGGGTTAGGCTTGCTACATACTCTATTCTCTGTGTGCAAGACTGGTAGCGCTCTCTGGTGACGGGATAGCGACAGTTCTCCTCATTCATTCCCGCATACTTGCTATACACCTCACACTCAACAGTTGAACTTGAAAATTCTTTTTCAACAATTAAGTGTTGCAACAAGTTTTGTGTTCGCTGTTAGTTGATAGACTAACAAAAATTGTTTCTGTCGCACAAAAAGTAAGTAAATGACATAAAAATATTTGGAGGTTATGCATACGAAGTATCTGCGTTTTGAATATCATAAATCAATGTAATTTGTCTGTATTTTTAGATGCTACATTTTTGTCATGAGTGTCATCTTTGTCATGAGTGTCATCTTGTACACTGGATTTGAGAAAATATCTCATGACATAAACTTTCAGCCTGAAACGCCAAGAAAAGGTAAAGATTTGGTAGAAGCTGGGCATGTCATAAATGTCGAAGAGCACAGAGAGTCAGGTGTTGGCCTTTTTATCCGAGCTGGTGTCATTAGACAAACGTCTGTCACGAAAAAAGAATATCTTGTAGAATTGCATGTAAGATAAAAATTGTGTTGAAATCCATTTATTATTGACAATAATAAAAATATTCGCATGTTTTCTAATATTATTTCAGCTCCAATTTATGTGATGCGGTTGGAAACGTATAAAACTTACACGCACTATTTTTGCTAGTGTTTTTACACTCGACAACACTACAATAACGACGACTCATTTTAATACCCAACACGAGACCCACAACACGCTGCCGCGCTACTACGATAATGTAAACAATCGCCGACTCCTGCCACCATAGGCGCTGCGATAGCTCAATCTATCCCCTCCAAGCCAAATGCACACAGCGAATACATCCATCGCAGTATGTTTGGGTTACATCCCCATCGTTTACCTGCAATGTTTCTGCATACCATTACGGCTTTTGTGGCCTTATTTACTACTTCCTTCTCATGTGTGTTCCAGAGAAGTTTGTTGTCCAGGGTTAGGCTTGCTACATACTCTATTGGCATTCCACAAAATCTGCCAGTGGCGTATCTAGCAAACTTTATACATACACTACAATATCCTCCCCCAAAAAGAAAGTCTATCCATTAAAAAGTTTCATAATGTAAGCACTCTATTGGTTTAATGTTCCTTTTAGGACAAACACTATCAACACTTTCTTCATTGTTATCTGCACACAAAGTTGGAATTTCACTATGATCACTCTGAATAATTTCTGTTTCTTTAGTTTCCGGTATTACATCATATACATTAGATCCGGAGGCAACACCTGAATTTTCAGAAACTATCCTAGGTAAAATAGGAAGTGAAGCTTCCACATGATTGACTAATTTAATTTGATTCAGGTGGCGCTTCCAGACTAAATTTAAATCAAAAATTTTTATACGATATACACAATTACCTAATTTTTCACAATGTAGGTTTATTCACATTTTGATAATTTTTTACTAAGACTATATGGTTTACACACAAATTTATGTTTCTAGATCCTCCATGGTAAACCTTTTGTAAGTCCTGCTTAATATAAACCCAAATATTGGCGCTTGTACAACGTTTTGAACCGAACTTACAAACGATAAAATTATTGGAAAACAGTGAACACCCTTTTTAAATTACGACAAGCCGCCACTATTTCTGTTGATTGCAAAAACTTATTTTTTTATTTATATTATTATATTATACAACTAAATTATCTTTGTTATAGGGGTGGCTATTTAAAAACAAAACGGCCAATTTTGGGCAACCCATGTCATTTACGATAAAACGCTCGGACCCGTCAAATTTAAAAACGAAACGGCCAATTTTGGGCAACCCATGTCATTTACGATAAAACGCTCGGACCCGTCATGTTTTGATTTTAGGGGGAAACATTTTTTGCCAGTTTCACCGCTTAAACGGAATCCCTCTAGCAGGGGGCGAGACTCACCCTTAAAATCTTAAATGGAAAGAGGGGTCGAATGATATCTTATTTTGAAGGTATACCTAGATAATAACCCCTCATCGCTACCATCTACGTAGCCCATACAGTGGCTCACCAAAAGTACAAAACCGGTTTAACATAATTTTTACATTTTTATTAAAAAAACAGAAATTTTTGTAACAATTCTAGTTTTATTCCTGTGGCTTTCAATTATTGTTATCAGATGACATTATATGGTTGCCGTAAAGTAGTAAGGTTTAGTTTATTTCGTTGTAGAATTGACATAAAAGTGGCATATCGCTAAAGGGTTTCCGTTCCGGAGATGAAACTGGCAAAAAAATGTGTCCCACTAAATTCAAAAATTGACGGGTCGGATGGGCAAAATATTTGTATTGTATTAAATAAACTGGACATTTCCCCTTTCTTCGCTTTTCGCGCGGACCTTCCTCTTTTCTTCCCTGTACTCAATTTTAACTTGTATAACGCGCTCTATTTTTACCTGTTCAGCCCCATGGCTGAATTCTGCCGCAACTAACTCGTTTTGTCTAAAAATTGACATTCCCCCTTTCTCCCCTGTGCTCTTCATATATAAAAACATACAACAACAAAAAAAATAAAAGTAAATCAAAGTTTAAAGTTCTTTTTATGACTGTAGAAATTAGGTTTCTTTACAACTCCATAAAAATTTATGAAAAAATTATTATATAATAGTAATTTATGCAACAAGTGCATAAAGTGGTACTTTTTTTCACGAATGGAAAAGTTGACCGCATGAGCCGCCAGGCGAATGCGGCAATTCCATGAGTGAAAAAAAGACACTTTATGCATATGTTGCATACAATATTTTTTCTACAGCCCTATACAAATAATAAAATAAAAATAGATATTTGGAATATTTTAATTAAATTCCTTTAGTAAATTACAACTATAATAACGAATGCATAATGATTATTGAATTGGACAAATAATATTAAGAAAAATAACAAGTAAATTATGTATTTTTGTTTCTTTCATTTCGCAATGTGGATATTGAAAACACTGGTTGACTAATATGAATTTTTGATGCAGTCACGTTTGTTTCTGTCTGATTCATGGATAAAGCATCATTTAAATTGTGAATATTTGGAACAGTCAAATTTGTCTTTGCTTGATTCTCATATGATGTTGAAGGTTGGTTAAAAAAACTGTTGTTGTTAGGTCCTTGTAAAATTCGTGAAGCACAGTTCATTTTTAAATTGAGAGAATTGTTCACATACCCTTCGGCTACAGCAGTAGATTTCCATCCTCCATGTTGCTTTAATTGAAGAATGTCTCCACCTGAATCAACTAGAAGCGATGCCGAAGTACGTCGAAACGTATGACCTGTATATTCTTCTGGATGCAGTAAACTTAAATATTGTGCAATTAGCGACGGAATTTTCGAAAAAGTGTTTATACCAACTACTTGTTTCGTACATTTTCCATTTCTATATGATAGAAAGAAATGGTTGGTGGTTGCATTCTTCGGTCTTAGATTAGCATAATTTTGATAAAAATGCATTAAATTAATGTTTTTACTGGTTTCTCCAATTACCGTAAAACGCCGACTTGTATGCGTTTTTGAATCTAGAATCGTGATGAGTAGAAATTGTCCCTTATTTTCAATGTCATCAATTTTCATTTTATGCAACTCTTCTCGTCGACAACCTCCAGCTATTCCCAGTATTAATGTAACCTACGAATTTTTAAAAAATAAAGTAAATAAAAACAAATTAAATATTTTAAACTTTTACCTTAAACATTAAATATTTGTCGTCTGGAGCAATCAATAAAAACTTGTTAATCTCCTCCCTTGAAAATGTATTGGATTTCTTGGGTTTGTACCCAACCGATTTTCGTTTCAGAAATGCTATTTATTTATTTATTTATTTATTTATGTCTACGTTATCATTAATAATTAAGGTTGCTTTTAGTTTAGAATAGCTGGACCATAATGTAGAAGACTTGAATTTTCTAGACTTTTCTTCAAAAAACGCTAATAGCACCCGCTCTGTAAAGCTATGAATATTATTCTGGTTCCGCCATTTCATAAAAGTGTCATATTCTTTTAAATAATTTTCTTTGGATTTCTCCGGCAGCAAATTTAGTGTGGCCACATTAGCTTTTTCTACGATTTCTTCCGGTGTACATATTTCAAACTCGGAATCTTCACTATCCATCATAATAAAAATATAAAGAACTACTAAATTAAATCACCTCGAATTATTGATACTATAATAATTAAATCTGTTAACGTCAAATCAGTTACAGTTCATGTGCTGTCAAAGGTGACTTGATATTTTTTTCCGGTAAAGGTGTGGACGAATTGCACTAATCACTGTATTAGCTTATGGAAAGCGTGAAATAAAGTTTTCCTACGACCACTTAGGAAAGTGACACATATCACACTATATAGTCCTATGGAAAGTGCCCTATATCACACGCGTATGAATACGAATTTACTTTCCACCCGAGTGAGAATATGTTACTTTCCGCAGCAGCTGTCATAAAATGTCAAACCCATAATTTCTATTTTGATCGATGTAATGTCCATATTAATACTAAAATCGATATGATTGTTAAATTATTGAAATTGTTGTAAATTAGATCTTAGATATTTATCTTTAACAATTATTATTAAAGTAATTTTAAAATAACTAAGATTGTTTGCTTTTTATTCTGGTTAAACATATAACCGATTAGATCATTCAATTGACGAAAGGCCTGTTAGCTCAGTTGGTTAGAGCATCAAACTATCAAAATTGCCTATTGAGAGACCTGGCGAACGACCGCGTTCGAATCCTGGCGGGGCCAGAACTTTTTTAGTTTTTTTTTTTTATTTTTTTTTGTTTAAAAAATATGAAAATTGAATAAATACGATTGTTTTTGATTATTTTTTTACATACATTTTAATTATTATAATAACCTGGTTTTACATTTTTTGATGTAAATATTTTGTGGTCGTAGGAAAAATATTGTACATCCACTTGTGTGAAAAGTGACTTTCCACACTCGTGTGATAGTCGCACTCGGCTTGTGCCTCGTGCGACAATATTTCTCACTCGTGTGAAAAATGTCACTTTCCACACTCGTAATGTAATATACTATAACGCTATGGCACTTTATTTCACGCTTTTTTATTTTTTTTTCACTCTAACCATAAACAGCCGTTTTAAGCGGTGAAATAAAAGGTACTTTAAAGGTAGGGCGTAGAAAAAAACTTTTTCTTTTAACAATCTATTTAATAACTTGCTTTGCTGCATAAGCATACCTATCTATAATGTTATCAGAGTCAATATTATATAAAATATCATTTACGCAAGCCATTAACATAAAAGCATCCAAATTATTATTCGACATTGAATTCCGTAATCTATTTTTAATGTGAAGCACCATCATGTTAAAAATATACACCGGCTATATCTACATCTGCATCGTCTAATAGAACAGGCAACATATTTTGAAGAAAATCTAAATAAACTTCGCCAGTCAATCTATGAGGGAAAATATGTGGTCCAATTAATTTATTATCAAAAACGCCGCACCAAATATTTACTGAAAATTTGTATTGTGAATGGGTCTCTCTTACAGCAAATGGATTTTCTGTCGACCAAATGTGCGAGTTTCGTAAATTGAACACGCCGTCTCTTGTAAACTGGGCCTCATCCGTAAATATGCATCTACGTACAATTCGCCGATTTAAGAGGATCCACCTACTAAAATTAATTCTAGGAATTTCATCGCCTGCTTCTAACCTCTGTACTTCCTGAATATGATATGGGTGTAAACGATGTTTTTTTATTCGTCGCCATACGCTGGTATGAGGTACATTAAATGCATAACTAATTCTCCTTGTGCTCAGTTCTGGATTATTATTAACCATATTTATAATATTTTATTCCACATTCAAATGCTGCCTTTCACGATGCTCGTTTAATTGATCTGTTGGGAATCTACCATATCTTCTCATGTAATTAAAAACGCGAATAAAAGTTTTGAAATTTGGTGATCTTCGACCAGGAAATCTCAATTCATATTCCCTTTTTGCAGCTCGAGAATTACTATCACAAAAACCATAAATGTAAATCATATCTGCGTATTCTTCGTTAGTATATTGATATGGCATTTTTAATAATTACCAAATACAATAAAAATATCACAGAAAATACTGAAAAAACAATAATGACTGACAGAAGATGCAAATACAAATGACATAAAAATGCGAAATGCCAATTCCAAGGCCTATAAGATAATCTAATAATAAAATAATTATACTTATTTATTATTTACGAATGTAACGTTAGGTCCTAAATACCTCCTTTCGTATACTACATACACTGGCCTTCAAGATCGCCTGACTTTAATCCGCTGGATTACCACGTTTGGGGACATCTAAAAACGAAAGTATATTCCACTCCCATAAATAGTAGGGAGGATAGAAAACGCGTGCGAAGAAATGAAAAATAATCCCAATGTACTCAGAAAAGCCGTCAACCATATTTTAAAACGAGCAAGAAAATGCATCGAGCAAAATGGAGGTCATTTTGAACAACTGTTGTAGTTTTTAGTAGCAATAAGGTTTATTACTTCATTTCCAACATTTGTATTTCTTTGTATTATTTATTAGTTGTTATTTTGTTTTGTTCATTGGGTCTATTGAATAAAGAAAAGTATTACCTTCCAAGTCATAACTTATAAGAAAAAGCTAAATCTTCTAAGTAAAAGCTATTACTTATTTTTATTTGAATAAAAACTAGAACTCTCTCGAAAGTAAATACCGATAAAATCTTTTGAATTTTGACCAATTACTTGTAAGTACTTACTTATATTTACAAGAATTTACTTTTTTCGTTGCATATGACGAATGAAATACATGGGAACGCAAACGCAGCCCTATAAACAAAAATTCAAACTAAACAAGTCGTGACAGGATTGTGTGCAACCGCAAGTAAGCATTTGTTTTCAAGTTTAAGCGTTGTATAGGTCTATTATAGGCACGGTGGTGTAGCGTTCTATCGCGCTTATATTCATTTATAGGCAAGTTTATGAGTCTGAGACTGCTGGGTTTCGAATCCCAGACCAGACCATGTGGATTTTCAATTAAATTGCATGGTTCGGTTTAGGATTTGATGTGTGGCGTATTAATAGAAATTCAATTTCTGTTGATATGACATGCAGATTAAAAAAATTCGCCATACATTACCGTCTCGATGATGGTGGGTGAGGTTTTTCGGGTTTTCCTCACCTGTAAGTCAAATGGCACCATCAATCATCTTTAAGTCGCCCCGGAGCGCTACGGCAAATAATAATAATATCCGTCCTTTCCCCTACACAAGTCGTTCAGTCGACTTCAGGGGTTGAAATTCACTCGTAAGGGGGTGAATTAGGGAGAGTATTATTATTATTATTATTATTATTATTAATATTATTATTATTATTATTATTATTATTATTATTATTATTATTATTATTATTATTATTATTATTATTATTATTATTATTATTATTATTATTATTATTATTATTATTATTATTATTATTATTATTATTATTATTATTATTATTATTATTATTATTATTATTATTATTATTATTATTATTATTATTATTATTATTATTATTATTATTATTATTATTATTATTATTATTATTATTATTATTATTATTATTATTATTATTATTATTATTATTATTATTATTATTATTATTATTATTATTATTATTATTATTATTATTATTATTATTATTATTATTATTATTATTATTATTATTATTATTATTATTATTATTATTATTATTATTATTATTATTATTATTATTATTATTATTATTATTATTATTATTATTATTATTATTATTATTATTATTATTATTATTATTATTATTATTATTATTATTATTATTATTATTATTATTATTATTATTATTATTATTATTATTATTATTATTATTATTATTATTATTATTATTATTATTATTATTATTATTATTATTATTATTATTATTATTATTATTATTATTATTATTATTATTATTATTATTATTATTATTATTATTATTATTATTATTATTATTATTATTATTATTATTATTATTATTATTATTATTATTATTATTATTATTATTATTATTATTATTATTATTATTATTATTATTATTATTATTATTATTATTATTATTATTATTATTATTATTATTATTATTATTATTATTATTATTATTATTATTATTATTATTATTATTATTATTATTATTATTATTATTATTATTATTATTATTATTATTATTATTATTATTATTATTATTATTATTATTATTATTATTATTATTATTATTATTATTATTATTATTATTATTATATTTGTCATAATCATGTCTTCGAGTGAGGAAGAATTAATTTCCGGTAAAAATTGGCGGTTACAGAGTTGTTTGTCAATTAGCTACATTAAGCTATACCACGAAATTTCAAATTTAGGTGTTGAAGTAATTATTTCATGGATTAAAGGTCATTCCGGAATAGAAGGAAACGAGTTCGTGGATAAATTAGGCAAATCAACTGATTTCGACGGTGAAAAAATATCCAATATTCTCCCGGTCTCTGATATTGACGCAATTGAAAAAAATATTATAAGAAAGAATTTGGTACAAACATTAAAACAGGCGGTAACAGGTATTAACTTTATTCAGTGTCAATCAAAACTTAAAACCAAACCATGGTTTTAAAATCAATCCAATAGAAAATTCATTGAAACAATAAATCGCCTAAGAAGTAATCATGCCTTGGGCCCAAAATACAAACATAAAATCGGTCTTGCAGAATCACCTTCGTGTAGTTGTGGAGGTATGGGTGACTTAACCCATATTCTTCTCGAATGTCCGAATCAGGCCACAAATATTGATATTCTGTTCGAGAGTCTGACGAGCCTAAGATGTCTGTTCTCTATAAATTTAAATACTATAATATTCTCAGAAAATCTCGATTTATTAAAATGTATATATCAACATATTCAGAGATGCAAGTATAATTTATAAAATAATATAGAAATGCGTTGGGTGGAGCAAGTGATTTGTTGCCGTAATTGCTCTGGCTTGGTTGTTTCTCCACTTAAAGCATCTCCATCCTAAATAAAAACTAACAGTTTAACATATTAGAAATAAGCAAAAATTGTATGAATAATTAAAAAAAAAAAACCTTGTTCTCTTAAGTTGAAAAAATAAAAAAAAAAGAATAGTAACAAAAAAAAACGAATAAAAACAACAAAAAAAAAAATAACACAAAAAAAAATAACACAAAAAAAAGAATAACAGAAACGAACGACTAACAAATACTAACAGTGGATTGTGGATTTGTAATTGTTTGTGTCCAAATAATGTAAATTAGTCTTTGATAAATTCGTCTTTGAGATCTTTCCATGCCTTTTCTTAAGCTTGAACTATAGTAGGAATCATTGATTTATTCAAAAGAACCTTATACTTTTTTAGCAATTTAACAAACATAAGTCTGTAACCGCCAATTTTTACTGGCAATTAATTTTTTCTCACTCGAAAACAAATGCTTACTTGTGGTTGCATACAATCCTGTCACGACTTATTTAGTATCAATTTTTGTTTAGAGGGTTGTGTTTGCGTTCCCATATCTTTCATTCATCATACGCAACGAAAAAAGTAAATACTTGTAAATATAAGTAAGTACTTACAAGTAATTACTCAAAATTCAAAAGATTTTTCCGATATTTACTTTCGAGAGAGTTCTAGTTTTTATTCAAATAAAAATAAGTACCTAGCTTCTACTTAGAAGTTTTAGCTTTTTCTTGTAAGTTATGACTTGCAAGGTAATACTTTTCTTTATTCAATAGACCCATTAATTAGTTATTATTTATGTTTTTCCTTTAGTTGTAAATGTTATTATTTGTTCTACTAAATGTTAGTCTCTTTCCATATTATTATCCTACATACTATTTATTAAAACTTACATGGAATAATTTATACAGGGTACGATCGAAAAAAAATAATTCTGATTTTTGGCCCTAAAACCGGACCTGAAATTATTTTTTGAAATGGTGTAGATGCATACATTTATAAGTATTGACATATCTGTAGCTTTTAGAAATATACTTCTTTAAATAATTTTAAATATACCGTAATAAAATTAATAAAACTCCGTCCGTTTCCAGTTTGTACCTCCAAAATGCTCAAAAATAACAATTTGGACTTATAATTTCAGTAGTAAAATCGCCTGCGCAAAAATAAAATGTACATTATTGGATTCAATTTTTTGTGCTCTTTTGAAATATGAAAACAAAAATTTCAAGTTCAGACATACAGGATGTTGTTTTAAGGATGGACGAATTTATTAATTTTTTGTAAAGACGGACCTGTATTTCGTTTCTTGTTTATACCTTTTTAGATTTGGTAAGTTACGGTGAATAAGTATGCCAAATGTCAAAAACATATATAGGGTGGTTAATAAGTTATGAGTCTGGAAAGAAATAGGCCAAATTGATAAAACACCCTGTATCTCGGCTATAAAGGCCGAAAGACCCATTAAGTATGGGTTATTTGGAAGCACCTCGGTGGTCTCCATCCATGGTTAAAGGAAGTCTCTTTACCAATTAAACACCCTGTATAAAAACTCAATTTTTTGCTGTTTAATTATATAGGCAAATAATAGTGTAAAATACAGGAAAAAAATGTACAAAAATCTTACAAAAATTTGTTAAGAAAATGAAAAATTCATTCCGGTTCTTTATTTTCGGTAAGTACATGTTTCGAAGTACTTTCAGCCAACAACGGCCCTGCGGGACTCCGAACAGCTGGCCCACCGGGAAATTTCCCGGTTCGTCTTATAGCCTATCCGCCCCTGCGTCTGAGCGTTTTTTCGAAAATCACCTGGAGTGTCCAAAATTGGATCTGTTTCGTTTTCAAATGACCATGTATATATTTTACATACATGTTAAGATTAATAATCCCTGAAGCGGCCTTGATTAAAATCATTAACGATTCTAAAAATAGACATTGTATTTGGTAATTTACGAAATTATATCGTATGTTTCTTAAATCTACTAATTTCGATATAAGTTATGGAATATTTATGCTTTTTTTTTTGTTTCGGAATAACAGATATGCACAGTTGTTTTGATGAAAATATTTATCTATCAATAAACTTTTATTTGTTTTATAGATAATATAAAAGAAAATTTGAAAACTTCTAAATAACACGACAAATCATAAAAGAAACACATTTAAATAAGCACAATTAATGTGCTACATGCAGTTGTTTCGGATAATTTGTGCCTCGCCGCGAAAAAAAAAATTTGAAGGATCAACATAACAATAATCGAAAAAATTGAAAACAATACAGATTTTGTAAGTACAGATGCAAATTCAACGCTATCGTAACCTATTTAATTTTTTTTAACGATTTTTATAATGTTTTGCAAAATTGTTTGTGCCAGTCCAAAATGCTACACGAGGAGTTAATATACAGGGTGGTCCACCGGTAACGCCTCGGTCTGTATATCCAAAACTAAACTTTTTTAAAAAATCGGTTTTTACGGTGAGATGTATATTAGAAAAAGCAACAATTTAAAAATAATTTTAATAATACAGAGTGCTCCAGGAAATTGGAATATATCAAAGTTAGGTTTTTTAATCGGGACACCCTATATTTTATTGAATTTTTGAAATCTATAAAGAAAAT
Source organism: Psylliodes chrysocephalus (assembly GCA_927349885.1). Classification (NCBI taxonomy): domain Eukaryota; kingdom Metazoa; phylum Arthropoda; class Insecta; order Coleoptera; family Chrysomelidae; genus Psylliodes; species Psylliodes chrysocephalus. Next base: position 6,340,019 of record OV651818.1, read on the forward strand.
TAGTGCAACTTTGTTAAGGGGTTGTTATACCTAGAGTCTATCATTTTTGATATATTCGAGGATTTTCAAAATTTTCAAGTGTTTAAAAAATGAAAATATATCGTACATTTCTTAATATTTCAAATTCATTTTTTAAGGTACATTAAGTGTCTTATTATATAGGGTGTTTACGAAATACTATTTATTATACGTAGAGTTAAACACTAAAAACTTCGTTATTTTAAATAGAACACCAAATATATTTTAACGTTATTTGAAGTATCTTTCGAAACCCTTTCAAACGATGTAGGTATTCCCTATACCTATCTGTGATAGTTTTACTAACATTGTTAAATTTTTTTTTTGAAACATGAATTACAAAATAATATAAGATAATAAATTAATTTAATAGATGTTCAAAATGATGACCGTCTTCTTGAATACACATTGTGATTCTTCGTTCAAACGAATTTCTTACTCTTTTTAGCATATCCGGCGTAATAGTTGCAAATGAATTCTTAATTCGTTCCTTCATATCTTCTGGCGTGGTTGCTGGGGTATTGTATACAAGACTTTTTATGTAACCCCATAAAAAAAGTCTGGGGGTGTTAAACAGGGTGATCTAGGTGGCCAATGGCATGGGCCTCCTCTTCCTATCCATTATTTAGGAAATTTCCGGTCTAAGTAATTTCTCACGTCCCGCGCAAAATGAGAAGGAGTACCATATAATTTTAGCCACATTTGTTGCCGTACGTTCAATGGTATATCTTTGAGAAGCAGCCAAAAATCTGAACGAAGGAACCTCAAAAAATTATTTCCATTTAGATGACTATTACAAAAATATGGGCCTATAATTTTCTCTCCAATAATCCCCCCATAAAAATTTATCCTCCATCTGTTTGGTCGGTCAATAGTTCTAAATAGGTGCCGATTTTCTGTATCATAGTAATGGAAATTATTGCGATTTACTAAGCCATTTTTCTCCTATTTTTGCCGGAGACTTAAACATTGATTTGCTTGATTCAGAAAATAATTTATGTTCGTCACTTTTATCTGTTCTTGATATGTTCGAACTGAAGCAAATTATTAATCAACCAACCCATATTAGTCCTACATCCAGTACGCTTCTCGACTTAATATGTCTATCAAATGAGCTAATAAGTGATAATGTGGCAACAGTGGACTGCTCGACATTCACTAATCATCATCTCGTTTCTTGTTGTATTAACACCAAAAAGATTAAGATTCATCCAAAAATGTACACTTATAGAGATTTTCGCAATTTTAACCACGATAGGTTTGTACTAGATTTAACTATGACAAATCTCAATCATATATACATGCTTAATAATGTCGATGACATGATTAAATACTTCAATGATACCTTGGTTTTTTTATTTAATAAACATGCTCCCTTAAAAACTGTTAGAATTGCAAAGAAACCTGCACCTTGGCTTACTGTTAACTTAAAATTTATGATGTCTTTACGTGATAAAGCTCTGGCTAAATTTAAAAAAACTAAGCACATTATACATTTCAACTATTATAAAGATTTAAGAAATCTTACGAACAAGACAATAAAATTGGAAAAAAAAGCCTATTTCGAATTTCAAATTAGAACACAAAGTAAAAATAACATCTGGAAACAGCTGAAAAAACTTGACGTTTATAATAAACAAACTATTGAAATTCCTGAGAGTATATCTAATGTGAAGGAAATCAATGAATACTTCACGAATATTACACGGTCCAACAAAGTACCTGATAATCAAATGTTACAGTTCTTTAGGAACTCCACCAAAAATAATGTTGATAGCTTAATAATAAATCCTGTAACAGAAGAAAATGTATACAAACAACTATTGTCAATTAAATCTCAAGCAGTTGGAGCTGATGAAATAAGCATTAAAATGTTATTATATTCTTGTCCTTTTATCATTTCCTTTGTAACTTACATATTTAATGTCATAATCGAAAAGAGTACCTATCCCCGACTATGGAAAAAGTCTTTTATTATACCTATAGCAAAGAAATATTCTCCTGAGGCATACTCAGATCTTCGGCCGATAAGTATTCTATGTTGCCTTTCTAAAGTATTTGAAAAACTAATTGATCTGCAAATTAGACATTACTTGGATGAGTTTTCCCTGCTTCCATCTTATCAGTCTGGTTTTAGAAAAGGACTTGCAAGGAGTTGCACTACATCACTTCTAAAAGTCACTGATGATATCCATAAAGCCTGCGATGATAATTTATTGACTATCTTAGTCCTTCTCGATTATTCAAAAGCATTCGATCTTATTAACCACAAACTCCTACTAGCGATCGTGCATTATCTTGGATTTTCAAGAAAAACTACCGCCTTAATGAGTAGTTATTTGGATGAGCGAACTCAAGCCACCGTGTTAAATAAAACAACTTCTGAATTTTTAAACATCTGCTCTGGGGTTCCTCAGGGCTCAATTTTAGGACCTCTTCTATTTGTCATCTATACATCACAGCTGTCACTTGCTTTAAAATACTGTGCATCTCATACTTATGCAGACGACACTCAACTATTCCTTTGAAAAGGAAAATATTCAAGACGCTTGCATAAAAATTAATGCTGACCTCATCTCTCTTGCTAGACTTTCTGACAAATATTGTTTAAGTATAAATCCAACTAAATCCGTAGTCCAGTTATTTGGACGTCCTACAGCTAGAAAAAAGATTATTAATTATGTGAACATTAGCTTGGATGGTCAACAACTGCCGCTTCTTTCATGTGTTAAGAATCTAGGTATTCATATAGATAATTCACTTCGCTTCTCGTCTCATGTGACAAATATTGTAAGAAAATCCTATAGTAGTTTAAAACTCCTATATGCAAATAAAAGCATATTGAATAAACGAACTAAAGCCATGTTATGTGATTCTTGAGTGTTTCTTGAGAATTCTCATTACACTGGTTCTAGGTATATCCATTTGCCTCGAAATTTCCCTGGTGCTAATGTGAGGATTCTCCGTTACTGAACCTAATACTAGAAATTCGTTTTCTTCATTATCAACTACGGGTTTATTCACAGTTTGTTTTGAATATGCAATACTGCCTGTACGAAAACGTTCTAAAACTCTTTCAAAAGTTCTCTTATCCAGTTGATTTATGTCTGGATACTTTTGGGCATAAACTCGCTCACAAAAGATACAAAATTCGTGTGTACGTTTTATTTGTGGACTTTACAGACGTGATCATACTAGTCAACACTTAAAGGAACTGGGTTGGCTTAATATGGCGGAAAGAAGAACATTGCATGCATGCTCAATGTTTCGCAAGATTATGGTAACTCTAACACCTGCTTACTTATATAATAAAATTCAATTCCGCACTGACGTCCACAACCTTAACATTCGTTTTAAATCTAAACTCACGCCGCCTTTACACAAAACAACCTTATATCAAGGATCTTTTTCATATTATATTTCCTGGCTTCTAAATGGATTACCGCTTAGCTACTCTAAATTTTCTCTTGGTAAATTGAAACATACATTAAAAGAAGACTTTTTAAATGGCAAACTGCGCAATATCATTAAGTAATACGATAGGATAATTTTATTATATAGCATAATTTCATTATACACGTTTTTCCGTTCTTCTATTAGCAATTTCTCACCTAATATAAATTGTTTTTCATTATTTTTGTTTGTTATACTATGCCAAGTTTTGTAACACCCTAGTTAAGATTATATGTATTTTAAGTTAATACCTATTATTTTAGATATAATTTTAGTATTAGTTTTTCTTTTTCCATTTTTTTTTATTGAGGTTGAGTGGAAGAGCAGCTTCTATATTTGCTTATGCAAATCTGAAAGCTGAACTTTGCCTTTTGGCTAATTATTTTTAATAAATTATACTATTTTAATTTTGTAATTTTCACATGCCAATAAAACCATATTTATTTATTTATTTATTTATTTTATACCTGTTCTAGCGCCCATAAACTAGAATCTATGCGTCGTTGAAAATCAGTACCATATAAATGTTGATGAAATTGGATATGGTAAGGGTGGAATCGGTGTTTCTTGAGAATTCTCATTGCACTGCTTCTAAGTATATTCATTTGCCTCGAAATTTCCCTGGTGCTAATGTGAGGATTCTCCGTTACTGAACCTAATACTAGAAATTTGTTGTCTTCATTATCAACTACGGGTTTATTCACAGTTTGTTTTGAATATGCAATACTGCCTGTACGAAAACGTTCTAAAACTCTTTCAAAAGTTCTCTTATCCAGTTGATTTATGTCTGGATACTTTTGGGCATAAACTCGTGTTGCTAAAAAACAGTTTTCATAACACTCACCTATGGTGAGAATCATATCCACCATTTCTTGCATAGAATATTGCTTCATTTTAATAATAACATTGCACAAAACATAAAACAATACCTATTGGAAACAGTTTAAATTAAAATGACATAAAATGACAATCAATGCCCAGACATCTTGATTAACTAAATTTAATGAATTATTTACATAAATTATAAGAACTAGACTATTCTCTAAAACAACAACATATAGGTATAGGGAATACCTATGTATATTGTTTGAAAGGGTTTCGAAAGATATTTCTAATAATGTTAAAATATACTGGGTGTTCTATTTAAAATAACGAAATTTTTGGTGTTTTAATCTACGTAAAATACATATCTATTTCGTAAACACCCTATACGATATTTTTGATCAGTAAGTATTTGAGATTACAACTCAGAAGACGCTTAATGTACCTTAAAAAAATCATTTTGAAATATTAAGAAATGTAGGATATATTTGCAGTTTTTAAACACCCCAAAATTTTGAAAATTCTCGAATATATCAAAAATGATAGTCTAGGTATAACAACCCCTTAACAAAGTTACACTAATTTTCTTTGTAGATTTCAAAAATGCAATAAAATATAGGGTGTCCCGAATAAAAAAACCTAACTTTGATATATTCCAATTTCCTGGAGCACCCTGTATTATTGAAATTATTTTTAAATTGTTACATCTCACCGTAAAAACCGATTTTTTAAAAAAAGTTTTGTTTTGGATATACAGACCGAGGCGTTACCGGTGGACCATCCTGTATAATAAAAGGTATATCATAAATTCTTTCATAGATAGATTACCAAAAAATAAGTGGAATTGGCTATATTTACCTATATCAAAAAATTTCTCCCAACAAAGTTACAGGGCGTTCAACTAACATTCATAATTTTTTTTTGTACAAAATTTGCTGTTGCCATTTTTTCTTTGAAATTTTTGTCAGTGCTGTAAATATGAAGGCCAAGTATTCTAAGAAGAAAAAAAATTTAAAGCGTCCCCCTTAAAAAAGTTTCCGTATTTTTTTGACATAAAGAGACTTGCTTTATCGATATTAAAATCAAAAACAACTATGAATTTTGAGTTTTTTTATAGCGAAATGAACTTTGTATCTCTTAGTTAACGAGCTATTTACAATTTTTTTACTGAATTTCTAGAGCAATTCGTCCATCCTGAACATACTTAACATATCAACATGGAGTCTAAATACAATCCTAACAGCGGGTTGCAACATCGATCGTTAAATATCTAATGACTCGTTAAACCCAAATCTCTTACTAAAGGTGTAGTACGTGTTGCATTCTTCTGTTAATTATTAACGACGACGTGAACTGGCAACGTCGCTTCCTCCGTGTCGTCTAAGATCTCATTTACTTTGACAGATGTGTCTTTATTGATTAAATTTTAGAATTTTTCAATCATTGTTTTCAATTTTCCAGTCAATTTATGTGAGTGTCGAGAGGTATTTTGAATATATATTATAAAAGTTCATTTTGAGTTCGTTTAGTTGAAGTATTATAATGATTGACAAAAACAAATCGCAAGAACTTTACTGCTACCACTTGGTAAGTAAATTAATAATAAGTAAATAAAATTCCTTCAAAAACATTCACTTTATTACATACTTAATTTGTATTTTCAACTACATTTTTGGGGTGAAAATTTTAGGTAATTAAATAAGATCTCTTTATTGCATGGCTAAGAAGTTGCATTGGCAAAAATATTAATTAGGAATAACTAGCTTTTATTAAATATAAAACTGATACAAGGAAATCTAAAAGTGAGATACGAGGGCGGGTCAATAAGTCCGTGAATTTTTGAATTTCCCGGCTCTTAATTGAAATGGCAACAATGCTCCCGTCAACAGTCATCTGTCTGTTGAGTCTTGTCAAAAATTGAACAAGCTGCGACATTTAGTTTGTTTTTGACAGCCGTTAATATCAAACTACCTCGTTGACTGAGAAGAAAATGGAAAAAAGTGAATTTCGTGTGCTCATAAAGCATTATTTTTTGCGGAAAAATCCATTACGCAAACCAAGGCTAAGCTTGATAAATATTATGGGGACTTTGCACCATCCATTTCCATGGTAAAAAAGTGGTTTACTGAATTCCGATGTGGCCGTACAAGCACGGAAGATGCCGACCGTTCTGCACGCCCAGTTGAGGTCTCCACATTGGAAACAATTGAAAAAAATCCACGTTATGGTTTTAGCCGATCGACGATTAAAAGTAAGAGATTGTGGAAGCCATAGGCATCTCATATGGCTCAGTGGTTTCAATTTTGAATGATCATTTGGGTATGAGAAAGCTTTCCGCAAGATGGGTGCCGCGATTGCTCACAATCGACCACAAACGCAACCGTGTGACAATTTCGCAGGAATGTTTGGCGTTGTTCAGTCGCAATATGAACGAGTTTTTGCGGCGTTTCGTAAGCGTGGACGAAATGTGGATCCACCACAACACACCGGAGACCAAACAGTAGTCAAAACAGTGGGTTTCTCGGGGTGAATCGGCGCCAAAGAAAGCAAAGGTGGGTTTGTCAGCCAATAAAGTCATGGCAACTGTTTTTGGGATACACGCGGTATTATCCACATTGACTACTTTCAAAAAGGAAAAGCAATCAATGGTGAATATTACAGCAACTTATTGGGTCAATTCGATGAGGCATTAAAAAAAAAGCGACCGCATTTGGCCAAGAAAAAAGTTCTTTTCCACCAGGATAATGTACGGGTGCACACATGTGTAGTTTCTATGGCAAAAATCCATGAATTGGGCTACGAATTGCTCCCTCATCCGGCCTATTCACCCGACCTATCCCCGTGTGAATATTTCTTGTTTCCGAACTTGAAGAAATGGCTCGGCGGAAAGAGATTTGCCTCCAATGACGAAGTCATCTTACAAACAAATACCTATTTTGAAGACCTCGACAAATCATATATTTCGGAAGGGATAAAAAACTGGAGAAACGTTGGGCTAAGTGTATAGAGCTCAAAGGAGACCACGTTGAAAAATAAAATAACTTTTTATCTAAAAACTTGTGTTTCATTCAAAAAGTCACGGACTTATTGACCCGCCCTCGTACTTAAAACAAAAAGAAAACTAAACTTTACAAGAGGTCAAATAGAAGGAGAGACAGGACAAGGTTCGTATTTGTTTGTCTCATTCAAAGGGACACTTTCATTGTTTTAATACATAACATTTGCATATTCATAATATTTGTACACCCACCCTCCTGGGACAGTAACATTAATATTCTTACCTTCTATATAGTATAGAATATTGTGCCTTCTTAATAATAAAAAAAGCAAAGTACCTATAATGTTATTTAATACAAATTTTATATTTTAAAAGATTGATTTATAGGATTTTAATTTAAACAGAAATTAAATCTACTTAAGTTGGAACCATATGGAAAACATTTTTATTATTGATTTTAGGAAAAAAAGTTATTCTTGATAAAAAGTCCTGCATGACCCAAAACCTAAAATATAGTCATCACATATCAAATTTTTCAAGCCGTATAAGAGGTTTGTCAAAAAATATGAATTTTGCTCAAGAGTAAAGTACGTTAATTTTTGACAAAATCGAAAATTTTCATTAAGAAAAGTTGATTAGAATTGAATATTACATTCAAATATGCAATTACACCGATCTATCTGAAAAAACAGATTTTCTTATTTTTTATAAACTCTACACTCTACACATTGATTGTAAATATCTGAAAACGTTATAAATTACGTTAGCTACTATAAACATGATACGCTTTCCTTTTGTTGCTGTTTGTGAAGAATTTAGCAAATTTCTTAATGAAAATTTTCGATTTTGTAAAAAAATAAACGTACTTTACTCTTGAGCAAAATTCATATTTTTTGACAAACCTCGTATACGGCTTGAAAAATTTGATATCTGATGACTGTATTTTAAGTTTTGGGTCATGCAGGACTTTTTATCAAGAGTAACTTTTTTTCCTAAAATCAATAATAAAAATGTTTTCCATATGGTTCCAACTTAAGTAGACACACTGTATATACAATATAAAACTTCTTTTGTGTTATTATTTATACAATTTTAGCAATATCTGTTAAAAAAAAAATAAAATTGGAAATGACTAACGTTTAGTATTATTTTTATTTATTTAAATTTTTTTCTTATTTGTTTAAGGGCGAAACACGAAAAGGGGGCGTGGTAAATCTCCAATTTAATGAGATGGGCTCAAATTGAAGCATTTTTTTATAATCAAATAGAGTCCCCGATGAATTCCTTCAATTCCGTAGCTGCATTCTTTGGTAAGAAAGTAATGTTATAATAATGAAAATAATTTTATATTTTTTATTTAAACTTAGCTGTATTATTTGTACATGGAGGTCAAAATTCGACGCTTTTACATGATACAACTGAATATCCAAAAGTTATAACCCACCAACGTCACCTTTTTTAAGAAATTAAACATGAAATGCTTAGTTATGTTATGAATTCTTTTTAGAAGCTATAGGGTGATTTTCTAAATTTGTCATAATTTATTATCTCAAATAAATATCATTGAAAAACAATTTAATAATTTGACATAGTTACATATGTATTTAAATCCATTGTCTTACTTATTATGTTTTCAAGGGATACAAATTTTCGAAGTAATACCATTTACCATTTTTTCTTTGAACATCCAAACAAAATAATGATATTTTAAAAATCACTCTTGCATTTTACTCAGGTAAGGAATTTATAACGGGATTTAAAATAACATGTTTAGTTTAAAAAAAAAAAGTGCGACATTAAATGTTCTTTATCCCCTGCTAATTTAGTAATATCTTATAAACATGTCAAATTTGAACCATCCTGTATAATTATCACAAATACTTTGTATGTTGGTAGGAAAACTAGTGCAATATGAAGACAAATTTGGATTTGAAGGGAACTTTTACATATTTTAGTAAAGTATAAGTGTAGATCTAATTAGATTCTTGCATTGCAATAAAAAACTATACGAGTGCTAGTTAACTGCAGCTAACGTCGAGGGTTGCTTCTCAAAAAAATATATACTAAAATGAGAAAATCAAAAATTCTTAACCAATTTACCTAACCTGTCCGGCCTGAAGCCATTTAAATTTATCTCACTGTTCTCGCACAGGTTAGGTAAATTAAGTTTTTTAGTTTTTCTAGTTTTATGTATATTTGATTTTTCGATCAATTGCTTTTTCTGACAAATCTATTCTTTTCGATCATTTTTTTTTTTAATCATTGTTTTTTTAGATAATTTTTCTTTTCGATCAATTGATATTCGATCAAATATTTTCGACCAAATGTATTCTATCAATTTTGTGTCACCCATCAAATTGTTCGTAATAAAATATGAAGATTTAAAAATAATTTAAAGTGAACTTAACTTGCGTTTAAATACAGGAACACAATTTTTCTGGGTATGATAAATCGGTAAATCGTACCGAAAATTTAAAAAACAGCATACCTCTCTGAATAATCTTTAAATACGTCGGCCACTGAAAACAGAGAAATACCCTCTAATAGGCGGGACCCTAAGCCCTAATAGACCAGTTAATTACAGCACTCGACAAAGCGACGTTCTTGAGAGTAACCAGCTCGTCAACTGTCATCGGTCCCAACCAATATTCGAATAGACCAGTTGATTGCAGCACACCAGCAAGCGAGGCGTTCATGTAAATAACGAATTTGTCAACTTTTGATCTATTCAACTAAAATATGTCTTCACGTCGGTTTCACTGCGTTACATGTTACCAAATGAAAATGAAAATTAGAAATGTACCGTCTAGAAAAAAGTGAGTCTAAGAAAAGATTACTTTATTATTTTAGGATATCTTAGTCTGTAATTTTTAGAAAAGACACATATCTAGAGCTCGATTTTCTTGTGAAGCACACTTCGTCATAATGTGCAGAAACCAATTTGAATTTGTAGGCGTGGTCAGACAGATTTAAACGTGATCGAAGCCGCCTACTGCTCATCACCGCTTATACAAGTTGAATTCAGTAGCGTAGTGTTACTTATTTGTACTTGTTGCATTTATTTAGCTATTTTGAGCTTTTTGAGTTTTCTGCTTCGATTTTTGAGTTTCCTGAATTTTTGTGCTTCGATTTGTGTGTATATAAACTTTAATTTGTTATATTTTTTGAATTTCTAATTAATTTTGTGTATATTTGGTAAGTACATTTACAAAACTATAAATATTAATCTCAGAAGAAACCGAACATCCTGAAATATTTTAAATACCTTTTAAAACCAGATTTTGTGTAAACCATATTTTTCTTATTTTAAGAGCTATTGCTGCGGTAATGAGATAAAATTCGTAGGTTTTATATATTTTATCACCAAGTTCTTAATATTTAAGGTATTGTACGTGATATTTTTTTTTGCTATGAAATCAACAAAAAAGTATTACCACAACGCAGAAAAAAAAGTCTGGGTATGATCACTGTTTTAAGGATACGGTGAACATATTATTATTTCTTGATGAAAAAACTGAAACTAAAATATTTTTTTAATACAAATTGTAAAGGAAAGATTTCTCTAGAGAATTCTTAAAAGACAATTCTAATCGAATAAAAATAGCAGAATCCTTAAAACAGTGATCATACTCTAAAAAATTTTTATTTTTTTTCTGGTAATACTTTTTTGTTGATTTCATACTACAGAACTGTAGTTCAAGTTACTAAATAGCAACAAAAAAATATCACATAAATACCTTAAATATTAAGAACTTTGTGATAAAATATATAAAACCTAGGAATTTTATCTTATTACCGAAGCACTAACTCTTAAGTAACTTTAATTTGTATTACTATTTCAAAGATTTTCCTTAGATAAAGGTTTGGTTTGTTCTTGATGAATAGAAAAATAAGTTTATTAATATTTAAAACAAATTTCCTACAAATATCTATATTTTTAGCTCTTTTAAAATGAGGCAAAAAGGGCCAAATTCTTCAAAGTCAAATGAAAGAAATAATTTTACGCCTCATAAATTTTATGAAAAACGAGGCCGACACGGTATCCAAATACCATTAGACAAATACAGAGAGATAATTTTAGTTGCTACAGGGATTTCTAGAAGCAGTTATTCCAGAATTAAGAAGATGGCTGGTAAAGTAAAAAGTGGAGTTAGTACTTCATTTTCACAAAGAGGATATACAAAAAGAAGTACAGTTGTACAGTTGTAGAATCTATAAGGCCTGAAGAGTTGGAAAAACTCAGAGGTATAATCCATGATTTTCACAGATCTGTTCTGTTGGAATCCTACGACATTAGGAATAAGAGGACAAATTATTTAAAATCCTTAATATATTATCGGCAAGAGGGCAGAACTATTTATTATTGTGATGAGACCTATTTACATAATAGTCATAAACATTCGAAAGAATGGACCGATCGCAAAGGCAAATTCAAAACTCCAATGAGCAAGGGAAAAAGGCTCATAATGTTGCATGCAGGGAGTAAGGATGGTTTTGTAGAAAATGGACTGTTAATATTTACTTCAGGTAATAATCTATTTTTTATAGAAAATTATTATTTGCGTCTTTACCATGGTATAAAAAATAGAAGGTAGGATATCAACTGTGTCAAAAATAGGACGACCACGCGCATAACGTCATGCGTAGAGTTTGTATAGGCGGGAATTTAAAAATACTGTCGAAGTATGAAGAAACTAAATGCTATTTACAGAAATTTCATAAATATTAAAGAATAATATTTTAAAAGTGACATCAAATATCTAAGGATATTATTATGGGATATTTAAGGAAAGAGCTATAAAGGAAAATAAACTCAAATACATATATGAAAGAAATATTTATTTGAAGTATCATTTCCTTTTTCTTTTTCTTTTTAATGATTTATTTTTGTTATATAAATTTTAATGCAGGTTTTAATTTAGAAGAACACTTGACGTCTAAAGAATAGTTTCTATAACCAGGATAATGAGAGGGGTATCTTCCCAACTTGGAATTTCTGAACTGGGGACCCTGGGTTAAAATTTCGCGCTTTGGGACTGTTTACCTGAAAAGGATTCGCAACTGATGACTCATTTATCTACAATATATTACTCAATTGAATATACTTAACAACTTATTTTATGAATAAGATGGGATTTATGTATACAATATACGATAACAAAAACAGGTTTTTAAAAATATTTTTTATACATGTAATATAATGCAAAGCATAAAAATAAATGTACCAAATACAAATAACTGCTACATGGTGGGTGTATATACAAAATTAAAATAAAATGTCACTGCATTTTTCCTGGACCTAGGCACTGATAGTTTTTTTAATTCTATCATCAAGTACAACATGCCGAAATTTTATTTTTTTAAGACATAAATAATTTCACCTTTGCTCTATATTGAGAAATTTTTAGCTTTCAAAAGGGTAGAGTCTCCAGTTAAGAAGTCCTGAGTTGCGAATGAACTAACGTGAATGTTTGCTTTGAGGTCCATCTTATAATTAAAAGGTTAAAAGTTTTTGAAGCACCCAAGACAATTTTCTGTTTTAAAGTTATCTGCACGGCCACAGGCCACTGCAAGGGCGTCTTCGTCAAATTTTCAAGGAGGAGTAGGTAGCATTGCCTATAACATTTTTCTTTTTAGTATATTTGTTCAATAAAGGTCTCATGGAATGTAAAAATGTTAAATAAGAAAGAGGTGAGGCTCTCTGGGACTTACAACTAGAGCCACCCTTTGGCCATTTCTGACTAACCTCTTATTGTCGAGGAATGTAAAAAACAACGTCTTTTTCAACTCCTTTGCTTTGATTGTTACTGTTACATCCCTAAACTGCGTACCTCATTTTTTAATGTTTATCATTAATACCACTCATAAAGTACACTGTTTACAATATAATATAATACAGATATTCGCTTAAAATGTTATAAATCACTATTAATTACTTACAAATCACTGCAACCTGCATATGTCATATGATATTTACTTGGCGCCAACTCTACTAACTCTACGCATGACGTCAACGCCGCCATGACACTATGCGCGATATCCCCCCCTGCGTCTTTACCTACTTCATAAAAATCCATGATGCTTAACAATCGAAAGTTATGATCAGCATAAATTTAATTTAAACTGTTAAAGTATCTAACTAACAAGTAATTTAAGTACTTAATGTAGTGGTTTATTTTATTATCTTCAGTTTAATTAAAAGATCTTTACCTGTACTTAATCCTTTATTATACAAGGGAAAGTTTTTAGTAATAACGTTTTCTTAGGATTATTATAATAAGTCTTATCATCTTGAAAAAAATATTTCTTCTAAAAACAGATTATTTTTTAAGTGATTTAAAATTTCTAATAATTTTTGCTTAACTAAGCAATTATTTCATTTAAAAGAGTTTTTTGTAAGTTTAAGTATCATACAAAAATAATTATGAAAAATAAACTTGCATTATAGATAATAAATTCTTTTTTACTTTTTTTCAGGGAAAAAGACAGGAGATTATCATGATGAAATGAACTGAAATAATTTTTCCCAATGGGTGAGCAGACAGTTACTACCAAATCTTCCTCCAAGGTCTGTACTTGTAATCGATTACAACGCAGACCAAAAAAGCAGATTTAATTAACTGGCTCGTTAAAAACAATATACTACATGATGCTAAAATGACCAAACCAGAACTGAACACATTAATAAAAGTTCACAGACATCCACCGAAATTACTTTTAGACGATCTTCTCGAAGAACATGGACACAAAGTTCTACGATTACCTCCATATCATCCCGAATTAAATCCCATAGAAAAAATATGGACCATAGTAAAAAATTGGGTGGGTCAACATAACACAACATTCAAGTTGGAGAATGTTGAAAGTTGGCAAGAGAAAAATTCCGAAGCATAACGCCGGAGGAATGGACAAACGTGGTGGACCATTCCGCGAAATATGAGAATGCATATATTTAAAGAGAACACCTTATGGATGAATGTACAGATTCCCTCATATTTAGTGTCAACACGGGGTCATCCGATGAGTGGGAATCCGATATTTCCGACTTGGAAGATGATGAAGATGAAGATGCTGAAAATGTTTAAAATTATACAAATTAAATTAAAGTTGTTTTATTAATTTAAAGTTCATCAGCAATTTAACTAACGAATAGTTAAAATTTAACATTAACTTATTAATATGTTCGATTTAAAATATTTTATTAACGTACACACGCCACTGTTAGGATATCAGGTACCCCTACCGCAGCAGATTTCAGCCCAGAGCCATCAACTAAAGCTCCACAAAGTTATGACGTACTGCGCGAACTGTGGCATAGCTATGACGAAATGTGCTCTTTACAAAAAAATCGAGCTCTAACTTCGTTGAGACAGATAACGTGTGGTATGTGCCCATTGTATGATAAATCTTGCTTAAAACTGGATATCAGTGTTTTATTTTCTTTATTTAAAAACTCAACCCCGAGAAACAGTTTATAAATGTAATTTTGAAAGCCTTTTGTGTGTTTTGGGGCCTTTTGTTAAATAAATTCCGGATTATAACCACAATCCTTGTACACAGACTTTACCGTAATAATTTGGCTACTATGTGGACAACAACGTGAAAGCTTGTAATTCGCCTTTTGTAAACAAAATTGGTCTACTAGTTGTTTATCGTTGGAGATAAAGCTTAATAGGTTAGTAAATTGAATAACAATTTCTTGCAAATGACTGGAATATAATCTACAAATTAAATAAGCCTTTCACTGTTTATTATGCCAACATTTCAAACAAAATATTAAATAGCAGAGTTGAACAAACTCGGTATATAAGGAGCACGTGTGTCACAGTCTATCGCACTGCATATAATGCTCATGTATGTTGACGGGTTGTAGGGTTTATGCAACGCACGTACGTCGCCCTAACGACCTAAAATTCTGGGAAAGGATGACTCAACTATTTATGTTTCCACCTTCAAACAGTTTTAACAACCTTGATATATTTTTTAATTGTTTCAATCAAATTATAATTGAAATATGGGGTGTCTCAATTAAATTTTGTTAATTAAACGCGTAGAATGGTTAGTTTGAATGGCTATTTTTAAATTGTTTTTATCCAAATTTAATTTAAATTGGAGATTTACATTAAATTTGAGTAACAATATAAATACAATTTCGATAAGACAAATTATATGATTTACTACTTTTGTCCTTGACCACGTACGCGTAGATAATGATATTATGCTGCTTTCTGGTACAGTAGTACTAGTATGGTTATTTTGAAAATACAATTTATTCTGAATTGGTTTTTTTTAACGTCTTTGTTAAACTTCTGTTCTAAAATTGAAATAATTAAAATGAAGACATGGATTGACTCTCAGGTGAAGGAGTTATTGGTTTTCTACTCTTTGCGTTGTTATTTTTTTGGCAGTAATATCTTTTGGAATATCTATCCAAAACTTAAAAACCTAAATTATTGTGTAGCATATGCATCAAAATGCACACTCGAAAGAATTGCTGTAAACTTAAGACGCTTAACATGTCGACTCTGAGTTCCTGTTTTCACACAAATTTAAATAGACTAAGAAGCAAACTGGAAGATTTGCCTAGCAGCTTTTAAACCATATAAATTACCAAACGTTGATGTTCTTATCATATCGTTGTTATAATCGGACGTTGAGGCATAGTTACCTCCATTTTCGTTACATGACATAATAGGGAGTTCTACTTACTTATCTAAAAGATACCAAACGATTTGCCCTTTTTATCAACTTTTAAGAACACACTAGTATAACTCCAACTGTAAGATATTAATGATATCCAAGCTGCTTTCAGATAACCCCATCTCTTGTTTGTTACTGACTCCTCTTATGTCAACATTTCAGTTATCGCCTTATGTAATACTGATTTTCTTCCTAAATTGTGGATATTTCCACAACATTGGGTTGCCCTGGTGGCTCCTTGCAAGAGAAATCTTGCGTCTAACAAGAAACATCCCCCATTACACTAAATGAGATGTGGTAGTTGTATTAAGCACTATTGGAATTGGATACATCCTAATCTACCAGTAGAAATCCCTCATATTTTTGATTTTTAAAAAAATCATCTGCTACTATCACTAGATTAAAATGCAGTCATGGAAAATTCTCGGCACACCTAGCTATTCTTCAAATTATTTAATTATTTCAAAAACAATAAAAATATAAATCAACAAAAATAAATAATATC
Organism: Psylliodes chrysocephalus; assembly: GCA_927349885.1. Classification (NCBI taxonomy): domain Eukaryota; kingdom Metazoa; phylum Arthropoda; class Insecta; order Coleoptera; family Chrysomelidae; genus Psylliodes; species Psylliodes chrysocephalus. Next base: position 6,356,515 of record OV651818.1, read on the forward strand.
TAGTTAAAACACTTAATTGAAGTTATAATGAACAAACATCGGCACTACAAAGTTTTTAACAAAGCTCATAGAAAAACAAAAATACATAAATAATTATAAATAATCAGAGCGTTAACAAACTCCACACCAAAGTCCACGAAATCCTACAAAGTCATATCACTTTTATAATACCGCAAGAAATGCCTTCGGAGTGTATGTTAAACAGAAGACAATTTTTTCTATTGGATCATGTTTATCCACATGAAAAGTTAATTGACGGGGACGAATACCTGCTAGTAGAACGTTGATTTTTAAAGACAAGGTTGATTATTATCCCACAAATTTTACACGTTCTTATAACGATGAGGTAAAAATACGAAGTGATTACTAACTAGCAAGGGGCAGGCTAGCGATAACGATAGTATGTTGACTCATTTAATTAAAATGCTTTAAACCTTTTACTGATTTTGGGTGGTAGTACAACACTACATAGTTATTAAGGTAGACAAATCTATAATTGGTAAACGATGAAAAATTAGATGGGCAATATCCAGTTTCTCTCCATTTAAATCGCCAGGACCTGACGGTATTTATCCAGCCCTACTTCAGTGGGGTCTGGAAGAACTTACACCGCACCAGGTGGGTATATTCAGATCCGCGGTATAACCCCAAAAAATGGAAAGAGGTAAAAGTGGTATTCATACCCAAACCTGGAAGGATGGATTACACTATCCCAAAAACAAACCGACCAATTAGTCTGACATCGTTTTCCATGAAGACATTGGAAAGGCTATGCGAAAGGCACATAACCACCCAAACCAATATGCATACACCCCAGGCAGATCTACTGATTCAGCCCTTCATCTAGTTGCTGGCCGGATAGAGAGATCCCTGAACAATAAGGAGTCTGCGTTGGGTGTTTTCATAGACATAGCAGGTGCTTTTGATAAAACCAACTTCCCAAAGATAATACACTCACTAACCGATAGGAATATTTCACAGATGGTTAGTGGGAGGACCATGTTCCATAGTAGAGGTGAGAGCACCCCTCCCCGTGGGCATCCCCACTACACAATAGCATATACAGATGACATGATCATTCTGCAAACAGGGAATTTAGAGAACATACTCTAAAGAAACCAAGTAGCTCTAAAAATTATAGAACAGTGCTGCAAGGACCACTATCAATCCTCAGAAGACAGAAATTGTCCTTTTCACAAGGAAAAGGATGAAAATGGAATTAAAACCTCCAGAACTCTTACACACAAAATTAAACTTTGCAACAGAGGTGAAGTATCCAGGTCTCACCTTTGACAGCAAGTTAACATGGAACTTGCATTTAGAAAACATAGTCAGAAGAGCATTTGTCTGGGTACCGAAAACCCAAAAATTAACAGCTATCCGTAAACTAGAACAAATTCACAGAACAGCATGTCTCAATATAACAGGAGCCATGAAAACAACACCAACCAGAGCCATGGAAGTCATTTTAATAGCGTTTTCGATTCCAGTGCTCGCGTTGCACTGAGTGGATACGAAAGGTGGGAGATATGTCGATACCAGTTACTTTTCACTTTGAAAAGTAACAGTTATCGATATATCGCTCATCTTTTATGTGCACTCCTCGCAGGCAGAGCAGTGGAATCGAAAACGCTATTAATATCACTCCCCTTCATATTTACATCAAGGAGGTTGCTCTGACGATACTGGCACGCCTCTGCACGGTTGAAATAGAACCTGATGTAGGATATGGTGAGGTGAGACGTTGCTTTTGACAGGAGGCGCTCGACACGCTCCCACTGCTTCAAGCGAACATCGAATCCATCCATATAAAGTTATAATAGAACAAATAGAAGAGCAAGAAGTGGCAGGTACTATTCATATCAACACCGACGGTTCTAAAACAAAACAAGGCTCAGAATGTGGAATATACTCCAGATTCTTAAACCTAAATATAAAATGGGTTGTGAGCAATAGTGCCAGTGTAGTTCAAACAGAGCTAACGGGGATTCTCATAGCAGCAAAAGAAATCACCATTGTTTATTTTTCTATTTCTGTCATAAATGTCAGTTAAAGCAAAGTATATTAACCGTTGAGTAGCGACAGCTGGGGAACCGAATTCTAGTGCGCCGACGCGAAATAGAGAGGCGAGACGTCTTCTAAAGATGTAAACAACCCCTTTCACTTTAGTCCGGCAGCTGATATAGGAATTCGTCGTTGTGGATTTATTAGTGCTCTTTTATTGTGTTTTTGTTAAGATTTTTTGGGGTTTTGTAGTAAAATATTTTATGCATTAAAATTTAAGAATAGGGATTTAAAAAGTTACGGTTCAATAAAAAGCAAACAAGGTACACGTAAATTAAAGGACTTAATGGATGAATGAAACATTTACCTGTTTAAATTCCTATTTTAAAAAAATAATTTAAGATTTACACGTTGTTTCAATCTGTTTTTCCATTGGCCATAAAAAATTCATTAATTTTTCGGGGATATGTAATTAGAACCAAATAAATAACATAATTAAAATCTTTTAAAATAAACGATTTGATTAGAGTCGTCAGAACACTAACATGGAAAAATATGCACTAAAAAGTGAACAATATCTAAACCTGACTAATAACTGCTAAAAAAATATTCGTAAAATAATTAACGCACTCAAGTAGGTACCCAGTAATCTTGCCTGATTTAAACCATCATCTCTGCACTATCTCAAAGATATATGTGCCATTGACAAAAGTACTAATTCTTTTTGTTTAATTAAATAAAGATCTGTCCATTCAATTTTGTTGATCCGGTGACTAATAAAATCATTTACCTTAATTAATGTCCATTAAATTTATTGATAACTTGAATAGCAACATTATCACAGTATTTTCATTTATGCGTAATTATTACAAGACTTTTTTCCTGATAACTTTTCGCAATTTAATTCCTCAAATCACAGTCAGTGACTTCAAACATACCAAATCCAAGTTTAAAAAGATGGGCTCATCAATACAAATGTCTGCCAACTTCATCTTTGTTAAATTCAAGTTAAAACTCATATTTGGCGGCCTTAAACATCCACAAGTTTAGGACAATTGGTTCATTAGGAAAGTCCGCCATTTTGATATTTTTATGTTTAGATCAAAAATTGTATTAAGACCACCAAGTTTCTAGTTTGAGACAAATCGGTTCTTAAACGGAAAAGTCCGCCATTTTGATTTCCTTGATTTTTTGTCAGAAATCACAATCAGCGACATCAACTCAACAACCCCCAAGCTTAAGTAAATCTATTCATAAGTATAAGAATAGTAAGATTTCCCCCTATTTTGCTATTAACTACGAAAGTGTAGAGGGCCACGGTGAAAAAAAAAATGACAGTTATATTTTCCATTAGTGCTACTGCTAATTGACATTTACATCTGTCAATAAGGCTAATTCATAGTTCTGTCTGTTAATTGACACATCTGTCAATTAATGCTAATTAACATTTACATCTATCAATTAGGTCTAAGTGTCAATTAATTAGCATTAATCGACAGCCAGAACTGGGAATCAGGCCTAATTGACAGATATACCTAAGGACAATTAGTAGTAATTGACAGCTAGAACTGGGAATTAGACCTAATTGACAGATGTAAGTGAAAATTAGCACTAATTGACAGATATCACTGTCAATTATATATTTTTTTCACTGTGATCCTTCTAAGCTTTCGTAGTTTACAGTAAGGTTGATCAAAAATTAGAATGATTGACGGAATATCATCAGATTTGACACTGACTTCCATATTGTTGTATGAATAACTTGTCAAATTAGATACCTCTGTCAAACACTTTAAACGCAAATTAAAAGTTTTGAGCATTATTAGTCAAAAATTGTATTCACCGAAATTTAAAGTTAGAGACAATTCGATTAATAAATAAGAAGGTCCAAAAATTGAAATTTATCGATAGTGATATATATTTTTATATTTACTACATAAGTTAAATACTCATAAATATAAAACTGCCTAATGACCAAACCTTTATTATAAATGTAAACTACAAAAGAGTTTTAAATACTTCAAATTACGTCGAGCAGTGTAAACATCACATTCAAGACCAGTTCATAATTCGAGCAGTGTTTTACTGTGTCGTTCCGTCAATAACGTCAAAAGACAGAGAAAGAAAATTTGCACCACCCAAGATCAAAGGCACCGACGCTTTATATCGCTACTCAACGGTCAATATACTTTGGTTAAAGTGATCAGATGTACCAAAGTGAATCCGACTCAGTGATTAGACTCATATTTAGCTGAAATGGCTAATAAAAACTCCTGTAAAAACATTTATTTACTTGGTTATGAACGTAAATTTTTATCCCAACGTAAGCTACCAAATAATCAGGAAGTATTAAGTTTATTGATGTACAATTATAAATCTCTCGGTAAACCACTGAATCAAAGTTTAAAAATTGTTATTGATGAAGTGAATAGAGTTTGGAGTAAAACGAAAATCCCTTTGATACCAGTTTGAAACAGTGTTGCAAAATTAAGAAGTTTATATAATAAGTGGAATAAAGTAAAAACAAATTAATCACGTACTAAATCGCCTGCTTAAAAAGTTAAGGAAAACGACTTTAAGCTTTTGTCTCAAAAACTATTTGACATTGCAAGTCAAAATAAAAATGTTTTAACAGATGAACAAAAACCATTTTTGGGTGACGAACGAACAAAGCGCCGAGGAATTATACCATTTGACTCAGAAGAACCGTATTCTCACTCTAAAGAATCAGTGGAAGGTAATTTGATTTAACTTCATTTTGTTTGTACAATCTCATTCGAATCACTCACTCACAGTACACATTCTTTAAAAATAATGCCTTCAAATTTCGAAGATGAACTTCCTACGAGTTCTACACCTCAAAAACGAAATATTTTGACACCTCAGGTAATCTCTGTACTGGGTCGAACAAATGTATCAGATAGAGATGCAATGATTATTATGGCAGCTACAGTGGAAAGTTGCGGTATTCCTATCGAACCCAGATGCGATAACGGTTCATTGGGACGGGAAGCTTCTCCCAGAAATGACTGGCTCCACAAAAGTTGAAAGACTACCAGTAATGATTACGGGTCTGAATTGTGGCCAGATATTAGGAGTACCTAAATTGTATAAATCAACTGGTTTTCATGAGACTGAAGTGATAGTTGAATTGCTGCAAGAATGGAATTTAAATGATAAAGTTGGAGCTTTATGTTTTGACACTAGTGTCAATACTGGTATACTATTTTTGAGACAATTTTTTACTTTGATACATTTATGTAAAACCTTTTGATTCTGATAGGTGTTAAAAGTGGTGTTTGTAAACTTTTGGAGAAGAAAATTGGAAAAAGTTTGTAGAATTTGGCCTGTAGGTGTCATAGGGTCCCGTAGCGTCGATCCAATTCTTACCCGAGTTGCAGCTCCGCAACGATACCCTATATGTATGGACACCATACAAGTCCCCAATTAACCGAATCCGCAAACACTAATTTTTGCAATCACACAAATAGAGTCACTCTTACGTCGACACAAGTACTTGTGGTTTTACATTCGTACTCGAACGCCAGTAAAGTTATTTTAATTTTTAATATTAAATTGTTACTAAATAATCACGAAGTAATCCTAAATCTTCCTAAAGTTCGGAGACTAGTTACTCTTTCTCACGGGAACAACTTCGAACATTCATATTTCCGTATTTCATTTATACCAGAACGAAATACCTACATACGCAGAAATATTTCAGACATCACAAAAATCCAGTAAGTAATTCGCGTGTCAAAACTATGTCTTATTAATATTTCACACTCACGTACAACCCTTTTAGCTTTCTAAAAAGTACTTTATCTTCACTGCTAAGAGGAAATTGTTCCTGGAAGAAGAATATTTTCAAGCAATAAATGGCTTTTGAAAGCCATCTCGCATGATGTGTCGGTCCAGGAGCTTTGAAAGTGCTGTTTCCTGTAAATCGGTTTCCCAAAAAAACACTGACGCTAATTCAAGAAGCTCTCGATAGTAATCACGTGGCTGAATTTCCTACAAGAAAATATTTTTTTTAAGAGTTTGTAATTATATAATTATAAAAAAGTGATTTTTTGGGCACCTGTAATTGATAAGATATAAAGAGTAGAATACCATCTTTTTGGTCACTTATAACTGAGGCCACCATGGGATCATCCAATCCAGTTTTATAATTATTTTTGTTTATTTTTGGTCATTTCTGTTGGAACTCATTGAATTTCGATACTTTGGGACCTGTAGTTACTGGCCAGTATAATTCAAAAACACAACGTAATACCAGTTCATAAACATGATGCCTATATCGTCGGGTGTCGCTCGCGTGAATGTCGTTTTGCCCTGACCCCGCTCTTTCGCTAAGAAGGGGTCGTGAGGGAGATATGGCCGTACTGGTGGATAATTCGGAGAGCGTAGCGAACTCCTCGAAATCACCAACACTGTGAAGCACTTCACCAGGGAAACTTCCCCCTGACCTACATTTGCCGTGTGTAGGCCGACGCTTGATGGGGGTATATGATGATTGGAGATCCAATTCAAACGAATTGGGTACTCTCAGGGTAGGTTCGGGGATTTGGCAAACCGTCGGGTAGTGTCGTTAATTGGAAAGTTATAAAAATCATCTAAATTTATAGCCGAGTTCGGCTGTATCCACAAGGTGGCATTTTGCTCTGGGGCGGGAGTAACCGGGGAAATGCCATAGAACTCTCCCCGCGTACCGTGCCCTGAAGGAAATGCCCTTCAGCGATGAAATTATCTGGATTATTGTGATGCATTTTTGTAATAAGTTAAAATGAATTGAAATGATTTTAAAGTATATTAAGTTAGTTAACTAAGTGACGTTAAAGGTTCTAAACTAATGAATATTAAAAAAAAAATAAAGAAATAAAAAAAAATAATAATAATAATAAAGGGCTCCCTCAGTCAAGCGGATTCGATAGGGGAAGGTGAATGTCGATTAGCAAGTAACCGACAATCACTAGGATAGGACATAAATAATAATTAATTAAATAAAAAGAAATGAGCCACATTACTATAACGAGGCGTCTACAAATGGCTGTAAAATGAAATTAAATAAACAAACAAGGTCAAGGTCGTTCGCCAGAGAAAATTAAAAGCTCGAAATGTAAACAAACAAAGCCGGAGGTCTTTACCAACCAACAATATTATTGACAAATGACACTATAAAGAATATATGGCTGCGACCCTTGACACCTGTCAGTCCGACCTGTGAAAAGAAGAAAATCCGTTATAGGTTCTGCGCCTAAAAATGCCGGCAAGCAGGAGAAAAATGGAGGGAAATTAAATGGAGACAGCCCTATCACTTTTAAATGGGAAAAGATGTACCCCTCGTCTCCCACGTAATCATAACAGACTCACCCAGTGTAATTATCCCACGGAGGGGCGCTAAGCAGGAGGATCTCAAGAAAATAGAGGAGAAGGCGCAAACACCGGCTTATTTCTCAACCACTTTGCTAGAATCCTCTTTCCTTAGTAAACCCTTATGTTGATCGACTCAGACAATCGTGGTGTGATGATTTTAAAACTTGAAGTAATCCTTTTTTTGCTAATGATGCACTGGATCGGCAAAGAAATCGAATTTGCACTCTATTCACGGCAAGAGCACTATCGACGAGAGAAGTTAAAGATCTACTGCCTTTTTTTGCGGGAAACGCGTATATTTATGTCTCTAATTCCTGGCTCCGCCCATAGGTAAAACAATTACGTAATTGGCTAAAGCTCTTTGGAATCGTTTGAATTTGCAACATCTGTATATTTGAAATTTAAACTATGTCTTTTTAGGATGAATAATAATAATAAAATTTGATTAGAAGAAAGTGAAGGACTTCGTCACATTTGTATCTTCATAACGATATTGCATATAAAGGAGATTTCAGTAGCAGCGTCGAAAAAATTCACCACTCTCCTCTGGTATTTGTCTGAAGAACTTATTTGTTTATCACTTTTCGTGAACGAAGTTAGCTCAGAAATTAAAATCAATCAAAAAGTCGATATACGATTTTGCATCGAGTCAGTCAATGGTTTTAATCGAACGATTTAAACTCCTCACTGAATTTTTAAAATTACATCCAAATAAGTGGAAATCTGATAAAGATTATAATACGTGTTCAAAAGTTTTTCGAAGTTTACACGTCGTGAACGATGCTGCTGAAAGGGAAGTTCAATTAATAGAAGCATATAATCGGAGTTTAACACTTAATGAAGAACAGAAACAATACTTATTACAAGTTGTGTCAATGCATAGGAAATCATTTCAGAATGCTAATAAAACAACATTAATGTTACCGGACACTCAGAAATAAAAAAAAATAGAGTTTTAGAGTTTTAGATATTGTGACAGGCTCCTGGTTCACCTACAGTGAATCAGCGAGTCTGTATGGCGCTATGATGGTGATACCCGAATAGGGGTTGCTCAGGCGCCAGTTTTGGTATCGCAGTTTGCTCTGCGACCCTGAAGTACACCAGAGTGTACTCAAAGTAAACTCAGTGGAGGTAAAAATAATTCCAGGCGGTCACTGCTAGGTTGCCACTATACTTAGTAGATAAACGGGGTTAATCGATGAACTAAATCACGGTACTCACGGCACTAGGTACTAACTAAGGGTGAATAGTTTTCAGCAGTCGGCAATCACGAGAGAAGAGCTTGCGGCGGCTGGCAAGCGAGAAGAGAGCGTAATTCCCAGATCTCATTTAATTTATGCTTTTTCGGTAAAGCAAGATGGAAGACCAGTGAGCTCGAGTGGGGAATACCACCACTACAACTGACTGTTTACAATTTAGAAATATAAAAAATATCCTTCTTGTACCTTGACAAATAAAGGTAGATAATCGGTACCAAATCGACTCTAAAAATGCCCATTCGGATTTCGGCAAATATAAGAATATTTTAATCTACGAGGGTACTCGCAAATGTTGAAAAACGGTAATTCCTGGAAAACAGAAATACGGGGGAACTTCTACATGTTCTCAGGCGGGAATTAATTTAAATATACATTTTTAAGATTAATTAAAAATAAAATTTAGTGACTTCGTCACAATATTATTATTCAAAATTTATATTTGTTCACTAAATATTTGAGTGGTTCCTGAAATACAAAATTTAATAGTTTCCTAATGTCTATAATGTTATTATTATATGTAAAAATAATAAATTTTAACATAAAGAAGATTTGATGTGAAAAATAATTAATATTCATCTTTCTAGCTCTATAATTCAAAAACTGTTAGTTGGAAGGGGTTCACTCAGGAAATGTAGCGAATTGCATGCCCTACAAAAGCTATTCACGGGTTTTTCCTAAAAAAAAATTTTAATATCGAAAAAGTAAATTGAAACCAAAAAACAATTTTTTTCCTATGTTATTTAAATAGGAAATCGAATTTTTGAATGAGCTAAGACGCTATTGCATTTAGCTTTTTTCCCGGCGGTATAAGTTTTTATTTTTTATAAAGTTTCAGATTTTCAGGTAGCACAGAGAAAAAAAAACATTGCCTGAAAATGAAGCACCCTAAGTACTTGTAACGTAACGTACCTTAAGAAAATAGGAATATTTTCCGTTTTTATCTAGATTCGGACCACTGTGTCTTGATACGAAAATTTTTTGGTCGTTTGCGGTGTGTTACCACAGTGAAAAAACTCGATGACAAAGAAAAAATGAGGACGGTTCAGAATTCGAGGCTTCGCAGCGGGCTGTTATTAATAATTGCGAGTTAGCATAAATTTGAAATTCAGATTATTTACCAGGAACTTGAGGATAATGAAAGAATGACGGTGAATGTTGATAACCGACGTCATACGTTTCATTTCATTTTCTTTAACGAGAGCGCCGTTAGAAGTAATTAACATTATGAGATGTATCGGAAAATAACGAGAATGTTCTATTTTCGTGCAGGATATTAAACATTCCAAAATTGTTTATGGAAGACTTACTCTTACATCCAAATTTGATACAGGGGTAATCATGTATAAGTTAATTTCATAAAGAGAAGTTCTTTAAATCTCATAAAGATATATTTTTATTTCCCTCGATAAAAGGGAAGCATTGTAATCGTAAAAATGTCACAGTCTGAGATTATTTTAGATCCTCACGTTTCAGGTACTCTGGATTAAGAAAAACATATTCCTCCATTTCATCGGTCAGTGTGTCGTCGGTCGTCTAAGTCTGTTGGATAAACAGTTTAAAAACGGTTTTTGAAAAAAACTTCAAATTTGTATACAAGTAAGGTTCTTTTCTGGCTCAAAATCAATTATATTTTCGATCAGTTATGTACAGGGTGAGCAGATTAAAATTAAATCATTTATTTTTAAAACTGGGCAAATTCAAAAATAACATTGTAAATAAGTTTTTAAAAATTAAAAATGTTGTTAAACACTTTCGTTGCCCATGACGTTCATTAACTTCATAATAGTTCTTTCATCCATGCCCATGACGTTTTGAAACGTCATTTGAAAATGTATGCTACGATGAATGTAGTTAAGCCGCCTTGCAGTGAATTGCCTTTATAACCCCATAGGCTCCTAAATTAGCACTATGAATTTGGTTTTGATACTGTGTGTGTGAATTTAACATAGCAAGGCTTTAACAGGTTTTAATTAAATGATGTGCAATTGCTCGATATTTCAATTTGTAGTATAGACGCGCCTACAAGTCTTTAATAAAAGTTATATAGATTTGAAAAACACATGATATACAAATATTTTTGAATATACACTTTTGACTGGAAAGAAAAAAATATATATATTTTTTAAATAGAACACTGTATTTTATCTCAGTTTTAGAATTGTTAGGTAATACTGTATCGAACTCTAGAATAGTTTTAAAAAGTATTACAGGGTTGCCAAGAATATAATTGTTTGCGAAATTATAGAATAATACAGACCCCAAATAAAATTATCAGAATTTAAGTAGCTTATCAATGATTTAAACATTATTTAAAATACAAACTTATAAGATACCAAGCTAACGAATAGACTTGATAGAACTAGTTTATTTTATACAGAGAGTTTTGAAACATCTCATAAATAAATTCAGTTTTCTTAATTTTTTAAAACTAACGAAGGGCGGCTCCAGGGGAGGGAGCTAAAGAGGCCATGGTACCCACCGAGATGAAAATGTTTACGATTTATGAGGCTTTTATTCAAAAAAATATGCTAAAAAGAGAATAGCTAAAGGCAATGGCCCCCACCGAAAATTCGTCTCGCAGCCGCCCTTGTCTGGCAGCTGTTTCGCTCACTATATGATCCCTAACCTTACCTCCTACCTTTCTTTATAGAAATTTTAACACGAGTACAAACCTGTTTATATCTGTACTGTACATAATTTAGTGTAGCATTGACCTGGCATGGTCTTTTGCTTTACTAACCACATGCAAGACATAGAAATCAGTAGTGGATCAAGCGCTCATGAATGAGGATTCGTCGTATACAGGAGCAAAAAAGATGCTTTAGACATCATGAATAATAGCAATATCTTTTACGGACCTGGCATCGATGATTCAGTGTGAGATAAGCCGATAAAACTCGCTTATGAACGTTTTATTCCAAATTTTTTAGTGTTCAAAACTTTAAAGTGTTTTCCCACAACTCATGTTTCCAAAGTCGGTGCCTCTCATAACTTCAAAACTACTGCACCTATCCTTTTGAAATTTTGAACACTATTTCTGTACATAATTTACGAGGTAACGCTGGAGTTTTTTTTTTTTTTTAATTTCTTAATATTTTTTATTTTGTAATAACAAATTAGCCTATTTTTATTCGCAAGAATCGCGTTTTTTACTTCAAAGTGTTCCCAAAGAGTGAAAAATTGAAATTTCGAAAAACCCTCCTAACGTTGCCTGGGGAAAACGATTATCTAACGATTGCTACCATTTCCGTATTTTTTAATATTTCTACATGAAAATTTGACACAATATTCTCTGAATGTTATACTTTAATGTGCCATTAGTTTAAATAGACAGATTTTAACTGTGTTGTCAAAAAAAATTCACAAAAATGTGCATTTTTTGCACGAATTAACTTTACCCTCCCCTTAAACCAAATATCCAGTATAACAAATTTAATTGTTTTCACATCGTCAAACAACTTTAATAAACTTCTTGTGAGCAAGTGGATATAGTCAGTTTTAGTGAGAATAAATACAATTTTTTTTAAATAGCATGACTTTAATGATATAAGAACATTTTCATTGAGTCAATCTTTAAATATAAATTATTAACGTCAAGACAATCAAAATACGACTCAAAGTGCGTTCATTTGTCATATCGCAAAATAGTATTTGTCCTCTACATTATTTTATCTTGATGTTTCCAATCAAACTCTAAAATTCACCATAAGAAAACTTTATCATTTTTTTATTGTACCTATTTTTTTAAGCTATTATGTTATTGTTTTAGCTTTTATTATATTATTATTATTATTATACTCTTCACACAGTAGTATGTGAGTATTACAAGTTTACTTTGTCCGTCTGTCCGATGTCACGTTTTTTTGTCTGCACGATTAGTCAAAAATGAAAAATGATATTTAATTGAAAATTTTAGGCTAAAAACAAGCTCTATAAAAAAATTGATGAAAAATAGCGGGTTAAGATGGGTTGATATTAAAAAATAATCTTAAATTAAAAACGAAAAACAAAAAACAAAAAGCGATATCAACACAAAATTTTTAGCAAACATTAAGCTCTATAAGGAGATGAGGCCTATTGATTGTTGAAAAAAAATTCAATAAAAGTGGGGGGGGGTCAAGGAAGTTTGAAATATTTAAAAAAAATCTAACTCAAAAACGAACGTTAATATTAAGCCTATTGATTATGAAGAAAATCAGATTGAAAATGGGAGTTAAAGGGGTTTGTTAAACTGTGAAGAGTATAATTTAGAATACCACGCATTATATCTTCATCCTAGTTTGTATCTGGGTAATGTTGTAAGGGTCGGACTGGCTAAATTTTGTCCCATCGGCATCACGAGTAATAGGCCCCCCATCCTACTCTCTTTGACCAACTCGATTATTCCCATAAAGGTGACTAATCACATTTACGACAAAAATATTTAGAATTTATATATTAAAAAGTAATGTTAAAATAGTAGATAGTCCAAAATCATAAAATTTCAAGTACTTTGCGACCGTTTCAAATAATTTAAACAAACTGTAAAATTATGCGTTTAAAACATAATACTGTGTAGGTAATAAATAAAAAATAAAGGTTAATTTTTATATAAAACATTTTTAGTTTTTTAAATAAACAACAAAACGAAAAAAATTTAAATATCAAAACCAAAATAAATAAAAGTAAAAAAATCACAAATTAAGATAAAAAAAAACGGCTTCCATAATCAACAACAAATAAGAAAATTAATATTACATAGTCAAAAATAGGATTGCAAATAAGTAAGTACTATTTGACTAAATCTGACTAAAAATTTCTATCACAAAATATAACGTTGTCAACAGACATAAATAATTAAAATAAACAGGTACACGTACAAAATCACAAAACAAAATGAAACTACCATTTTTAAAGAACATAACAAAAATAAAAAAACTAGCCTATTAATGATAGGTATACACAATCAAAAAAAAACGAAACTTAAAAAGTCAAAGCATTATAATAAATTGAGCTTGTGGAAGCTAACTTATCGATAATTTTTTCTGGGTTAATTCTATTTAAGATGTCTCTTTCCGTATTTATTAATATTAGAGCCTGCAATAATTCTTGGCCTAATAAAGATCTAAGTCTCTTTTTAATTATTTTTAATAGAGAAAATACTCGTTCGCATGCCACTAGGGTGCAAGACAAAATAATTAAAAACTTATAAGCCATATACAAATTTGAAAAAGTGAATATATGCATATTGTATTCTCTTAAAATTTTAAAAGTACAGTGTACGCAACCTACTCATGCAGAGGTCTGTTTTTACATTTTTTTTAATATCCAGGTATATTTGTGTAACACTCAACAATTCATTTTTTAATTCTACATTATCGATCCCAATCTTTCTGCAATATCAGTAAATTTGGAGTCGCTTAATAAATCCAAGCTTTTAAAATTTCTCTAGTCAAGGTCTGAAAAATCTTCATAAATTTGTTTGTTGGCTTCAGATCTCTGACTTATACTTGGAATTGCCTGATTAATTACTGATTTAAATACTTCAACTTCAAATTTTTTCATTGGATCAGTAATAACGGAATCTTCAGTTGTTTCGTCTACCATACGTTTCCTTTTTCTTAACCTTTGTTGTGGCAGCTCATGTTCAATTACAATATCTTTGTTTCTAATGGTCTCAATTTGATTTATATAATTTAAAAATGCATTCGTCTTTTTAACTATTAAAAATTGTCATATTTTTCATTTAGCATTGCTTTCAGATTTGTTACCAAATGGTATGCTTGGATAAAATCAATACTTTCTGTCTCAAGTTAATTTGAGGCGGGAGTCACGTATTCAAAAATTTTTATCATGATAAATGATATTAAAAGATTTTCATATTTGCAGAAATTTCTAAAAAAACGTAGAACATATTGTCTCAGCAGCCTAGACTACGTGTAGACGCACCAATGATGCCAGATTTCCTAGATTTTGTTGAATTATTGTAAACAACACTTTTATGATGGTGGTTTGATTTATCTCTAGTGCTTGACCGTTGGCCCCCAAAAGGGTTTGGCGCCGTCGACAAATGCCGACTTGCCGACCCGGCCAGTCCGACACTGAATGTTAAGTATTGTGATGGGACTGATTTAACAAAATAAATATTTTAGTTTACTTGGTATATTTGCCAATAAAAGGTATTTAAAAAATATATTATTTTACTTGACATGTGTGACAAGTTGTGAAAATTATTAAATTTACAATAAAAACCGAAAAACGCTAGGAAAAGTTCGATATAATATTTTTTATACAAAAATCAATGTCAAGCTTTATAAATAACCTGATTGATATACATTTAAAAATAACTTCAAAATATGAAGAAAAGTCAACTGACTATAACTAATGTTTATAAATGGTTTTCAACGTATTAAGAACAAAATAAATATTACAAGAACTAAAATATTCA
Source organism: Psylliodes chrysocephalus (assembly GCA_927349885.1). Classification (NCBI taxonomy): domain Eukaryota; kingdom Metazoa; phylum Arthropoda; class Insecta; order Coleoptera; family Chrysomelidae; genus Psylliodes; species Psylliodes chrysocephalus. The sequence continues at coordinate 6,371,581 of OV651818.1, forward strand.
TTAATAGTTGTAGTGCTTGTAAACAGTATGATATTGATTATTTTTTTCGTATAACTTTTAACCAATTAGAACGTCCAATTTAGATAAGTTACCTCGTATAATTTCGATAATACCTGATTATACATAGAATAGCTCCACCAATCAAAAATATTTACAATACACGGAAAAAAATGTGACTAGAAAATTTTACTACAATGTTGTAGTAGTAGACTTGTAGAAAAATATTCAACAATTTGTAGAAAATTTTACTACAATTTATAGGTAAAAACTATTCATTATTGTAGCAATTGAATTGTCGAATAAAATGCTACAACAATAGGAAAGAATTCCACAATGTTTAGTATATTTTACTATTGTTTGTAGAAGTAGAAATTTATTACAATTATCGTAATTACTACTACTAACTTCTGAAAAAATTTGTACAAATATTAATAATTATCTCTACAAAAAATAGTAATTTTCTCTACAACAAATAGTAATAATTTACATCCCTTCTTATGAAAAATATTCAATTTTGTTCAAAAATATTCTATAATATTGTAGAAATTCTAAGTCATGTGAACAAAACAGAATTCTGCTATTGGCCAACGTTTTCTGACGTCGATCATAAATGGCCAGACAGCAGTAGCCGTTCGCCATGTTCACATAACAAATCATGGACATATACGAGTACCTATAACACATTATTATATTATAAGCACCGATGCGTTTGAGAAAATTTTAATAATAAATTCTATTGGTGGTAAGTACATTTATTATTGTTTCTGAATAATTTACCTTTAGATAACTAATTTAAATAACCTTAGTAGATTATTTAAAAAAAAATAGTTGTGCCTAACGATCGAATGTTGTGCCAAATTCAATGAGGTTTTTTTATCTTAATTGTGACATACCTACTTTCTCATTTTTGTTAGTTATCTGACTTAGTCATTTAATATCCAAATCAGTGTAAAGGTGATAAATATCCCCGTTTTAAGGGTATGAACAGTTCAATTGTTATTAATTTTTATTTCATATTTTTCAGGTGCAGAAAAGCCAACTGAGACTGAGGGTGCTATTATTACTGTTATTTATTACATAATGTAATTAAGACTTTGTATCTTTTATATTAAAACAATAAATTGAATATTTTATTAAGGAACATTTTTTTCTAGGTTATAATTATAATAATTATGGAATACTACTACAAGTTTTATTAAAAATTACTACAATTTGTATGAATTTTTACTATTTATTGTGTAAAATTTACGTATTTATTTTCATAAAACGCAATACATTTTTAATATAAATTCATAAAATGAATAGCAAAAATTAGAACAATTTGTAGAACAATTCTTATGATGCATTTGGATATTTTTACTAAATATTGTAGATAATAACTCTACAATACATTCTCTACAAATATTTGGAAATTTTTACTACAAATTGTCCCTGTCCCTATTTGTACTATTTATTGTAGAGAAAAAATCTACAATTGTAGAAATTTGTTCTACAATTTTTTTTCCGTGTAATTTCATTTCCATAGTAACCACATCGACAACAATACACTAACTAACAGGACCGTCAAATTTTGACGTTTATCGATAATTATTTTAAAATGAGTCGATTCGGAGATGTATCATTAAATGCTATAGACGAAAGTATACAAAATACTGAGCCTCATAATACAGTGAAAACAAAAAAGTACGTATGGAAACAATTTCTTACGTTTTGTAATTGTAATTTTCATTGTACCAATATGTATTTAAATTAATAAATTGTTGATATTTACTTAATTTACTCAAAAAATAATCGTATCAAATACAATACGTACTTCAAAATAAATACGGTTATACATCTCAAACTTCCTGCATAATTACAAATCGTGTCAGTTTGACAGAATAATATTTAAACTGTCAAACTGACACTCTTTATAATTATGCAACAAGTTATCGATATATAACCTGATTATTTTGAAGTACTTATAGTATTACTACTGATAATAATAACTACACTTAATTACAAACCCAAATAAAAAAAAAAACACCGATATTGGCGCTTGTAAAAATTTTTGAATCGAACTTACAAACAATAAAATTATTGAAAAAAGTGAACACACTTTTTAAATTACCACAAGCCGCTACTGGCGGACATACTATAAAAAAATCTAAGTTTTTTAACCAAAATTAACAATACGTAAAATTGTTAAAAACACTTACCAAAAATGTAGGTAATACAGGTTTCTTTCTACAGGAAATACTATTTGGACTTACCTGAAACAAAAAATAAACATTTTTAAACTTATAAAGTTTTGAATCGAACTTACAAACGATAAAATGTTTGGAAAAAAATGAACACCCTTTTTAAATTACCGCAAGCCTCCACTGGTGTGTTGATTACTTTGAACATAAATACAATCATTTTCCTAAAAACACTTGTAGTTTTCTACTGTTCTATACCTCAATCCAATATATTATATAACATATCCCACTTTGTATAGTAAAAAATACAAAATACTGAATATATAAAATAAACTAGTAATTTTTTTTGGATAGAAAGGATAGAAAATGGTGTTTCAGGAATTTTGCGACAAACCTTTATTTATCCAGTTACAGAAATTGTGCCAGTTACACTTTCCACTCTGTATGTATATTTAACAAAATTATCAACTTTTAGTTATATAACAACGTTTAAAAATAATATTAACATAGATAAATAATACACATTAAAACAACGTTAATTTTTAGTTTAAAATATCACGATACAATAACAATTTTATTATGAACTTTATGTAATTTAAACTAACGATAATATTACACGTATTTTTAACAAAATTTTTACCTTTCGGTAGATCTACAAATGCGAAACAACGTTAAAAAAATAACAGGAATTTAGCTAACAGAAGTTTAATTTTTAAATGGTTATAATTAAAGTACAATTGTCATTTTTAAAATTATGTTTAACAATAACCGATGATTATACAACGAGGTTCACAGTGTAAACTAAGATTTCATTTTAACTGTCTATTGTACGGCCCACTCTATATGAATTATATTTAATTTAAATTAACGTTAATAATATATGTATATTTAACAAAATTTTATAACTTTCCGTTACATAACATGTTACGGGTCAATTTTAATTATTTTATAGTGAGTCTTTTTAAACAAAATATTAAAATCATACCTGCTTTTCCACTATTTTCGAGTAATAAATAAAAACTCACCTAAATTCGTGAATAATATACAAACTCAATTGTCTTTGTTTCCATTTATTAAAAGTAACCTATACGTACATATCGTCCCCTTAGTGCAACAACTAGATAACTTGAAATTTATAGTTTTGAGAAAATCCACTTTAAAGATTCAAAACCCAAAAAAAATACACCTGTTAAGTAATCAAAAATATTTAATATCTATACAGATATGTTGCATATCAAATTATGATTTGTTAATTTTGGAAACAAATACGTTTTATATCTTTGCAGAATTTAATCAAAAACTTGAGATACCTAGTTGTTGCTGAAAAAAGAGTAAAGTTATCTATTTATAACCACTAACAATTAAACGCAAATCACCTAATAAATACAACTTTATTTTAAATAAAAAATTAACAAGATTAGTTTAAATAAAACCCAAAAGATTCCACCCTTGATACAACTTAAGTGTCAATATCAATGATGTCGGTTTGGGAATCTTCCATGTTTTAAGGAGGCCGTTTACGTTGGTCTCCTTGGAATGGAAGACTATCGAAAATGCTTTATACTCGCTAGGGAGGACCGGAGGATTCATTTTGAACAAAGACATAAGGTCGTCATATTTTTTTTTAAGTGGTAGTTGACTTTGATACAAAGGCTCTTGGGTATTATTTGAAGACGACATACGTGTTTTACGTTTAAAATTTAGACGTCTAAACTCCCCATCAAAATCTTCTATAAAATTAATAATAGATGGCGTCGATTTTAAAAAGTTCAACCTGCATAATATCTGTCCACTAACTAGGTTATGGCTTTTAAAACAACGCCGTAAAAACAATTTAGCAGCACAGAAACAAACCCATTGTTTCAAGCACACAACTAGATATCTCATAGCGACCAAGAAGGTATCGGCAGATAACTCAATAATGCCAGTGCTAAAACTAGATATCTCAAGATGTCTGGTAATAAAATGTATATATTGGGAGTTATCTGTTTTTAGTCACTCTTCAAAAATAAGTTTGGTTGCTCGTACATGATATCCAGTTGTTGCATTGAAAAAAGCATGACAAATAGAACAGATTAAACTGGATAACTCAAAATGCATAAATTTCGAGTTATCTAGTTGTTGCACTAAGGGGGCGATATAATAGAACAAAATATTGAATCATATGCATGATCAACACTGTGTCTATGAATGAAAATTCCGACGGAAAGTAACAGAGTCAGCATAGGCCGCGTATCAAATACCAAATAATTATTTATTATTTATTAGGTATTTGTTAGTAAACTTTATTAAATTTGTTTGTCAATATCTTTATTTAAACAAAGATGATGGGTTAAATATACGTTCTTGATAGTTTTTAAGAAATGAATATATTTATTCCCTATTGACTTCGTTATCTGTGTTTAATGGTTTTAAAAACACCGCTTTTAAAAACGTGTCATCTCCGTTCTTGACAATTTCGTTGATCGTTACATTCATTTAATTAGACAGACAAAAAAGTCTGTCCATGTGTGGATCAGGTAAAGAGTCAAAACCGCTAAATCAGTTGAAATCAGTTTTACCTCTGCAATAGAGAGTACAATTTTGTACGATGATACCCTAATATTTGGAGGCGATGACAAATGAATGTGTTTCAAGTAAATAAACGACAGACGTGTTACAGATTGAATATTGTCAGCACAGGCACAAAGACAGTTGAAAACAAACTTTCGACGAAGTTAGATTTGTATCGCTTTAACTATTTACAATAATTATTTTATAAACACTTTTTTGTATAAGTGCTCTTTTCTGATATACGACTATGTGTTTATGTTTGTGCCTTACAATTCGGTAATGGTAGAGCATATTCGAGGAGTTATATTTATTGTGTAGTATATTAGGTAGGTACTTTAAAAGTTTATTAAATAGTAAAATATTGGTGCCTTTATAAAATTTAATAAAAACAATTTAATAGTAGAATTATATTGTTATAGTAGTAATGGATTCAGAGGCGGGTCCAAGTGAAACCCAATTACGTCGGCAAAAGCCCTTATCAAAGGATGAAAAGAATATTATTTGGAAAAGTATGATGGACTGAAATAGACACTTCCTACAAATGAAGCTGTAAACCGCAGTTTTTTTTAACTGGAGTATCTGTTTTAACAATTGAACGTATTGCACGCGAAAAGAAAAAAAAAGGCTCCTTAGAAGCCCCTAAAACGCATACCCGTGGTCGAAAATTGTTAAAATTGGACAATAACCAAAAACAAATCATTCGAAGAACTGTACATTCTTTTTTTTTCGAAAACAAAGCCCCAACACTTAAAGTTGTTCTTACGAAATTAAGAGAAAACGAAGAAATTCCATTATTGAGCCGTGAAACTTTACGAAAAGTTTTATGGGCCTAAAATTTCGTTTTGTTAAACGGTGTAGGAAATCAATTTTAATATAGAGGTCAGATATAGTGTCCTGGCGACGGCGTTATTTACGAAATATTAAAGAGAATTATGAAATAAATGAATTTAGCTCAAAGCCGAATATCACATAAAATACAACGACCGTTTCCCCTTCAGAAAAACAACTACTCATTTGGCTACCACAACAGGCATTGAATTACATCCGAAGGAAAAACAGCAGAGATAGAAATTAATTTTCAACACTCTCTACTTTGATTTTGCTCACCAAGGAGAACATCATTCTTGGACCGGTTTCGTCCTTATTAGGACTCCTCAGCAAGAAATAGATAGGTTCTCAATTCCAGTCCCTAATGGAATTAACAAATGCTACACATTTCACCAGTATACCATAAAGTTGGTTACGGAGAGAATAAAATTCAAGTAGTGAAAATGGTGTCGCCATCTGTTCTTAGTAAGCAAAATCAAAATGCGCTATGGTACCCAGTTTGAAAACTAGGTGGAACCAAAAATACCAGGCGGGCAATTTGTAAACGATAATAAAATATCAAAACTCAAATGTAATAGTAGCAAAATGAAATAAATGAATTTAGCTCAAAGCCGAATATCACATAAAATACAACGACCGTTTCCCCTTCAGAAAAACAACTACTCCTTTGGCTAATACCACAACAGGCATTGAATTACATCCGAAGGAAAAACAGCAGAGATAGATATTAATTTTCAACACTCTCTACTTTGATTTTGCTCACCAAGGAGAACATCATTCTTGGACCGGTTTCGTCCTTATTAGGACTCCTTAGCAAGAAATAGATAGGTTCTCAATTCCAGTCTCTAATAGAATTAACAAATGCTACACATTTCACCAGTATACCAAAATCAAAGTAGAGAGTGTCGAAAATTAATTTCTATCTTTGCTGTTTTTCCTTCGGGTGTAATTCAATGCCTGTTGTGGTATTAGCCAAAGGAGTAGTTGTTTTTCTGAAGGGGCAACGGTCGTTTTATTTTATGTGATATTTGGCTTTGAGCTAAATTCATTTATTTCATTTTGCTACTATTACATTTGAGTTTTGATATTTTATTATCGTTTTTAAATATTAAAGAGTTTAGAGCCGCTAAAAAAAGATATACTATCTCGATGAAACGTGGGTGAATGCTGGACACACGGTATCTAAGATATAGCAAGATACTTCTGTAACTAGTCATCGCCAAGCTTTTATAGAGGGATACTCTACAGGTTTGAAAGCACCATCAGGTAAAGGACAGCGCCTAATTGTTACCCATATCGGAAGTGACAGTGGATTTTTTGAAAATAGCGCTCTTGTGTTTATACCGAAAAAAACAGGGAGACTGTCACAAGGACATGAATGCGGAATGCTTTGAAAAATGGTTTACTGAAGTATTACAGCGTGTAGAACGAAATTCAGTCATTGTACTAGATAACGCTTCTTAACACAGTCGACGAGTTGAACGCATTCCGATAATGTTCAGTAGGAAAGCGGATATGCAAACCTGGCTGTGGGATAAAGCAATAACATTTACTGAGGAGATGCTTAAAGTGGAATTAATGGACCTAATAAAGGAACACCGCCATAAATATATTCAATATGTTGCCGATATAATGGCTCGTGATCGTGGTATTACGGTACTGAGACTTCCCCCTTATCACTGCGAATTCAATCCTATTGAACTAATTTGGGCGCAAGTAAAAGGGTTTGTAGCTCGAGAAAATAAAACTTTTAAAATAGCCGACGTTCAAAGTTTATTAAAAACCGGTATAGAACGTATAAAACCTGAAGATTGGCAGAATGTTATTTCCCATGTAATTAAGGAAGAAAATAATATGTGGCGCTTGGACGGTATGATCGAAACGGTAGTTGAACCTTTAGTCATAACTTTAAGTTCCGACGATAAAGACGATTCCAGTGATAGTTCTGCAGAATCAATGGATTACGAAACTTCATAGATTTAGAATTCAAGTAAGTGATACCAAGCTTAATTTACATATTTTTATAATAAACAAAATACAATTATAAACATAGATGAATTATTATAGCAAAAATAGATAACCAACCTACTTTCATCTAGTAATATTCACAAATACCCATTTAGTTTGCCAATATAGTATTTCTGCGACACTGGAAGAGTGCATTTTGATATGATAACGATACCAATTCCAGTTTTCAGGCGCACCTTCTTCAATATTTTGTTCTAGTATAATACCCCATTTAATTTTCCAATAGTGTTTCTACGCCACTGGCATAATATTTACATATTTTAACAATAAACAAAACAAAATTATAAACATAAATGATTATTACTACAAAAATCGATAACCAACCTACTTTCATCTAATATTATTTACTATTACCGCATTTAATTTGCCAATAGTTTTTATACGCCGTAATACATTTTGGTAATAAACATGCATTTATGACTAGTTGGCACGTGATACCGATAACTTCTGCAGTTTTAAGCGCGTGATTCCATACATTATGCTCTGGTATAGTATGATTGTTTTACGTAAACGGGGAGGACTCACCTTCTTCAATATTTTGTCCGAGTATAGTATTGATATTGTTTATTTATATGCTGTCAACTCTTGACCATGACCTTGAGGCAGTTCTTCTTATATTCATTATTTGATTTTATTTTGTGTAATTTGGGTAATTAGATTAATTAGGAATAGTATTGGCAGTTTAGCCATCCCAAATCAAGGACATTTATCTTCTTAGGTCTTTGAAAATTATATCGAATAATTTCGGATTTTATGCCACTTAAAATAGATAAGTTCCATCAAGCAATTGAATTATATCATGCAAGCATTGTACCAGAAAAATCAAGAGTTGATTTTAGTACACATTTTGTGGATTAGTACTATAGCTAGTTTTATTTCTGCTTCTAGGTCCTTTTCTTTTTACTTCTACTATTTTCCTTTATAATTGGAATACTATTTTCTTTGCCTTTCATTGCACCTACCTGCTTGGCAATTTTATTAGGACTTGAAACCATTTGGGCTGCTACTTGTTTTTGATACAGCGAGGGTTGCAAACTCAGGATTTTCCCATCGCATCATTTTGGAGACATCGGAGAAAACTACCAAGTAAAATATACACATTTAAATAATTAACTACATCTTCCAGAACACCACATACCCATACTGGAAGTATTAGTATATAAACAAGTTATAAGATATGTTAATTTGACTTAAATCGTGTATACTACATAAATATTAGTAATGTAACTAAACTCACCCCTTTTATGTAAATAAGTAGTATTACTTGGAATTGACAATCTTTACTCTTGCCCTAAGCGTGTAAAGCCCTCGTAATATTAAACCATCCCGTTGGATATTTTTGTGACGATTATAGGATGTACTTATCTACTTTTGAATCAGTTATGATTGTTACTGTAACTAAAGTAAATAATCAAGTCATTTAAGTAAACGTTAAAGAAAATACCGTTAAATAATCACAGGGGAACACCTGTTTTGGAGTCGAGGTTTTTTGAGCTGATTCTATATCAATTTGATGTCCTGAATTCAAATAACGTATTAATTTTTACCTAGAAGCTCAAATTTGTAAGATATACAATTTTAGAAAAATATAAGTTACATTATATTAACTCAAATCCGTAAGTGTATTAAACAAAAGTAGATACGAAATTTTTATTTTAGTTATACAAAATACAATATTATGTCATACTTACAAACAAAAAAACATTGAAGAAATCAAATAGTCACTCAACACTTCGAAAGCTTCTTTTCCGCGACATTCTTGAATGTCTTATTTGTGGGCCGTCAAATTAGTGATGCCGCGAGACAAGTCGAGACGAGAGAGAGGCCTCTCTCGTCTCGTCTCGTAGGGCGAGAGAAAACTGTTCTCTCGTCTCAACAAGATGGCGCTTCTCTCGCTCGAGAGGGCCACTCTCTCGTCTCGTCTTGTCTCGTCTCGTTTCTCTCGTGATAAAGACATATCAAATTTAAATTTGGAAGAGATATACTTAGGACGAAATATAAAAAACTGTAAAATTTTGAAGATAATAACAAATAATTTTTCAAGTAATTTGTCTCATCAGCACCCAAATTGGCAATAAGAAACACTTAGGGAAATTACCTTGGTATCTCTCTGCCTATCCGTCTGTTACAGTCGTTTTATTTAGACACTATTTGACATAAACAATTGAAATTTAAAGTAATCAGTGGCCAAAATTGGGCGTTAACTAAGAATGTTTAGCAGAGAATTTTGCAGTAATGTTTTCCTGCCAGTGTCGTTTCATAGAATAAGAACTGGACAATCGCATTTATTTATGGACTATAAATAATTATTAAACATTTATTATAATACTCAAATCATAATTCTACAAAATTTCAACAGCTATTTACAATTTATTTAACTATTTACTCGAAATTGTTATTAACATCTAAAAAATAATTTTGTACGCCAATGTATCGCGTCCACTTTGGTTAGATCCGCCGCAAACCTGTCAAGTTATGTGTATGAAGTAGTAGAACTAGCAAAAGCCTTTCCAACTTCTGCCCCTACTATAAATACTTTGTCTTAGAAGTCAGTTGGGAAGGGGTTTGGTTTCATTTGGAAGTTATAATTTTTTTCGTGTGATATCAAATGAAAGCAATTTGAAGCATGTTAACAATATATTATACGTTCGTTTCTTTTATTTTTTCTTTGACAGTTTTTCGAAAAAACACTTAAAAATTATTGTCTTTCTAATTTATCTCCAAAAGTAACCTCCGAAAAATTTGACTGCATGAAAATTATTACGATTCTGTCCGTTGGTTAGTTTTTTATGCAAAGAAATTTCAGATGGCGCTTTTGTCTTGGGCGCTTTTGTCGGGAAGCGCATTTGTCGGGGCGCTTTTGTCGGAGCGCTTTTTTCGGGGCGCATTTGACGGGTCACCATAAATAAAAATCATGCAAGTCGTTTCCAAAATAATTGAGGCGTTCCATACTTAAAACTCGCTGTGTATATAGAATAGATGTTTTATAGTTAACTTATTGACTATCTGGAAATATGATATTTTTAAATTTTAAGTTACGATAAGTATTTGAAAATTTTAAAGAAGTAAAAAGTTAATTGCGCGAGAGAACTCGAGAGAAACGAGAAATTCTCGTCGAGAGATGACATTCTCTCGCCTCGTCTCGAATCTTTTTTCGAGAGAAAATGTCTCTCTCGTCTCGTATGAGACGAGACAAGACAAGACGAGAGACGAAAATGTCTCGTCTGGCGGCAACACTACGTCAAATATCCATGCTTGGAGTTTTTCTGTGCTCAACTGATGCATTGTTACCCCTATATATGCAAAACATGACCCATTCTTATCAATAGCCTTTACAAATTCTTCATTATGCCCAACTTTATATGTAACGGAGGAAGTATGATTTTTTCTCTTTCAACCAAAGCGTCATTAATGACATTCTTTTCCCCAACGTCCATGTTTTCTCTTTGGGCCAATCTTTTCGAACCCAGTGGTGTGTTTTGTCCCTACTATCCCAGAGGCACAAGAAACACGGATATTTCGTGTAACCACTTTGCTGCCCAAGAAGAAAGTTTACCATTTTTAAGTCTACACAAATCATCCATTGATGTTCGTGATACTTTATCTTCTGCAAGACCAAAGCTACGGTATTATAGTCTTCTTTAAGTTTCGTTGAGTGAGCTACTGGTACTGAACCATATTTATTTCCATTATGTAGGACACATTTTAAACTTCGCTTTGAACTGTCAATAAATAGGCGCCAATCATCTGGAATATATTCAGAAAGTCCCATTTCTTTCATGAGTCCATTAATTAAAAAAGAATGGTAGCAGATACTTTTCTCTTGTACGGAAAAAGGTAATTTTGGTTCCTTATTCCAATAAATTTTTGTCGTTTAACCTAGAAGCCAGTACTTCAGAAGCTTTTTTCGATAAATTGAGATCCCTGGTGAGATCATTTAATTAATTTTGATTGAAGCGTTGAGGAACTGATGATGTCTCCTCATAGCCACTGTTAGTTTCATTAGCATCAGAACTTTTATTAGCATCAGAACAGCGATCAGAGGGAAAATATTTGTCATCAGAGATATCTGGTAGCTGATGAAATGTTGGAATCGGTATTTCATCTGAGTGCGGGATAGGGCGTATTGCAGAGTCTACATTGGGATAAGTCCACTTACTGCGGTTATTTCGATTGATTCCTTTAGTATTTACTAAACAGAAATAACAATCATTGAAGTGGTTTTTTGGTTCTCTCCAAACCATTGGTACGCCGAATTTTAGACATTTTCTTTTCCCGGTAGTCCACTGCCGTAAATGCTCTGTACAAGTTTTACATACGAGACGCGGGGCCCACTTTTTGTCCTGATCACCAAGGTTAACTCCAAAATATCCAAGATATGTTTTGTTGAAACATGTATTCTCCGCATATATAGCAAAACACATCAGGTTGATTTACACTTCTTCTTGAACTGAAACCTGAACTCATTTTAATTCTGTTCAATAACACAAAAACACTCTTTTCTTAACATAAAATAACACGCCGAATTCGATCTACTGTCATTAGTAAGAACGCACAAACTGACGAGACTTACCCGAGTTAGAGGATTAAAAGGGTCAGTTCAGGTACCTGATAGGCAATGGTTCCACTATTTATAAATTTACGGAATTTACTCAATTACAGACTGACAATAAAACCATTGCACCTACATTAATGAATATGTAATAATTTTAGAACTCTCGTAAATGAATATACTGAATAAAAACCACATTGGTAGATAAGTTGATGTATCTAAAAAAAGTAGAGCTGATAGAGAAAAACGTATTGCATGTACAGATTTAGCGTCCCAAATATAGTTAAAATATTTTTTTGTTGCCCTGTGTAATTTTACCTGATATTCATTTCCACGACCCAATCTCCGGAAAACAATAACAAAAATGAGCTATACTCGGACAAAATATTGAAGAAGGTGATTCCTTCCTGTTCACGTACAACAATCATACTATATCAGAGCATAATGAATGTAATCACGCGCTTAAAACTGCAGAAGTTATCGGAATCATGTGCCAACTAGTCATAAATGCATGTTTATTGCCAAAATGAATTACGCCAGTGGCGTATAAAAACTATTGGCAAATTAAATGCGGTAATAGTAAATAATATTATATGAAAGTAGGTTGGTTATCTATTTTTGTAGTAATAATTATTTATGTTTATAATTTTGTTTTGTTTATTGTAAAAATATGTAAATATTATGCCAGTGGCGTAGAAACACTATTGGAAAATTAAATGGGGTATTATACTAGAACAAAATATTGAAAATATTTTCTGATCTCGAAATTCGTTTTTTAAAAAATAGTTATTTATGCAACAAGTGTGACAATCACATAAGTCAAAAAAGGGACTTTACACACGAGTGGCATACAATATTTTTTCTACTACCGTACACATAATCCACTAATATTAGAAATATAAAAGTTACTTTTTTTCACTAGTGAAAAAAAGTACTTTACTTTACGCACTAGTGAAAAAAAGTAAAATGTGTCAAAAATTGTACACAGCAACAAAAATAAATTTATTGGAACTTTACAAATTTATAATTCTTACAGAACAAAATGACTAACAAATGAAGAAATATTTAAAAAAATAGATTTTTAACTCTTATGAATATTAATATTGAATGTGTAATTATTACAATTGCCAAAACTTAAGGTTTTGGCCTTTTCCAGTACAGAGTTTGAAAAATGTTGTGATATTACTTCTGTAACCCTATTTTGAGCTTCGAGTGGTATGGATTTGGCCTTTTCAAGTAAAGAGGTTGAAATATTTTGTGTAACTCTAGTTTCACTGTCGAGTGGTTCCACTAATTCTTCATTAGAGTTGTCAACGGTAAAATTGTAGCTTTGTTTGGAAGTGGATGGCATACTGTCATCCATCAAAATTTTATTAGAAATTTTGTTTTTTTGTGTTATTGTGCTGTCTACGTAGCCTTCTGCAACAGCAGATGATTTCCATCCTCCATGTTTTTTGACCGTTAGAAGGTCTCCTCCAGAATTTGCCAGCATAGTGGCTGAAGACCTCCTAAACCAGTGTCCTGTAAAAGCCGTTGGATTGGGCAAGTTTAGATACGTTGCTATAACACTTGGCATTTTATCAAAAGTATTTATCCCTACAGGCTGTTTAGAATATTTTCCACTTGCGAATTTTAAAAAAAATCTGTTACAATTTATATTTGATGGTCTTAATGAGGTATATTTTTTAATGAAAGATAAATAATCAACTGCAGAACTATTTGGATTTAAAATCGTAAAGATGCGTTCTATTCCATTTTTGGTTTCTGATACTTTGACAATATACACTGTTTGTTTATCTTCCACATCGTTAATTGTCATTTTACATAATTCTTCCCGGCGACAAGCTCCCGCAATTCCAATTATAAAAGCTACCTAAAAAATAACATATTGTAATGTTACAAATAATTTATTAAACATTAGGAAATATCTTGACGTTGCGCATGTAAAACTCCAAATAAATGCTATTGTAAAAAATATAAAATTTTTAGGTATAATGTGCTGCCTAACAACCCCGGTGGCCTGTTAGGATAGCAACTGATTTTGTTAGGCAACACACCATACGAACACACATCTCGTTGCAAAACTTTACAGAATATTTTAATTTTATACTGAGCATTCAAGCATTTACTGAGGCATTTACTTACTTTGATCATTAAAAACTTGGAATCTGGAGCTTTCAACAGAAAACTAATTAGATCTTCTCGTTCAAAAATTTTGGATTTTTTTGGTTTATAACCTTTATTTTTTTGTTTGAGAAACGCTACTAACTTGTTGAATTTCGAAATATCAACGTTGTTTTTATATTTTAAGGTGCTTTTAAGCATAGAATAAATCGACCATAGGGTAGAAGCTTTGCAATTCTTCAATTCATCAGAGAAATATGCTAAAATAACGTTTTCCGAATATTTTGTCACCTTATTCTTCCTACACCATTCTATAAATGCATTGTATTTTTGCTGATAAATATATGCAGATTTTTCTGGCAATAAATTTTCAGTGGCCTTTTGTGCACTGCATAAGATATCTGGGGGAGTATTATCAAATTCGCTATCGCTAGATAAATTTTAATCCATATCGATTATGACAGATATAATAAACTGCAAATAAAATTTGAATTTAAGTTAACAAACATTAAGAAGTAAAACTTTTTACCTTCTCAATCTTGATTGAGTTTAAAAAAATGCTAAATTGGCTTTAGAATCTAATCTTGAACTTAAGTATACTTTTGTCGTGTTCTGTTATAAGGTAGATACTAATTAAAAGTTTAGAGATTGACAGTTCTTCTAATCCACACAGCCACGGCCAACTTACTTTTACCAAAATCGACATCCACTGTATGTTTACTTTTAATTAAATCGATGACATTTAGAGAAAATTATAATTAAAATAAACTGTTGATAATTTGTTGGACACTAAATAGATATAAGCAAAAATAATTTATTTATTTGTCTTAGAAGGAGATAGCAAAAAAATGTTAATATAAAATAAAACGTTATATTTTGTTATGCACAAATTTTGTCAAATTTTACTTTTTTTAACTAGTGCGTAGAGTTTTACTTTACGCACTAGTGAAAAAAAGTACAACTTTACACACTTCGTGGAGTGCGTAAAGTACGTACTTTACGCACGGTAGTAGAAAAAATATTTTAAAAGTTTACAAGTTTTATTTCATCTAACAATACATCTAACTATCAAGAGATCTAATTAACAAGTGAAGTAATGCATATAAAAATGTTGTAAACCAGAATAATGAAATTAGATACGCGATAACAGTTTCTAAGAATAATAGTCGTTGACTCTTCAATTCACATAAGGAACGTTGACGTAATTTGCGCCTTAAAACTGCATCGCAAAAGTGTATCGTTATCATATCAAAATGCACTCTTCCAGTGTCGCAGAAATACTATATTGGCAAATTCAATGGGTATTTGTGAATATTACTAGATGAAAGTAGATTGGTTATCTTATACATTGAGTTGGAAGTGAGATAGAAGTACTTCTCTCTAAAAGTACACGCGCGTAGGAAGCATATTGTTATAACGTAAAAAACATAACAAACAAAATTTTGAAAATTTATTTAGGTAATTTTGTTTATTATAGTTTGAATATACGGTAAAAAATTTAAAATTATAGCATTTTAAATTTTAAGGTATATTATTTAATTCAAGCAAATTAGAATTTTCGTCAATTTTGGATTTTAAAAAATTCATAACAATTAAAGGGTTGAAGATACGATGATGGGCGTAGGGACTTTTTTTATTCAAAATATCCTAAAAAATCTAAAAAAAATTAATTCATTGCAAAAAATACATTTTTTCTGGCTTCATTAATTTTTCGTTGTTTAAACAATAACATCAACAGATATCAAGTGTCATCTTACACTTTTATAATCAGGACATTTAAAAAAAAATTACGAATTAAAACAATTTTGCAAACGAATAAATATAATATAGTTTAATTTTTTTTTATTGTTTTAGGTTAAGTGGAAGAGCAATTCAGTGGTAAATTTCATCACATGAATTGAACTTCGCCCTTTATTTCTCATTTTGCATAAAATGTAACGAATTGATATGTAATTTGTAATTATTCTGAATTATTCTGAACGTTATATTTACGTTGATAAAACGAGTGTGTGCTCATTGGGTTCAGACTCGAAACGTTCGTAAGAAGATGGTTAAAGTAATAATAATTTTAGATTATTTTTACTACTTTTTTTTTTTCTTCGTGTAAATTAAACTTTGTGGGTGTTGCCAACTGGTCTACGATACGATACAATAAGAGCCATAATAGTTGTTCTCAATAGAGGATTTATGACATAATTTGGTTTAACTCATGACCAAGTTTTGATATGATCCAAATAACAATACTATTCTTTTAGTAAGACATAAATGTTTCGCTAATATTTCGCGATAAAACATATACGAGTATTTAAATACCGTATCACAATTCTATTGTATTACTGGCGCCCTTGTACTGAAAAAATATCTATTTAACAAATATATATTAGCAACTCATGAATAATTCAAAATACGCCTTCGATTCTTCGTCAAATCGTGTGATTCGGATTATGAAATTACAGTAACGGATATAGTAAATATTTTTTGCATTACTAAAGTTTTAAAAAGGAACAAAATATAATCAAAAAACTTTAGAATTTTCAAAAGTAACGCTCAAAAACTCTTACAAAATTGTTAAAAGAGTTAGAAATATTTTAATAACATCGACTATTTTTTTTTTGAGTCTATACGAAAATATGTTAATTTATCATGTTTTAAGACCCCCTCCAAAGGGCAGTTCAAAAAAAAAAATTTTTTAGGGATCGCTCAAGATTTTTAAAAATTTTAAAATTAGTCACACTTCGATTTTTAAGCTATTGCATAGCTTTTACCGCGGGCTTTAAGCGCGGCGACCGAATCAAAAAAAAAAAAACTAAACCGTAACGAAAAAAAAACATACTCCGACCGGCACAGTGGTGCGGCATTAAACAATATTAATTTATTCAATAAAAGAAAATCGAAAAATCGAAAAATCAAAAAATCGAAAAATCGAAAAATCGAAAAATCGAAAAATCGAAAAATCGAAAAATCGAAAAATCGAAAAATCGAAAAATCGAAAAATCGAAAAATCGAAAAATCGAAAAATCGAAAAATCGAAAAATCGAAAAATCGAAAAATCGAAAAATCGAAAAATCGAAAAATCGAAAAAACTAAAAATCTAAAAATCCGAAAAATTCGAAAAATCGAAAAATCCGAAAAATTTAAAAAATCGAAAAATTGAAAAATCGAAAAATCGAAAAATCGAAAAATCGAAAAATCGAAAAATCGAAAAATCGAAAAATCGAAAAATTCGAAAAATCAAAAAATCTAAAAATAAAAAAATCGAAAAAATCGAAAAAATCGAAAAATCGAAAAAAATCGAAAAAATCGAAAAAATCGAAAAAATCGAAAAAATCGAAAAAATCGAAAAAATCGAAAAAATCGAAAAAATCGAAAAATCGAAATATTGAAAAAATTAAAAAATCGAAAAATCTAAAAATCAAATCGTAAAATCAAAAAATAAAAAATCCAAAAATCGAAAATCAAAAAATCCGAAAAAATCTAAAAAATCGAAAAATTGAAAAATCGAAAAATCGAAAAATCGAAAAATCGAAAAATCAAAAAATCGAAAATTCGAAAAATTCGAAAAATCCAAAAAATCCGAAAAATCCAAAAAAATCCAAAAAATCCGAAAAATAAAAAAAAATTTGAAAAATCGAAAAAATCGAAAAAATCGAAAAAATCGAAAAAATCGAAAAATCGAAAAAAATCGAAAAATTGAAAAATCGAAAAATCGAAAAATCAAAAAATAAAAAAATCGAAAAATCGAAAAAATCTAAAAATCAAATCGTAAAATCAAAAATAAAAAAATCCAAAAATCGAAAATCAAAAAATCCGAAAAATCGAAAAATCCGAAAAAATCTAAAAAAAAAAATCGAAAAATTGAAAAATCGAAAATCAAAAAATCCGGAAAATCCAAAAAATCCGAAAAATCCAAAAAAAAATCCGAAAAATCGAAAAAATAAAAAAAAATCAAAAAAATCAAAAAAATCAAAAAAATCAAAAAAATCGAAAAAATAGAAAAATCGAAAAAATCGAAAAATCGAAAAATCGAAAAATCGAAAAATCGAAAAATTCGAAAAATCAAAAAAATCAAAAAAATTTAAAAATAAAAAAATCGAAAATATCGAAAAAATTAAAAAATCGAAAAATCTAAAAATCAAATCGTAAAATCAAAAAATAAAAAAATCCAAAAATCGAAAATTCTCAAATTTTTAGCAACAGTTTTTTTTTGAGCTCTAGATTTTTTTGAGGTCCGATTTATATCATTTATTAAGAGCAAACCAAATATCTCGCGAAAGCAAAAATGTTTAAGGATTTTCAAATATAAAATTGTATTTATGTGCGCGCCACTGGGAATACTTAATGATGTTATGTGTCTTGAGAATATTGAGAACTTTAAATTTGTGCAACGATAAGGCAGAACTCTACATGGACGTTTAACAAAAAAAGGTGGGAAATCTAGTTATTTAATAAAACAAAAAGTAGCAAATTTTCAAAGATTTGATACAGAATGGCGCGTAATTTTTTTTTAATTCTTTTTCAAAATTTTTCAAATAAATACTTTTTAAAGGTTTACAAAAAAAAAATCAAGTTTTCTCCACCTTAAGCTTTGTTATTGTTGGCATTTCCTAAAAACTCCACAATAATCGGGTTTAAAATAAAGGTTCAGAGGGAATTTGCACTCAATTTACAATCATCCTGCAAAAAATTTCATTCAAATTAACGAGCCTGATAAACTTTGACTGTGAGTAATTTGTAGTTCATGTCATTGACAAAATTCACACTCTCAAGCCTCGTCAAATTTTATCAGGTTGATAAAATTGAATGAACATTCTTGGAACGAATGTATATAAAATTACACGTTTAAATTAATATGGATTCGATCTTTTTTTGGTTTTTAGTTTATCTACAGGGATTTCATTTCAAAACTAGCCACCCAAAATAACTTTTAAAATATCTTTAAAACAAAAAAACAAAAAAAACACGTTAATTTATATTTACGGGGGGACACATTTTACAAGTATCTGTAACCGTGCAATTTCATCCCCTAAGTGGTGGTGAATATCACTTCTAAAATTTTAAATAGAAAGGGGTATCATGTGATAGCTCTTCTTAAAGGTCTTTTTTTTTTCCAATCTTTTGACACATTATTTTTTAGATCGGATTAATTTTTCACGTTATAACCTAGAAAACGGAAAAAATTAAAAATATTGAATTAAAATGCATGAGTATAAATACCGAGATAAACAAGTTAGCAAAAAGCCTTAAATGTTTTTTGCGTAAGATATTTTTGACCGTAAATTAAAACAATTTATTATTAGTAGATTATTGGTTTCGTTGTGTACTGACAATTTAATTTTGACAATGGTTTATTCTTTACAAGAAAGAATTGAAATAATCTTTATTTATGGTGAATAACAACGCTGTGCACGCAGAACTGCTCGCGTTTTTAATCAGAGACATCCCGATAAAAATGTTGGGCATCAGTAGTTAATAAATTTAATTTAGTAGTTAATAAATTTCAAGAAAGTGGAAGTGTGTGCAATAAAACTGTAAGGAATCGTAGAGTTTTAACTGAAGCTGCACAAGTTGAGATTTTAGGTCATTTTGCCATGGAACCTCAAACATCAATACCAAAAGTCTCCAGATTAACAAATATTTCCGTTGGCTCTGTGCATAAAACGTTACGGCTAAATAAATTATTTCCTTACAAAATACAGCTTTTACAATAGCTTGCTGAGGATGATTATGACAGAAGATTAGAATTTTGCAAATTAATGACTCAACGGGCAAATGAAGACCATAATTTTATTAAAAATATTTGTTTTACTGACGAGGCAGGTTTCTTTTTAAATGGATTTGTCAATAAACATAATTGAAGGTACTGGGACAATACAAATCCACATGTTTTTCGGGAAGAGCACAGCCAATATTCTCAGAAAATCAACGTATGGGCCGGAATTCTTGGTAATAAAATTATTGGTCGTATTTTCATGGAGGAAAATTTAACTGGGGAATTGTATTTGAACTTATTAGAAAATCTGATAAATCCTCTTATAACCGAATACTTAAAAAACCAAATAGATCAAGATGGAAATTTGTTACTAGACGAAGAAAACCTATTTTTTCAACAGGACGGAGCACCTCCACATTATGCCTTGCCTGTACGAAATTGGCCTAATGAGACATTTCCAGATAAATGGATCGGAAGAAGGGACGCTATAGTATGGCCAGCGAAATCACCCGACCTAACGCCCCTTGACTTTTTTTTATGGGGACATCTAAAAACTGTGGTGTATAAAACTCAATCTCGCGATATTCCTGAACTTAGACGTAGAATAGTGGAGGAGTGTGAGCGGATTACACCAGAGACGCTTCAAAAAGTGCGGGATGAATTCGAGATGCGACTTTACCATTGGGATCTAAAATTAAGATCGCAGCGCCGTCTGTACTTGATATTTGAACTAATTGTTATGGCTTGTTATATAACAACCCATAAAAAGTATTTAATTTATATTGGTGCTATTTTAAGGAAAACATATTGTTAATTTTTTGTAATTAGACACTTTTATTTCAATAGTTTTTAGGTTTAAGTAAAATGTATATTTTTATTTGGTAAGTACCCCCTATTAATTTTGTTTTTGAGTTACTTTAATTAATTTATGTTAATTTAAGATATTTGTATTATCTTTTAATAAAATATTAGTGTATTTATTCTATTTTTAGTGAGATGTCTGAAATAAGGCTGTTTAATAGAACTTATGAAGTATATTAGTTTAGTTGAAAATTCCAGGAATGTTATTAAAGAAGATGCTATTTTAAATGCAGGCCACTAGTTTTCCTGTGGAAAGAATGAATTTAGTGATAAACATATATCTGTTTATGCAGTAGTTCTCCAAACTAGTGCATTTAATTCAGATCCCCATATTATTGTAGGCCAGTTCTCATTCACAAGATGTTAGAAATTGGTGAATGGCAATGTTTGTTTTAAGCTAGGAACAGTGGACAGTGCAAACATATTTCAGGAGTCTTAATAAAGTGTTCTAGGTGTAGGTATACTGTTTCAAAGAACTATCAAGCTAATTCGATTGAATACCTTATGATTTTGTTCTACACCCTCATGTATGTTATTTATTCTATGCACTGACTACAGAACGGAAAAGTAGGCCATTGAAGGAATATATTTATCCATTCTATGAAGAACACTGTACAGTTATGAAATCCACGAATCACAGTTCATATTTGATGACAAGGATACCATTATTTTTCTTAAATTTTAAATGAGTGACAATTCTGTCAAACTAATTTTCAGTATATGTTTTAGTTATTGAGATTAAATATAATTACAAATGATTATTGTGAAGAATCGATAAATAATGGCACTACACAAGATATTCTTTTATATTTTCAAATAAATCTAAAATCACTTTATGATTATTAAAAAAAACATGTGTCCTTGGTAGGGAAGCAGAATATTTATGGCTTTACTTTTATGTTTGCATAAACTATTTGATAATCTTCAATGTTCCATAATTTTATTTAACAAGATGTTTTAAAACAGATACAGAATAATTGTCCTTTTAAAATCATCTATTAACACAAGTAGGTACTATTTTTTTTTGGTCTGTTAGTTTTTTGATATAAAATTTACTTAGTCATAATTTTAATTTCTAGTTTGTACTAGTTTTTAGTCTTAATATTTTTATAATATATTATTTAATTCATGTTACTTATTCTTTTACAAATGTATGACACTTCGCAAGTGTTCTTACTATCACCTCTTTAATGCACTGATGTTTTTAATGTTTGGATATTGTGTGAATAAATTATATTAATAACATAAGTAACTCATGTGATCTCTTCTTTAAGACATTAAATGAAAATGTACAGCTTGAAATTTATTATTGATTTTGTACTTGAGAGAATACTCTTTTTAATAATTACTTTTATTATTCTTAAGTTTACTAGTCATTGTGTACAGTTACATTTTGTAATGAGTGATTGTACATTGATAATGTATTTTTGTATATTTTTTATATTATTCTGTAATGGAATAGTTGAGTCTGTTGGTAAAAAGGCTATTATTATAAGCAATAAATATAAAAATCAAATATTTTTTTATTTTTCCTGTTAAAATATGCCAATGTTTACATAATAATAAACGTTCTTTACAGTTACAATACCCAATAGGCCATCTTCTGAAGTACTTCAGCTGATTTCACTGTATTTTCTAGTACAGTATGTTAAAGTTATTAATGCCAGTGAATGAACAAAACTGTCAGATTTTAAAAGATCTGAAATTGTTTTAATTTTTGGGGCATGCACTTGTACACTAATGTCAAAACACTTGAAAAAGAGTATTTGCAACCTCTATGTCTTGTTTGGTGTGAGTAGCTAGGCTCACTCTCAACTATGACTTGTTTATTCTCACTATCACATTTAACACTGATTGAACTTTTTTAGTTTGGATCTTCTTTTTGTTCTATCAATATTTGATTTTGAGGTTTATCGAACAGAATCATCAAACATTTACTTAAAAACTGGTAGGAAGGCACAGCGATTTTTTTAATATTTATTTTCACTTTGGATGATGCATATACAACACAAAAAAGGTAAAATAAAAACATTCAATCGAAAAATAAATCTATATTACATCTAGGCAAATAATTATCTTCTTTAAAATGCTGTGCATGGGAACAAACTTTCAAATACTTTGATACTGGCTTCTCAACTTTTGTAACCATGCATTTCTTGCAGAATTTCCACTTGCATTTTATAAAAATTACCCTACATTTACCAATTTTAGGAAGCAGACGAAATGTAAAAAGAAGGGTCCATTTGTTTTAGGGCTGCATTGAGGTACACAAGTGTGTTTTTCACTGATATTCCACTTATAGTCCAACTAATATAATATTTTAATATTTATAATAAAAATTTAAAGTATTAGCTTATCATTAAATAAGATATTTCAAACAAAATACTTGTTAAATTTTAAAATAACATTTATTGACATGACCTGATAAATAAAACTTGACAGAACACAGACGGTCAAGTGTCAAATGCCATAACTTTTAGTTCACAGTAGAGGGCGTATCGCTTATCTTCAGATCCCAATTGCCTTGCCAACAATGGCGGACATTTTAAAGATCTTATTTAAGTACAATGTAATTCTTACGCAAATAAAATATTAATAATGTAAATAAAATGTAAATAATAATTATTTTAATTTAAAATGGCATAACTTGGTGAAAAATTAATCCGATTTAAAAAAATAATGTGTCAAAAGATTGGAAATGTGTATCACATGATACACTTTTCTATTTAAAATTTTATAAGTGATATTCACCACCGTTTAGGGGATGAAACTGCACGGTTACAGATACTTGTAAAATGTGTCTCCCCGTAAATATAAATTAACGTGTTTTTTTGTTTTTTGTTTTAAAGATATTTTAAAAGTTATTTTGGGTGGCTAGTTTTGAAATGAAATCCCTGTATACTCTGTACCCAAGTAGCTAATTATAATATTACTACTCTTTCTTGGCATCTGATTGGTCCGCGATTACGCGTTTCTCGTAATTTAATTTTATTGTTTCATTCTGATTTTATTTTTGTAATAATAAAATGTTTATATAAAAAAATAGTTTCAAAAATGTATTAATGTCTAGTCGTAATTATTTCCCCATCTCATTACGATAGTATCGTCATAATTAATTCATTTTGACAATTCTATCGTAATAACAAAAGGTCATTATAACATCATTATTATCGAAATATTTAGATTTGACTTAAATTAATAAGAGACAATATTGTATGCGAAAGATATTTGGGATAACATTTTTTTCTGACCTTTTCAAATATGCAAATAAATTTTCAAAATTCTGATATACATGGTATTATTTTGAAGTGAATTAAAAGAACCTGTAATTTCCTTGTGATAAATGGCTTTTGGTGAAATCTGATGAATTTTATATACGTTGCAGTTTTTTTAACCTTTTTATTAAGTGTCCATGGGCACAAAGTTCCCCTGGGACTAGTTTTTCAAAAATACTTCAGGATGTAAACTTCATGCAAATTGTATCATAACAACCGCTGAGGTGCTCAGAAGTTCATAAAATCTCAAGTTTCTGGTTATCAACAAACATGTGTTTAACAATAGTTTATTTTTATATTCAGTCTGATGTTAAATTTCACAAAATGCTCTTTAAAATTGTATTTTTAAAACGATTTTTAGAATCATATTATTATATTTTGCATTAAAATATAAAATAACTTATTTCACCATCTGCTGTTTTTTACATCAGTTTTTAGACACACCCTGTAGGTCGAAATAAAAATAGTACGTTTCGGTAGTGGAAAAATATAACGTTTAATAAGAGTGCGTTCTATATCGAACTTATTATGACTCGCAGTGATAACGTGTCTGCGTAATCCCATTATATTTTATTTGATATAAAGTGTTTAGAAAACAAATCAAGTTGGAATTGGCGACATATTATTTCCATACTTTGACCGTCAACTGACCATTTTTATTCATAAAAAAAATTGATTCAAAAATCTGTAATAAACCTATTTAATTTTAAAGGAAAAATGCGTCACACCCTGTAAATGTATGTTTTAGCCATATCTGGAAATTAAAAAAGGGCCGATAAATACTATTTCCCGGGCCGCTAAGATGTTGCCCATCCCCCCTGCTCATTAGGGTAGGCCGAAAAATCTATTTTTCTAAAATTAAGATAACGTAGTCCTAAAAAGCTGTGTTCCTGTTATTAATGTATGCCCAAAAAATTTCAACAAAAAATTTTAATCTTTAGCCGGGCCCCAGAGACCCCCCAAAAATTGAAATTTTTTTCTTCAAATTTTGATTTCCGATAGTAAAAAATCGATTTACCAAGTACTTTTAAGTACACACGCCAAATTTTATCGTTCTAAAGTTATTTTTAGCCGGACGTCTCTGAAAATTAATAAAAAAAATTGCAAGTCAGGTCCTGTATACCTATCACCCGTATATCGATAAAGATCATTCAGATCGTACTTACAATCCAAAAGAATGGAATTACTTTGGATACGTCTCGCTACAAACTGCAGGAAATGCTGAAGAAATAACCAAAGGGTTACTATCGTGCTTACAGAAACAGAATACCTCTCTTGAAAGTGACAATTCTCTTGGAATACTAATCTCTATTAGCGGCGTCTTGGATACATCTAAGTAAGACGTTTGTTGGATACTTGACGTCGTTTTCGTGTCGAGCATAGCCTAGATACCACACTACGCTGGAAATAAGTGCGCACATACCCAGTGTTCTAGCCCCAACTTTACAAGTACAATATGTTCCTTGTATTGGGTCGTCCCCATCACGCACAGGAGGCAGCAAGTATGAAATAAAAAGAAAATGCTTTGTGACTTGAGTAAATCGGGAGAATAGCTTTGCTCTAATGAGCCCAGGCTCAAATTCCTGAACTTGAAACAGAAATTCGTTATTGGCTTCCCTTTTAATTGTATCCTGGATGTAAGCTGGAGACAGCTTTACCTGATATGTTCCAAATGTTTTTGTTCTAAGATATTCTAACGTTAGAATAGGGAACTGGATGTCATTTTCATTTATATCAACCCATGCACCTCCACCACTCCTAAGTTGCAGATTTTCCATTAGAATCCTATCATGGAGGGGATTATTAGGATTTTGGACTAGCTCTAGCATTCGCTGTGCCAGCTCGTCACTCTCATCCTGCATATGAATTGGTTCTCGGTATGCGTTAATAAGAGCGCAACCAATCTTTAAATATTCTGATAAATTGTAACAATTTTGCATAGGTATCGCATCTCGAAAGAACTTGTACAATGATTTTAAATGCCCATTCCTCGATTCTACAATCCAGCGCGTTTTGGTAATCGGTAACGGTGGTATTTCACAATTCAGGTTTAGTGTTTCAAGAAATTCTACAACATCTCTATATCCCCTATCAACGACAAATATATCTCCGTCCTGTATCCATTGTCTTATGTTTTGAATATCCTCTTCCATTTCTTTTCTCAATATTGCTGCATCATTGTTCCTGCTGTCGGAAAAGTAAGGACCGTGAACATCGACTATAAATCCATCAGGAGCTACTATTAGTCCGGATTTAAATAATGTTTACCGCTTATGGGATGAAAAGGATTGTCTTTGAGTTCTAAAATTACTACTTTTTGGGGCTTTCAAGTAAGTACAATCCGGAAAGAGAATGGCCTGGGGATTTTGGGGCTGTGGATTGTACAATATATTTGAAAAGTTTGTAACATGGCGCTCAATAAACTGTCGTCTATCTCTCAATTTTTGACAATGAAATCCTAGATTATTTGGTACAAAGTTTAGGATTAAAGTAGTTCTGACAATGGTAATTGCTAAACTCACAGCCTGGCGGGATGTGTAACTCAATTACTTTAATAAATTCATCCGATAAGCCCTGCCTTAATTTCATTAAGAATGCAATCATGTCTTTTTTAGTTGGCACACGACTTTTTCCATAAATCACTACCGGTTGGCATGTATTGAATAAATCCGCAAATTGTCGCTTGCTTATATCCCTCTGATAATCTTAAATATATTACCACGTTAATTTTAAAGGTTTACGCCCCAATGTGTTTTCAAATTAAGACAACACCACGGATCTACGTCAATTCATCGCCTGACAATTCATCGCGCGAAAATTCAGAGCCGACATTTCATCGTAAGACGATTCTCCGCTACGACAATTCATCGCCACGACAATTTGTCGCCAGCCATTTTTTAGAATTCATTTTATGGTTTATTTTATTTTTTTTATTATAATCAAAATTTTATTTTATATATTTTTTAGTATAGGTAATAAAAAACAAGTAGGTATATTGAAAAAAAAAATATTATAAAAAATTGTAGTTGCTAGTTATTACATTTTAAATTGAATTAATATAATATAATAATATTAAATAATTTAGACTTGCATTCGAAAATTATGCGCAATTCCTCGAAGATATTCCATGGTATTACGAGCGTCGTAGGATTCTGTAAGTAGTTTTAAACGACGTGCAGAATCTTTGTAATTTTTTTTTTGAGTAATTTCATTACCTGTCACAATTTGCTCTATTTTCAATTTGTTAAGGCTTTCCTCCTTTTGTAAAGCCTTAATTAGCCTCCAAATGTTGGGATGTGCAATGGAAACAATTGAACTGAAACTGTTATGCCATCCTTCAACTGCATTATTGGTTCTAGCAATTCCCTCTCTGGCTGCATTGTAACAATTCCAACAAGATATAGGAAATTTTGGTAACCGTCTTCTTCCTCTTCTGTCTAATCTACCAATCCACGTGTCTTCAAAATAGTTTATTAAATCTGCTAAGCCCTCGTTTTCTGCATAGAATTCACTTTCCAATAATAAATCAAAAGCACTTTCTACATCGTCTTCAGGAACATAAGCAAGTGCAGCCAGAAGTCGCAAATTTGACGAAAACACTTCTTCATCCACATATCGTCTCTGAAATCCGGTATTCTGGATTTGTCTCCATATACACTGAGAAAAATGAAAAAAGCATCCACGAATTTGAGTATTAGGGAATTCACTTCGTACCGCATTCATCGCTGCTTTTTCGAAATCCATTAAAAAAGATGTAGGGCAAAGTTCAGGTTTCAAATTTTTTAATGCTACATATAAACGTCTATAGCTTTCTTCTCTTTTATTCGGCAGAATTGCATATACTGTTGGAATGGTATTTGAATATTTGACGCCATGGATTGTATATATTTGGGAAAACATATTAGGGGCTGTTGAAAAAGTTCCATCTCCGTACCAGTGTTCACACTCCAACATGTAGTCAAGATTTCTTGCTGTTGTAAGCACTAATATTCGATCTTCTGATGGGCCGCTGTCGTACATTAAAAATAACCGACCACTGCTTGTCAGTGTATATTCCTGTGGAATAACTAATTGAAGAAGATAATTTGGAATCGCAGGAATTCCTTCTGTCTTTTCCTTTTTTCGTTGAATAGTTATTTTCATTGCACTCACTTGTGG
Organism: Psylliodes chrysocephalus; assembly: GCA_927349885.1. Lineage (NCBI taxonomy): Eukaryota > Metazoa > Arthropoda > Insecta > Coleoptera > Chrysomelidae > Psylliodes > Psylliodes chrysocephalus. The sequence goes on from OV651818.1 coordinate 6,399,850, forward strand.
TAATCTGGCTGCAGCCGATGATGATAAACCCTCGGAAACCTTTGCAATGATTTGTTGAGTAGTGGAACCACTTTGTTCAGCTAAAACTTTCATTTTTTAACAGCTCTTCTTACTTCAGCATCAGCACTATCTGACACATGATTATGTTCGGTACTCTTCACAATTTCATCGCCTATGGTATGAATGCGACCGGTACATCTCCATTTATGATATAGAGAACATTTCCAAATACCTTTTTCTCCAGAAATTTTTTCTCTAGAATGTGTATGGCCATTGTATAAAAGCATTTTGTGACCTCTTTCGCTGTCAACAAATTGTAACGGCATTTTCAAATTTTACAATGATGTAAACTCGTACAAAGACAAAATAAGAATGATTACAGTTCGTTGGTATTTTTTTTTTTTTTTTTTTTGGTATTTCTTATTTAAACCTTATATACATATATTATAAACAGGGCATCTAAAATACTAACTTACACAAACAAACTATTGAAGATAATCCTTTTTAGAATTAAATATTGATTGCACTATGAATTTCTCCTTGAAAGGATTAATGAAGGATAATTATAATTCTCTATTATTATTAACTAATGTGGTAACTTACCCGAATTGGCTAATGAAGATAATCCTCTTTAAATAATACGTAAAGGACTGTTGAGAACCTGCGACTGCCGCTTATACACTTTAAATTGGCTTATCAATAATACATTATTGATATTTATTATATTTTTCTTAGTAAAAACTACTTGATTAGCAGAAAAAAAGTAAATCATATTTTTGTGTAATTTAGAGTAAGATATTTTGTAATTTTTTCGAAAAAATAATTTTATTTGGTACTTATAAGAAAAATTCAATATAGCACAAAAAAATTGTTTGCAGGCTATTATTCGAGCACGTGGGGGCAACACACGTTATTAAAAATGCGGCTCCCCAGTTTTTGCTAGCAAGTCGTTTCAGTTTTGATTAATTTAAGGTCATTTAGCAACAACACCAATTTGTGCTTTTTCGTCTTCGTTTTTTAAATTGTTACAAAACCCTTCTTTTCTTCAAATAAAGGTTCAATTGTTGTTAGAAAATACTTAAAACATGTTGTTTTGTTTATGTTTAAGATATTATAATAATAAAACATCACAAAACATTAAAATTTTAAGTTTGTTTAAAAAAATTCAACTGCTCCGTTTTTCGTGCCGGTGAGTGTAGTTTAGTGAATTACAAAATTAATAGTGGTAATAATTTGTTTTATTTTATTTGGGGCACAAACAGGAGGAACGGGGACGATGTCCACGAAAAATATGAAAAAGAAACTATGTTAAGTATACATTTAAAAAGTGATAACAATAATAAATATTTACCACCTCTTTATATTTCTAATTTTAAATCGTTAATATAGTCCAATTAAATAACGAAAAAAAGCCCCTTCGAGCTTACATTAATTTGTAATTGGATGAAACAAAAAGAACCTTGTGTATTTTGATGTGATCTTTCCGAAAAAAAGAAAAAAAAGATGTAGCAGTTTTTCAATTTTTTTTTAAATTAGGAAAAACCGGGTTTTCCGGAATTTTCCATTGTAAAAATGCTAATTATCTGGGCAAGTATTATTCCGATAGTGAAAATAAATGCACCATTCGAAAGAGGAGGCAAAAATAGTTCGGAAATTCATTGCACAGGTAGTTTTAATGGCGAATTTCTCGCCGCCGAAGTGCTTTTACCAAAAAGTCGTTTTTTCGTTTTTTTGATCAGAACCATGAACATGAAATTTGCGATGAATTTGTGGCAAAATTATAAATGTTAGACATATGTGCCCATGAGAGAAGTTGCGTATTTTTTTGTTGGCTCTCAAATAAAATAAGTCCCGCGGCGAAATCTGACATAATTTTTCGGGAATTCGCAGGAAACCAGAGGCGTAGTTTTTTTTTTAATTTTTTTCCCATGTGATTTTTTCCGGGTTTTCCGAAAACATCTAACAAAATAAATATATTTGAAAAAACTAACTTCGCCATCGAAAAGAGCACAAAAAAATACACAAAAAGGTATACTTTAAAAATGTTAGGAAATTAATCCTAAGCCTGAGTGTAAGTCCCAACTTGGTGATAAGCTTGCTTTATGTTCGATAATATCTGGTAATTCTATATTTTGCACAAAACTCAAGAAACGTGTCTTATAACAAGTCAGTAAAATACAATTTAATAAATTTTAAGCCTAATAAATTTAGATATGCAAGAAATTTAAAACTGGAAATCGCAAAAAAATCAAATTACAGTAATGTAGTGTATACACGAGTTTTGGATCCCGCGGAGCGCGTGTAATGGGTCTTTTGTCGGGAGAATTCTACAACTTAGAAGAAACATACACACTTTAAACTTTATATACACATTTAGAAGACATGATATTTGGGTTTGTTTAATTTTCAGACAAAAAAAAACTAAAAATTGTCAATTTTAGGCAACTTTTCTCAAAAACCGTGTTTTTTGGTCGTCACTCAATGAACAGTGGTCAAAAAAATAGATAAAATATATTTGCAGAATTTTCCGTAATGTAATCGTATTCTAGACACGACACAATAGAGTACTCAAAAAAAAAGTTTTGAGCCATTGGGTGCATTTTTGGCATTTTTGTGCCACTTCAAACTTTAAAAAAAAAAATATTTAAAAAAAAAAAAATTATTTAATTGTTTGATATCTTAGCCAATTATGGTCCGATGTCGGTGAAAGTCACACACACATAAGATTTCACATTTAAGAGTAAGCTTTGTAAGTGGCATTAAAAAAATTCAAATAGTTTGGCCGTTATAGGCAAACAATGAAATTAGGACCGCGGTGCATTTTGCCCTTCCGCCATATGCCCAATTTTGGGATTTCTCTTGCCCCCTTCTGGGAATCACTAGTCACATCCCTTAAGTTCAAAACGCATTTTTGTTTTTTCAAATATCTTAATTTTTACCAATGTTATAGAGAATTTAGTGTTTGAACATTTAACAAATTCAATTTTTCGACCTTCGTCGCCTCAAAATACTAAACAAATTTCAATCGTCCATACCGCGAGAACGGTGCATCGGATCAAAATTTCTCAAGAAACATAAAAATTAGCATTTTTTCTAAGCTTTCAAATGTCGTAAACTGCGTTTTAAAAATATTGATTTATTTCCGACATGCGCCTGCGCAAAATTGAAAAATTGACAAAATCCAAAATTTCGGCACTTTCGAAAAAGTGCTACATTTTGTTTTGCCTTTTTTCGAAAAGATCACCTCAAAATACATAGAATCCATTTTGTTTCATCTAATTACAATTTAATGTAAGCTCAAAACCCGTAATTTAATTCGATTAATAAAGATCATCCAATTATTAAAAAATATATTAATTTGTGTTTTAAGTCATAGTGGTCGTAGAAAAAGTATAGTGTGCCACTCGTACAGAAAACCAATTCCACACTCGTGTGATTGTGGCACTCGCATTCGCTCGTGCCACAAGTTTCACACATCGTGTGGAATTGGTTACTTTCTGCACTTGTTGCACAACATACTATTCCAAAATTAACATCCAAATTCAAAATTTATTTCACACCTGTAGGATTTTTATTATTATATTTCCCTCAACTTTTTCAAAATCAATCGTATACCAAATTGGGAATATATTTACGTTAAAATTGTCTCCTACACCGACCCTGTTCTAAATTTATACCGGCGTCAATCTAACTTCGAAAATTACGAAAGAAAGTCGATATAGTTATGTTAATCTGTTGTAATCTTGGTATAAATAGAGAAGTGGTGAGTTTGCTAGAAATAATATTTATAAGCAGTGAAGTGGTAGCAATAATTATATGTATCAAAAACATTCATCGGTTTAGTATTTTATAGTGTCGTTTTTTGGTAAATTTATTTGTTGAAGATGCACTTTCAACGAAGTCTAGTTGTTGGATTAATTGTAATATTGCAAATGTAAGTAATTCTTTTAGGAATTATTTTTGTTTACATTGATTTTTTTGTTACTACCCTGTTGTACTTAAGTTATGGAAACATTTTTATTATTATCGTTAAAAAGTCCCTTACATTCAGAATTAAATTTAATAAATATCTGGTGCCATACAGAAAAATAGGGAGAGTAAAATTTTAATATGAATTAAAAAAATATACACTGTATACTTACAGTATGTGGGTCAAAAAAATCGATTATTTTTTTTACAAGTGACACGGAAAAATGGGTTGCTAGACACCTTAAAAAAAATTTAATTTTAATAGGAAGATCCTCCGCATCGCAGTTTTGTATTTTTTTCTCAGTCCAATAGAAAAAAATTCATACCTCATCACTTATCGATTGAACAGAAAAATGTTCCGAAAGAATTTTTTAGGAAATTTAATGCTCTACAAAAAAGTTATCTTATATTTTTTCCGTAAACCTCACCATTTGAAAGATATTAAGGATTTAATTTTGATTATTTTAAGACAAATTTCATTTTTGTTTATGAATTTTATAACTCGACAATAAATGACTTTTACAAAATACGCAATACAAATTTTTATTGGAAATTAACTGCTCTATAAAAATGGTTTCTTATGTTTTGGCGATGAAATTAACCGTTTAAAAGATATTCATCATCAAACTTTCATGTGTACGGATTTTAAAAGTTTTTGATGAGATATTCGAAAAATTTCAATTTAATTTATAAATTTCATATGAATTTCATTTCTTGTCATTAATATAAGTATTATTTGAGTTTTATTTTCAAAATTATCAAAATTTTTCTTCAATTATTCTAAACATTTTATTTTTAATCATTAGAAATCACGATCCTAGGGAAAATTTCTCCTCTAGAGAATTTTTGTTTTGTATTGTGAACTAGCGCCACCTACTTTTTCCTTTATCGTTATGTTGTCATTGGTTTGTCATTTTTAGTGTTTCCAAAATTTATGATCTCGTATATGTGATCGAACGATTAATTATTTAAAAATGTTGCGGTTACTACGTGAATTAACTTGATATTTATCGAAAATATGGATAAGGAAATTCATTTGATCGGAAAACCTGTGCAAAAAAATTCAGAACGTAAGTTACCAACAGTGAAAGAGGTTATGAGTGTTTTTTTTTTCATCAGCTCAAAGTTTTGAAATGTTCTATCAAACAAAGTGCCAAAAATGCAGCTGATCAAGTTGTTGAATTATGGAAAAACAACCAGATTCCGACTAGTGAATCGACTAATGTAATAAAAAAAATTCTTCGCTATCATAATCGATGGCGATGTGTGAAAAAAATCATCAGCACGATACAAAAATGAAATAAAATTTCAGAATGAACTTAAAGCATTATTTTATATTATCGATAATAAATCATTAAAACTGCTTGGTAATGATATTCAAGAGCTATATTCAAATCAAAAAAGTGATACCCGGAAAGAAATTCTTTCTAATAACCCAAATAAATCAAACAGAACTATGACTATGATGGAAGTAGATGAAAGTCGTAAGTATTTACAACATTTAATTTTCATAAATTTTAGTCATAATTAAAAATCAATTGAATTTATTATAAATATAAATAATAAAGTATATTATTGTCTTTCTAATTAATTATATCATAAATGTCAAGATGTTCATGATTATAAATAAAAAAACTCTTCGTGTTCTTTATCTGATATCAAAATGAATGCGTTCCATATTTGTGCTTCCGTTAATTAAATTATAACGCTTATTCTAGATTTGAATCAACCCTCAACCAGACATGAGATTGCTCGAAGTGAAAAATCTGAGTCATCCTCAACGCTTACATTAAGTCAAGTTACAAATTACGGTTCAGATTTAGAGTATGTGCCTCAAATACCGATAACACGAGCAAAAATAAATATTTTAACTCCAGAGCTTATATCGGCACTCGACAGAGCTAATGTCAGTAGTAGACATGCGATGTTCATTATTGCTCCAGTTCTCTCAAGTGTTGGTGTAAATATTGAAGATACAACTCTTAGTTACAGAACAATTCAACGAACTCGCATGCTCTTACGAAAAGACATTGCTATAGTTTTAAGGTGAAGGGGGAGAAAAAGTCCTTTATATCTCACAAGGAAAGTCAATGTTTAATTATTTAACAAAACATTGAGTGCGACAAGAGTTCATGAAAAATGTAATTAAGTACAAGCAAATTAATCCTTTGATATCCTCGGTTACATGTGAAAAAATGACTTTACATTTATGGTACTTATATGATGAACTTGCCATTTTATCACTATTTGATGATACCGTACCATTAAACATAAAGAGGAATATTGTCGAAGCTGTTAAGACTCGCGAAGGTACAGATTCTAAAGCAAGAAGATTTTATAATTGATAAAAAAAATTTGGATTCAATTCTGCAAAAAAACATAAGTGACTTTGTTTCTAAGAAGTCAATGAAACTGTTTGAGCTCTTTGATCTGCCATATGATTTTCTTGATGAAAATATTGATTTATGGTCTACTGATGACAGTTATAATGAAAATAAAGAATTTTTCGCACAATTAAAAGTTGTTAATGATGTAGCAGAGCGAGGTGTCGCATTAGTAAGTGAATATAACCAATGTTTAACAAAAAACGAAGAGCAATTTCAATTTTTAAAGAGCATCGAAAAAATTACCCAACTTAAACAAAAACTTGTTTGAAAATTGAAATAAAATACTTATTTATAACTAATTGGACATTGTTTTTCTCTGATACTGAAACATATCATAATATATGTATAATGAAAACTTTGCTTTTTTTATTAATAAATATTTAACTAAGCGATAAATAATGTCCAATTTATTTTTTAAATGGAGACAAATATACTTAAACATAAATAAAAAAATATTTTAAAGTTTCTCAGTTGATAACAACTAAAATTCGTGTAAATTTTCTCAAAAATTATAAATTAAATTGAAATTTTTCGAATATCTCATTAAAAACTTAAAATCCGTACACATGAAAGTTTGATGATGAATATCTTTTTTATAGAGCAGTTAATTTCCAACAAAAATTTGTATTGTGCATTTTGTAAAAGTCATTTATTGTCGAGTTATAAAATTCATAAACAAAAATGAAGTTTGTTTTAAAATAATCAAAATTAAATCCTTAATATCTTTCAAATGGTGAGATTTACGGAAAAAATATAAGATACCTTTTTTGTAGAGCATTAAATTTCCTAAAAAATTCTCTCGGAACATTTTTCTGTTCAATCGATAAATGATGAGGTATGAATTTTTTTCTATTGGACTGAGAAAAAAATACAAAACTGCGATGCGGAGGATCTTCCTATTAAAGTTAAGAGCTCATGCTTGGTGAGAATTTTTTTAAGGTGTCTAGCAACCCATTTTTCCGTGTCACTTGTAAAAAAAAATAATCGATTTTTTTGACCCACCCTAGTATACAGGGTAATTCATTAACCAAACTGTTTCACCATGCACTGATAAACACACCCTAAATTGCAAATCATTCGTGTTAGTTAATCGTATAAATTATTATTATTATTAATAACGTTGGTCTCCTCTATCTTGGACCATTTTTTCCTGATTTCTAATCTCATTTAAAGTCTGTTACTCCATCAAGTTAATTACTTAATTCTAGGTCACTATAAATAAATGATCATTGCCTTTTCGATATTGATCAAATTGAAAAGTCAAGGTTGAATGTCAAGTCCATTTTATTTTTCGTAGGTATTCACTAATGTTTAAATATTAATTATAGTTCTTGTTACGAGCTGAATAAGAAAAGGTTCCCGGATCATTTCAGAATAGGACTTGCTACGTCAGCCTATCAAGTTGAAGGTAAGACATTTTTTTAAGTACCAATATATATATATATATATAAATAATTTAAAAAAAAATGTTTATTTGTAATTATAATTCAATATAAAATTGAAACAATTTTGAATTAAAATACTGGGTTAGTTAGTTTTGAAAACATTCTATATAATATTTAAATTAGATATACAGGGTGTCCTAAAATAGGAGTAAAAGTTCATATAAACATAGGTCCGAAAACGTTTCTTCTCCGAGATACAGGGTGTTAAAAGTGAAGTTCTGATGACACATTTTTGTAAATATTTTCTAAACGCTTAAATATAACTAAATTAGATTTGGTACAAATGCTTACCTATTTATTCTCTATGTAATGGACTAAATCTTAGTTTTTGATTATCTTCATAGATGGGTAAATTAGGGGGGGGGGGTTAAGGTAAAATTGCCCTAAGTTTTTTTGTTGTCAGTTTTTAACATTTTTGACTAAAAAATTTGGAAACCCAATGTTTTCTTTACAATAAAGCTACTCTTGCTGCATCTCGCTAGGACGCACCATTTTCAAGACAAAAGCATTTGAAAATTTTATAATGAGTTCATATTATTTTATTCGAAAGTGCAAACAATAATTAGCAGGCCTGTGGAATCAGAATTTTTTTTTTTCAGGTTTGGAAAACCGGTGACTAAAGAAATTTATTTAGCTTTAATTTAATGTTTATTTTATAAAGAAACTTTAAATGGTAAAACTAAATAGTATTTAAACTTAAACTAATCAATTGTTTTTTTTAATGGTTTGGTTGGCTTTTGCCCAATAAAATGATTGATGAGAATTTATTTCTTTAACTGCCGACGTTTAAACTCTTTTAGGGTAATTTTTAGGATGGTAAAAATAAATCAGATACGTTAAATTTCGTAAAATTATAGCAAAACTGTATTTGAAATTAAGAATAGCTGGTAATTTCTTAAAAATATGAAGTTTGACTGAGTTAGAGAAGAAATCATTAGTTACCTACTTTTAATTATTGCAAATGCTATTTGATAATAATTTTAAGTTTTTTAACGTGAAGTATCTACTTTTATTTTCCTAAGGATGACTTAAAATAAGTTAAAATGACGACGATAAACAACTGATTCTCAAAAATTGTTTTTGTCTATACTACTAAAAATTCTACTAAAAATAACAAATATTCTACTAAAAATAACAAAAATTCTACTAAAAATATCAATTTATACAACAGTTAAAGTAAATGTTCAAAAACGTTGCCTTGCTGACGAAGGCACATTTCGGCTCTACGGGTAATTGCATGTGAAGCTCGCATTACTTCAAAATTATTTTGCCGTATTTCATTCCCTGCCAAACGTATCCTTTCACGCAACTCTTCCTCACTGTCAACTTCTGTAGCGTATACCATATCTCTTATACGACACCAAAAGTAATAATCTAATGGGTTTAAATCCGGAGATCGAGGTGGCCACGGTATGGAAACACCTCTTCCTATCCATCTACCCGGAAATCTTTCATTTAGCCAATTTCTCACATTAACGCCATAATGGGCTGGCGCTCCGTCGTGCTTAAAGTGCAGCTGATGTCGAATATTTAATGGGAGATTATCCAGAATGGGTTCAAGGTGAGTTTGTAAAAAATTCAGATACTCAATTGAATTTAACCGAGCAGGAATTTCAATCGGCCCAATTAATCTGTCATTGATTACTGCCGCCCAAACATTAATAGAAAATCTATCTTGAAAAAATCGACGTCGCACCACCCTAGGATTTTCTTGTGAATAAAAATGGTGATTGTGAATATTAAAAATACCATCTCTATTAAATGTAGCCTCGTCGCTCCATATAATAAAAAGAAGCAGTTCCTGATGGTTTCTTATCCATTCACTAAACTCCATTCGTGGTAAAAGTCGTGGGGTCTTAAGGCTTGAACACGCTGATAATGATAGAGATGAATACCCTGCATTCTTAACATTCTTCCAACCTAAATGCACATATTTTTTAAAAGACACGTAAACTAAAGTAAGAATTTAAAAATGCCTTTAATCTGAAACTTGTTCGAGTTATTTTTAACCGACTTCAAAAAAGGAGGAGGTTCTCAATTCATCGCGATATTTTTTTTTATGTATGTATGTTCAGCGATAATCCTTTAACACGGTGTCCGATTTCAATAATTCTTTTTTTGTTAGAAAGGGGGTACTTCAGGAGAGGCCCCGTATACATTTGGTCAAAATCTAATAATTGGGTCCATGAAAAAATCCTCAAACTCTTCATTTTTTATGTATGTTTAGCGATAATGCTTTACCACCTTGTCCGATTTATATGATTATTTTTTTGTTATTAAGGGGATACCTCAGGGGTAGTCCCATATAAATTTGGTACACGTTTTTGAAGTCGGTTTGTTTAAATTTTTAATTTCTAATTTGTAAGTTTAAGCAATAAAAACTAAGAATCATAAAATAGTATAAAGAAAAAGGGACGTAATTATTACTTACTATTGCTCGTTGTATTTCTGAAAGGGTGAAAACAGTTCGAATACTCCTTCTTGGGTCCTCTTCAAATAAATTAAGGGCGTGTTCCAAATTGTTGTTCCCATGTGGTCTCCCTTGTCCACGATCACGTTGAAATGAACCATGGTCAACCAAATTTCTATGTGTATTAACAAATACACGGTAGTCAGAAATTCTTCGGTTAGGAAACCGTCTACGGTATGCTCGTACCGCTGCTCTTGCCCTTCCATTACACAAACCATATACAAAATGAATATCTGCCAATTCTCTATTTGAAAAGCTCTCCATTTATTAGAAGTATTTTTCTTTCACGCAAAAAAAGTACAAATAATTACACAATTGACAGCCAATTTTTGTTTATCACAGCGTCTCAAAAAATTGAAAAGCAGCTATTGGATTCCAGGCCTACTAATTTTTGTTTGCACTTTCGAATAAGATAATATGAACTTATCATGAAATTTTCAAATGCTTTTCTCTTGAAAATGGTGCGTCCTAGCGAGATGCAGCAAGAGTAGCTTTATTGTAAAAAAAACATTGGGTTTCCAAATTTTTTAGTCAAAAATGTTAAAAACTGACAACAAAAAAACTTAGGGCAATTTTACCTTAAGCTCCCCCCCCTAATTTACCCATCTATGAAGATGAACAAAAACTAAGATTTAGTCCATTATATAGAGCGTAAAACGGTAAGCATTTGTACCAAATTTCATTTAGTTATCTTTAAATGTTTAGAAAATATTTACAAAAATGTGTCATCAGGACTTCACTTTTAACACCCTGTATCTCGGAAAAGAAACGTTTTTGGACCTATGTTTATATGAACTTTTACTCCTGTTTTAGGATGTAGATTACGATGTTAAAATATGACCGTCTAATTTCAGGACACCCTGTAGAAGTTTTAGTTGCATCATTAGCGAAATTTTTTACAATTATTGTAAAAGAGGTCCAAGGAAAATATGAAAAGTGTGATATCTGGGACCTATTTCATAAAATAACTTTGCAACTTTTCAATTTGCACTTTGCATATTTTACTAAATTTATGTTTCATAAAAAAAAACTTGATGAGTTAAAAATTAAAATTTGAAAAACAATTTAAAAATTGGCGCCGGTAAACGTAACGGACACACGAGTTTCAAAAAAAAAATTGAACTAGAAAATAGTATTAGGTGTATATATAAAATATAAAATAAAAAAATTGCGGGTTACGCATAAATAACAGAAAAATTTGAGTTAAAACTTGCGAATTTTGGTGATTCTAACCTAAGATTTTTCGATTTTCGTATAAAGCACAAGCAAGCTTGCCAAACATTTCAATTTATAACAAAATCTAGATTAATAATTGACAGAATCGATCAGTTATTTTTATGAATCGAATACATATTAAAACAATGCACATATCACACATGGAAAGGTAATTATTGGGAATATAATAATATATTTTTCTTAATAATCCAATTTTTTTTATACTTACATTTTAGGCATTAGGAAAAATAGTACTTTTTAAATATACTACCGGAATCGGAAACCCCACAAAGTATCTTATTTTTGACATAACATTTCCAAACACTTTAAAAATCACTACTTTTATTAATTTATTTCGTTGCTTTTCCTAAAAAACTTAACTTTATTTTCCAGTCACATCCAGCGATTTTTTTTATCCATTTTGGTTAAATTGTACATATTTACTAAATATTAATATTACTTCATCTATAAAGTAATAAACAATAATTATTTTGGGTTATCCAAAAATTTTTAAACTTTCAAACAATAGAATTAATTAGTCTGACAAATGAATTGTCAACCAAAGTCAATGACTATATCAACTAAAGAGGATAGCCGTATTCATTTAATTTCTACTGAGTGCTGCGCAGCGTGACGTCAACCCTGAAAACTTTCAGCCGTCCTATTTAAAACGTACATCAATACACCTTATTTTAGATATTCAAAAGATCATTTTACCAGAGAGAAAATTTAACACATCTGATAATTATAGAAGTAAATAAATATGTAAATACAAGGTAATAAATTTAAATACTATGGCCATATTTTCTAAAAATCTTTTTAATGAACTCATATTTAAGAAATTTGACCTGATAAAGTCGAAATTTATATACAGAGTGAACAAAAAGTAACTTATTATTGTGTACATTCCTGATAAGTTTACAAAAAAGTTTTGATGAAAGTTTCATGAAATAAATCAAGTTAATAAGAAATACACCTTCGTGCTTAATAAGAAATATACTGGGTTGACCAGTATTCATAAATTACAAAAAAATATATTTTTTAAATAGTTTTTCGTACTAAATTAAATTTAAAATAAAATCGTTAAAATAACATTGTGCTAACTTTATTAGCCATCCATTCGTTATTTTTGAGTAATGGTGCTCCAGATATATTTCTAACTGACTTGCATTGATGACTTGATTTATTTCATAAACAAAATATAAACGTTTCCGGACATACCTACACCATGAAAGCACGTTCGTCCTACCACGTCTCAACTACCTTAGAAACTAGCACGCTTGGCCGATGTTTTGAAATTTGTGCGCATCCTTTTTACACTTACACCTACCCCATAAGAGTCAGCTACGCTTGTCCCTACAATGGCCGCACTACTAGAGGAAGGAGCGAGCGAAGGGAACGCGCGCAGCCGACGTTTCGAAATGTGGGCCGGGCGCGACCTTTTTACACCTACACCATAAGAATCAGTTACACTTGTCCCAACAACGGCTTCACTACTAGAGGAAGGAGCGAGCGCACCAGACCGACGTTTCAAAATTCGCGCGCGCGAATTTCGAAACGTCGGCCGGACGCGCCCTTTTCACACCTATACCATAAGAGTCAACTATGCTCGTCCCAACAACGGCCTTACTAGTAGAGAAAGGAGCAACTGCGCTCTTTTTATACCTATACGATAAGAGTCAGTTACACTTGTCCCAACAACGGCTTTACTACTAGAGGAAGGAGCGAGCAAAGCGAGCGCGCCCGGCCGACGTTTCGAAATTCGCGCGCGTGCTAATAAAGTTAGCACATTTCAGTTTTAATGGTTTTATTTTAAGTTTAATACAGTACGTAAAAATATATTCTGGCTTGTTTTTGGAATAATGGCCAACCTAGTATATCTCCTATTAACTTATACTGATAACTTAAATAATTTCATAAAATTTTTATTCAAAACTTTTTTAGTAAACATATTAGAAATTTAATTTTATTAGTAAGTTGCATTAACTTTTGTACACTGTATATAAATTTCGATTTCTATCTCACAACAAGTATGTCAAATTTCTTAAATATGTGTTATTTGAGAAATATTTTTAGATAACATGGCGGCAGTATTCAAATTTATTACCTATTTTACTTACTTCTGTAATTTTGGGATGTTTGTAATTCTTTCTCTGGTTTTTTTGTTAACATTTTTTTTTATTAACATTTTTTTAATATACATTTATATACAATTACTTTACAATTAGCGTCTCATAAAATGGTTACCACTCTAGGCATGGTTGCCTGTCCTGTGTGAAGCAATTTTATGAGGCGCTCTGTTTACAGTATTTAAGGGTATTATGTAGTGTTTTATATCTATTTTTCATGTATAAAGATATTTTAAATTGTTATTTTTTCAGAGAGGTAATGATGGCAGCTTCGGTGGGGGGGGGGGGGGGGTGAGAATCAGTTATTAATTTATGGTTAAATTATCTTAAATAAATTTTAACAGCTGTTATTATCATGAGAACATCAGAAATATATAAGGATGATTGAGTATATACTTTTTGTATGTTTTTATTTCTTTTATATGTTTAGGTAGTACATTAAATAATTTCGGTCCAAAGAAAAGAAAGGAGTTCTGAGTAACAGTTTTTTTTTTAATAAATCTGTTGTTACATTTAGATTCAGTTTAGAACGTGTTTCTTTTATGTTTTGTTGAGGGCATTTAATTTGTTGGTCAAACATTCTTAGGAAACATTGGTAAATATAACTTGACCTAATATTTAAAAGATTAGTTTCTTGATATAAGTTTTGTGTGAAATAAAGCCTCTCTTTTTTAAAAATTATTTTTAGTATTATATTTTGTGATATTTGCAGTGGATTGAGTGTTGTTTTGAATGTTGCGCCCCAGGCAGTAATGCAATACTTAATAATTGATTCAACCAGAGAGTTGTACACAATAATTAAATTTTTTTTATTTAATATATCACGCATTTCATGGAATTTGTGCATCAAAATTCGGATTTTTTTTTGTTATATATCCAATATGCTCAGACCATCTTAAATTCTGATCTATTATTACTCCAAGGTATTTTAGTGAATTTGTTTTTTGTATAGATTAACAGTTACAATCTTTTTCTTTATTACACTGTGATTTGTGGAATTTAATTATTAAGTTGTTTGGTTGATCTACTACTGTTGGGGAAAACGTAATATATTTAGTTTTATTAACATTAAGTGATAGCTTATTATTATTTAGCCAGTTATGGATTTTTTTCAAGTTAGTTTCCGCTATTTTTTGGGCTTTTTCCCATGTTGTTTCAGTAAATATTAGTGCTGTATCATCGGCGTAACAAACTATATGACCTTTAAAATTGTTAATTTTGGTTATATTATTTATATATACAAGAAATAGTATTGGTCCTAATATGGTCCCCTGCGGTACTCCAGTTAGAACATTACAGTCGGAACTTATTACATTGCCAATAAAATTATGTTTTGAATATCTGAAATACCTTTTAGTTTAAAAATAAATAGAATAAAAATAGGTGTATAAATGAGTTCCGGATGAACCGTTGAAAGCATCTAGGGGTGACGTCACGTCACGGCTGACTCAGCAGAAATTGAACTAATTCAGCTTTCCTCTTTAATTATTGTTAAAGGCATTGGTTGACAATGCATAATAAGATAAATTTCATATTTCAAAAAAAGTTTAAAAACTTGGATTTCACAAAGTAATTAAGTTTAAAAGTTTTCGAAAAGTATTTTAGAGATGATGTAATATTAATATTTAGTCAATATGTTTTACAATTCAGTCAAAATGAATGTATAAATCACCGGATATGGTTGGAAATTTAAGTGTAAAAGAGTTTTTTAGGAAACGAAATAAATTAATAATTTTTAGGGAATTGACACTCGATTGCCATCGATAAGTGTTATCGATTGTCCGATATTTTATCAAATACAGGCACTTAAAAAATTGGCAACATGGCTCTACATAATAATAGAGGTTTTTTTAAGAAAATTGAGGTTACATAAAAAAATGGTTTATTTTCTGATTAATACACAATATTTTTATATTAACTTTGGTTATTTTGGTTTTGCCGCAGTTAAATTGATCAAAAATAGTAAGTAGTATCATTTGCATTGAGAATATAGCGAAAATAGTGAAAATTGTTGTGTCCGTATTGTTTACAGTCACCCGTAAATTGGCAAAGTGCGAAGTGAAAAGTTGCAAAGTAGTTTTATTTACAGTGATAACTATTTAACGGGTGGGAAAAAATATTAAGAGAAATGTTGATTATAAAGACTGTAAATATATAGTATTATATTCATAAAAAAAAACCTGTTGCTGTATGCGAAACAGGAAAAAATGCATATTAACATTGGATAGCTATTACAGGAGAAAGTACTATATGTTTAATTGACAATAATACCAATAACTAAACTAAGATTACACAATGAATTAGAATTCAGTAATTCAGTAAAAATTATAACACATTAACCCAAAGTAACACGTTTAATTTGAAATATGTTGCAAGCAAAAATATCCAAGCTCTCTTGGATGGTATGATACTCATTAATTGTTTGATACAGGGGGGATGGATTTAAAATGTTGGTTCTTGCCGCTGGCAAATAAACGTTAAAATACACCCTAAGCTCTGCGCGTGGTATTTTCAACTGAACATAATTTACCAAATCAATGCTATGTGACCGGTAAGAACTTTCCAAAGAAGTGTTATTTGCTGAAAAGTTCGACGTTTTACCAGATCTGAGAGTTTAAATTGTGTTAATAGCAGATCATGAGGAAAGCCTCTTGGGGGATATATACCATCTAATATAAAAGAAGCCTATTTCATAAATTTTCTTTGAACTTTTTCGATTAGGTCAATACTCGTATATACATTTTGTCTGGGACTCCATACCTCAGATGCATATTGAAGTTTCGATCGAACCAAGCTTGTTATATAAGATTTTTAATGTGGACATATCTAAGAATTCTTTGCAACTTCTTATGACAAACCCTAGTGTTTTATTGGTAGATAACACCATTGATTCAATGTGTTTAGTGAAGGTAAGTTCAGGATCAAAATATATCCCCAGATCTCTTACAAACTCAGACCTATTGAGAATAATATCATGATATCTATAATTAAAAGTGAAAGCAGTTAATCGCCTGGTAAAGGACATAACATTTTCTGGATTCAATGGAAGTAAACTATCCTGACACCAATCCGCTATACCATCCAGGCACTTTTGTAAAAGTTTGCAGTCATTCGTTGAACGAACTTCCACCAATAATTTATTATCATCATCTGCATACATTAAGACCTTTATATCATTGATGTTTAGAACAATATCATTTAAAAATATATTGAATAAAAGAGGCCCCAAAATTGATCCCTGTGGTACTCCTGATAACTGCTGGAACTTTTCTAAATTATAACCATGGCACTGGACATACTGATGTCTGTCTTGTAAGTAAGAAGTTGACAGCTGATGTAGCTCCGTGCTTAAACCTATGGAGGAAAGTTTTTTGAATAAGATGGTATGGTTAATTCTGTCGAAAGCTTTAGAAAAGTGAGTGTATATCTACTTGACTCTTTCTATCTAGGCCTCTGATATAAACTGTGTGGAACAAATAAGATTTGTTACCGAGGATCTGCCTTTCATGAATTCGTGTTGATCTGAATATATAGATCGGGAGATATGATTTGATAAATGATCATGAAGAACGAATTCTCTTAGCAAAGTTACATATAATACTAATAGGTCTATAATTTTGAACATGATTTTTATTGCCTTTTTTATGAACTGGAGTTACACGAGATTACTTCCACTCAATAGGGATAGTGCAAGATTTTAGAATTTTATTAAAAATTTTATGTAGAGGAGTTGCAAAAATGTATGCACAATCTTTAATAATAAAGGCAGGTAGCAGGTCAGGCTCCATTGTCATATTTGGTTTCAATTTTTTAATAGCCTTGATAAATTCGTCTTGTGACATTGATTTTATGTATAGCGTTTTATGAAATAGGCACCTGGTCAGGGTTGCCAACTTTTCAAATTCCATTTACCGTACGCGCAATTCAAATTACCATACAAAGGGGTCTATTCTGTAAAAATTCCTTTATATTTAACGGCCTTTAAAAATATGTTCTTCTTTAATTCGGTCACTATTTAAACGGATCTTTAATATACATTAGAGGACTATCTTAAAGAAATGTGTTTAAATAATGACAGAAGTAAATTAACGAATACGAAAATGTTTTTAAAGGCCGCCAATATTTTTAAAGGCCGTTAAATATAAAGGAATTTTTACAGAATAGACCCCAATACCGTACACTTTTATTTTGTAGAAAAACTGCATATGTATAAATATCTTTCCAATATTTAATTTTTAATAGATGAAATATGTATTGTAAATAAAAATAAGTATTTTGTCGAGCTTCTAAAAAAAGGCCTCAGCTTTTAAAGAACGTGTGCTATAAAAAGATTAAAATGATATTTTTACATTAAACACTGTCATTTTAGTCTTCTTTTGGTAATTTAAATTTCGTTTAATACAACTCAAAGTGTTTGCTAATTCTGTTCAAAATACCGTACGTGTCCCGTACTTTAATTATCGTACAACTGCGGTAATTACCGTACAGTTGGCAACCCTGTATCTGGTTTATATTTGGAGACACTGTATTTGACATTTGTGGTTCAAATGAATGTATTATTCTGTTTGATATGTTCGTTTTGAAATGCAAATACTCATCAACATAACCTTCGGCAATCATATTTGGCCGCCAACCAGCGTTTCAGTGTTAACAAATGAGTTCCTGCATTTTTTAACATGATTGCCAATATGTGCTCTATGTACAATTGTGGATTCGTTAACTTTAGAAATGGTACAATTTCTTGAGGTATTTAACCGAAGATATCTTTTTATAATAAATTGTAAACATTATTATTTATAATCATTATGGACATAGACCCAGTTCTTCAATCGGTACTTTCCTATGTTTTTTCATATCACTTATTTATTTAACAATATAAGTCCTATTCATTGTTAATTGTTCTTTGAATTATATAAGAGTTTGATAGCAATGAAATATAACTATAACTTATTTATTGATTACACCATATTAAAAACAAGTATCAAAAGTAATTTTAAAACCCGACTTCAAAATCGTGCAGATGATGTTACCACATCTTAAGCAAATTTATATGGGACCACCCCTGAGGTACCCCCTTACTAACAAAAAAAGAATCATAGAAATTTGACAAGGTGGTAAAGCTAAACATACATTAAAAATGAAGAGTTTGATGACTTTTCCAATGGACCCAACTATTATATTTTGACCAAATTAATATGGGACCACCCCTGAAGTACCTCCTTTATGACAAAAAATAATCATTAAAATCAGACACCGTGTTAATAGTCCAATTAAATAACGAAAAAAAGCCCCATCGAGCTTACATTAATTTGTAATTGGATGAAACAAAAAGGACCTTGTGTATTTTGATGTGATCTTTCCGCAAAAAAGAAAAAAAAGATGTAGCAGTTTTTCAATTTTTTTTAAATTAGGAAAAACCGGGTTTTCCAGAATTTTCCATTGTAAAAATGCTAATTATCTGGGCAAGTATCATTCCGATAGTAAAAATAAATGCACCATTCGAAAGATGAGGCTAAAATAGTTCGGAAATTCATTGCACAGGTAGTTTTAATGGCGAATTTCTCGCCGCCAGAAGTGCTTTTATCAAAAAGTCGTTTTTTCGTTTTTTTGATCAGAACCATGGACATGAAATTTGCGATGAATTTGTGGCGAAATTATAAATGTTAGACATATGTGCCCATGAGAGAAGTTGCGTATTTTTTTGTTGACTCTAAAATAAAATAAGTTCCGCGGCGAAATCTGACATAATTTTTCGGGAATTCGCAGGAAACCAGAGGCGTAGTTTTTTTAAATTTTTTCCCATATGATTTTTTCCGGGTTTTCCGAAAACATCTAACAAAAAAAATATATTTGCAAAAACTAACTTCGCCATCGAAAAGAGCACAAAACAATACACAAAAAGGTATACTTTAAAAATGTTAGGAAATTAATCCTAAGCCTGAGTGTAAGTTCCAACTTGGTGATAAGCTTGCTTTTTGTTCGATAATATCTGGTAATTCCATATTTTGCACAAAACTCAAGAAACGTTTCTTATAACAAGTCAGTAAAATACAATTTAATAAATTTTAAGCCTAATAAATTTAGATATGCAAGAAATTTAAAACTGGAAATCGCAAAAAAATCAAATTACAGTAATGTAGTGTATACACGAGTTTTGGATCCCGCGGAGCGCGTGTAATGGGACTTTTGTCGGGAGAATTCTACAACTTAGAAGAAACATACACACTTTAAACTTTGTATACACATTTAGAAGACATGAAATTTGGGTTTGTTTAATTTTCAGACAAAAAAACTAAAAATTGTCAATTTTAGGCAACTTTTCTCAAAAACCGTGTTTTTTGGTCGTCACTCAATGAACAGTGGTCAAAAAAATAGATAAAATATATTTACAGAATTTTCCGCAATGTAATCGTATTCTAGACACAACAGAGTACTCAAAAAAAAAGTTTTGAGCCATTGGGTGCATTTTTGTGCCACTTCAAACTGTCGAAAAAAAAAAAAAATTTTTAAGGAAAAAAAAATTTTTTAAGAAAAAAAAAAATTATTTAATTGTTTGATATCTTAGCCAATTATGGTCCAATGTCGGTGAAATTCACACACACATAAGATTTCACATTTAAAATAAGCTTTGTAAGTGGCATTAAAAAAATTCAAATAGTTTGACCGTTATAGGCAAACAATGAAATTAGGACCGCGGTGCATTTTGCCCTTCCGCCATATGCCCAATTTTGGGATTTCTCTTGCCCCCTTCTGGGAATCACTAGTCACATCCCTTAAGTTCAAAACGCATTTTTGTTTTTTCAAATATCTTAATTTTTACCAATGTTATAAACAATTTAGTGTTTGAACATTTAACAAATTCAATTTTTCGACCTTCGTCGCCTCAAAATACTAAACAAATTTCAATCGTCCATACCGCGAGAACGGTGCATCGGATCAAAATTTCTCAAGAGACATAAAAATTAGCATTTTTCCTAAGATTTCAAATGTCGTAAACTGCGTTTTAAAAATATTGATTTATTTCCGACATGCGCCTGCGCAAAATTGCAAAATTGACAAAATCCAAAATTTCGGCACTTTCGAAAAACTGCTACATTTTGTTTTGCCTTTTTTCGAAAAGATCACCTCAAAATACATAGAATCCATTTTGTTTCATCTAATTACAATTTAATGTAAGCTCAAAACCCGTAATTTAATTCGATTATAAAGAATTATCGCTGAACATACATAAAAAAATATATTACGACAAATTGAGAACCTCTTCCTTTTATGAAGTCGGTTAAAAAGTATTGTGTCATTCATATTAAAAATTAGGAATGGGACACAAAACAACTGAAGATTCTCTGATTAAAAATGGGTTGATAAAATATTACTACTTTTCGAAATACAGGGTGTTAAAGTTGAAAATTTCAAATACTATTAATGGCTATAAGTTTTTTATTTCTCAGTATAATTTTACTAACTTTGGCAAACTTTGTTGGAGTCATAAGATACACATAATAGAAAAACAATCAGTTAAATAAACTTTACCAGTGGCGCACAACATGAATAAGTAACACTTTCATCCCCTATAATTTTTTCTACTGCGGGCCATGTGGCCTCTCCCACCTCGACCTTTTCAGATCTATTGTGGATATCCTTGAATCGTTGTTTAGAGTATCTTGTCTAATTCGGTCTTTTGTAGTAGACTCCATAGACTGGGAAATAATTCTCCGGTATAGCTAGTTGCCCTTGGTTTTTCTTCACCAAGTGTAAGGAATCTCAGTCTTGGTAGACCTTCGCAGTAGCACAATACGTGTACTGCCGTTTCCTCCTCTTCCCGACAGAATCGGCACAAGGTCTCTTCTGTCACACCGATATTATACATGTGTTTGTTAAGCCTTACAAAATTTAGAAAATAAGTTTTAATAAAGAATATCCACCTTTAAGTGTGAATATCTCGAAAACCAATCACTTTTTGAGTTCGCAAAAGGAGTACATGATTTATTTAAGAAACATCAAAAAATATAAAAGTATAGTCCAAGTAAGTTTTTGAACAGTGGCGTAATAGTATATTATGTAATAAGAGTTGTAAGTAACCCATTACGTACGAAAAGAAAAAGTTTCGCCACTGTTCAAAAACTTATTTGAACTATACTTTTATATAGGCGTTTTAGTCACTAATTTCAGCGAATTTTAAAAAATCATTAACAAGAGATTAAGAGCTTAAATTTGGGGATTATATTAAGAATAGTGCTGTTGAGGAATGCATTTATTTTCATTATGATATTTCAAAATTTAAAGCCGATTATTTTTTTTCTTGGAAACTGGAAAGAATTCAAACTTTAAAATATATCCATATTCTGGATATTATTGCCTCATTTATTTTGCCAAAATTTTAATTTAAAAAAAAAATTACTTTTTGAGATATGCTTGTCCGAAAATTATAAGGGCTGATGTAATCACCTTAACATTGCATAAATAACAAACATTTTATACATATTATTTTTTAGGGGGTTGGAACGAAGATGGCAAAGGTGAAAACATATGGGACAGATCGGTCCATTCCATACCGTCACCCATATTTAACAAAGAGACCGGAGATATAGCTTGCGATTCATATCATAAATACAAAGAAGATATAAGACTACTCAAAAATATGGGCGTGGACCATTATCGTTTTTCCATATCGTGGTCCAGAATATTACCAACAGGTAATTAAACCATTTTATATGCTACTTTAAATCACCCAGTATAATCTAATTCAATTTCACCATAATATCGAATGTTTATCTTGGACGAATTACTTAAAAAACTACGTCATTCCAAACTATAACCTTTACCATCTGAGTTAAGCTCATAATACCAGTTCTGGGCTTGAACTAAAACACTATTGGACCGTACCAATTTTTAGACTAAACATTCCTTCGAATATTTTGAATGAAATATTTAGAGAAATCTAGAAAAAGTGAAACGAAATCGTATTAGGCATAGCAAATTGATGACTCCAAGGCAGGATGCTTGTCTCCCTGATGTCAAATGGTTAACCCTTTCAGCCCCACTTTTTTATTTTTAATATTACAAGATTTAAAACAAAAAAAAAATGATTAATATGTTTTAGAAATATATTTTTTAGAATAAGTACAGTTTCTAAAATTTTGATTTTTAATATTGACAAGTGCGTGCATTTTTGTTGAGATAATCCAGTGTCAGAGACGGGTCAGTGACAACTAGATATAAAGGGCGGTTTTTGGTGTTCATCCTGAATATGTTACGGACCTTAATGTCATATTCGGCCACCAGGTCATCCTCGATGTGCTGTGTTAGTGTGCCTTCAGCTAGTGCCCTCAGCACAAAGGCATGCGACTTGTCTTCGCTCGTGGTATATGTGTGGTGTGCAATGTTTTCCTCCTTCACGCTTTGCAGAACCCGTTGATGGTCCTCTTTTTCATCCACGAAAAGTATTGTGGAGCTATTCGTGTGCTTGACACTGAATCCTCCTTTTTTCTTTGCTGAGGTCATGAATTAGTGCCGTTTGGTTGATTGTTTTACCATCTATTACAATGGGGGGCATTAGGGCTTTTTTTATTGTTGGTGGCGGCCTGTTCTGTTTTGACAGGGGGTTTGTTTTTGTTAACTGCTAGGGCAGGATCACTTGTGGAGGGTTTTTCAGTAGTTTTGGCCATTATAGAAGTATATTTGGGGGTATTTTTCCATTTTCTCTTGAAGATTTTTCCGATTTCATCGTCAAATTCGGAATCGGAGTCATCCGTGAGGACATTGTATTTGTTGCTCGTCGTAGTCCTCCTCTGACGTGTACTCTGATGAGTTAAAGTTGTGAATGGTGCCCTGAACAGTTTTTGGGATGTCTGTTGGCACGCTGGGAGTCGAATCTTTGTTGGAGTTTAAGCTGTAGGTTTTGCCCTGTGGGTCTGTGTTTTCTTTACGTGTAATTATTGCTTTTTGGGATGAAGCTTCACCGAGATTCAGGATACTCAGTTCACGCGTCCTTCGGCTAGACTTCATTCCTGCAATATCATTTGTTTTGATGTTTTCCTAGCTATTGAATCTGGGTCTGTATATCTTTGGTATAGCTCCAGTGTTGCATTTTGCTAGTTGTGCAGTGTGTGATTCGGTGCCTGGACCGAAATTCAGGGTTCTAACCCTGGTATCTGTGGGCATTTCCATCCTTTTAATGACCATTTTCGTGGGATGTTTCGATTCCGCCACATAGGCCGATTGGAATATTTCTTTTTGCGGCATTGGGGTGCTCGTGTTGTTTGGGAGGGGTAGTGGTGTCTCTTGGCTCTGGATACCTTGGGGTGCGGGGTTATTTACCCCTTCTGTGGGGTTGGGTTTGTTGGTATCCGTTATTGTGTTCGTGCTGTCGTCAGCGTCTACATAATCATCGGATTTATCATCACTAGCACTTCTGCTTAGGATGGGGGAATTTAAGTTGTGTGTTTAAGTTTTCCGAAGTTTTTTGTAAGCCAGTCTCTATGATGATGGGATCAGGTTTCTCCTGATCGGGAGTGGCGTCTTCTGGAGTATTGTCCTCCTGTTGAGGGTTGTTTTTAATTGTTGTGTCCATGCTTTCCTCAGAGCTGGAGCATTCGTTAAGGTCCCCGTAAACTTCCTCTAAGAGTGTTTGGGGGTCATTTAGAGGTCGTTTAGGGGAATTTTTAAACAAGGGTTCCCCTGTGCTGGGCAGCTGATCCCTGTGTTAGTTTTAATGTCAGTTAATCCCAATAAAGTGGCTTTACTCACTGTGAAGTTAGTTTGTCGCTTGTTTTTGGCCTTAAGATGCTCTGGTGTTTGTATAGTGGATATATTTCTGAGCTCTTCAGTGTGCCTCCATCTGTTTCGTTGTCGCTTCGAATATATTGTTGGGTACTAAGCGAGATTGGGGTTGCCTGCCCCGGAGGGCTCTGTCATAGAGCGGTTACTCCAACTACTGGTTTATACTTATCCTGGCTGTCTCGAACGTTAAATAATACTTAAAAATTGATAGCTTGTAGGTTAGTAACCTGGCGTCGCAAATCGGAACTACGAGAAGAACAAAATTTGGTAAACCTTCCTATGACAAGTACATAGGTATACTAGCGAGTTTTGCCTTCAACTGGTAGATGCTCCTTAATATTTAGCATATGTCTTTTTGATGGTCTAACAATGGATCGTTTTCGATCGTGTACTTTTGATTTTTCTTTACCAAAAGCAATAATTTCTTTGACAAGTTGGATTACAAAATCTAGAAATGGTAATTTTTGTCTGTGAAGTTCATTATATATTATCCAGTTATTAACTGCGGCAACCATTAGTAACCTATAAAAAACTTTTTTCCACCATTTATGCGACTTGCGGTCCATGTCTCATATAAGCCTAACATTTGGTCAGCTAAATCCACTCCACCCAAAAATTATTATAGAATTCTATTGCATCTGGACATTCCATATCTTTTCGTATGCCATCTTTACCTCTTCGTTGAACAACAGTCAAGTTTTTTCCGTGGCAGTTGCTAAGCACTGTAACCTCTTTGGTGTTTTGCAATTTGACACAAATGGTACCATACTTATTTCCAAGAATTTCGGACTTGCCTCTGTTTAATTTTTTTATAATCTTTAGTATATTTTTTCTATTTACCATAACAGTTCCAACTAATGGAAATGGAATGTTAGTCATAAATTTTACAGATGTAAAAAATCTGTCGAAACATAATACGACTTCTGTTGACTTTATCGTAATGGCTAATTTGTACACAACTCTTTCGCCAAGCATTTCTTCTTGTTGCTGATTATCCTTGCCAGCATAAATATTCATGTCATAGGTATAACCATTGCAAGAATCACATCTAACCCATATTTTGATTCCTCGTTTAGTGGGTTTCATTGGTAAATACTGCTTTAGTCCCGAACGGCCTTTAAATTTTACCATACTTTGATCAATACTTTGCCTGGAAGAATCTGCTCAACATTTTTGGAATGTTGACTTTAAGACAATTCACTAGTTCATCCACATAATGTTTTAGAGGTACCCTGCTTTCCTGGATCATTTACGTATAATATAGATGATAATAATAACAATGTAAATCTATTTCTAGAAATACTATTGTTTATTAGTGTATTTCCTACTGAAGGATGTGTAGACCAATAATGTCTAAGACCTGGCAATCTGTTATAACTCATTACTTAGGGGAGATCCTAAAACAATTGCAATTTCACCTACATCGGTTTTAGTAAAGCGTTTCTTTTTCTGTTTTTCTAATATTGTCAGCCTTTTATTTGTACACTCAAAAATAAAGATGAATTAACTTGGAGGAAACAATTTTTTGAACACCTTAAATAGTGCCAAAGATCTTGTAAATCCGTTGTCTAATTCGCTTATTTTTTGCAGGAATGCTGAATCTTGGTAGAAAGTCATCAGAGAGGCTTGACATAATGTCTTCATCTTGATTTTTATTGTTTTCTTGTATTTCTTGATATTGGTCTTCATTTTCTGTGCGATCATCGTTTCTCTTTCACTATCTGAAAATTCTCTTTCACTATCTAAAGATTCTCCGTAATCTTCACTTATTTCCCCATCCTCACCGGATTTGGAAGATTCTGTTTCGGTTTCATAATCTATATCTCTATCATCATCTATATCTTCATCTTCAGAAAATTTGCCTAATAATTTAATTCTGTTTCTGATAATGCTCTCTTCGACATACTGTAACTGAAAAACCACTGGGTTTTATACGTCCCACTTGTAAATACCACTGGGATATTTTTGTTCCAGTAGAAAATGACATTTTTTTTACTTGGTTTTTGAAATAAATTTTGCGAATAGATATTATGTTTATAATAAATTTATGTTTAAATTTAATAACCAGTTAAAATTTTTATGAAAGAACTGGAAATAACGCAAAAAGCTCCAAACACGTCTAGCACGCTTGTAAACAAGTGAACAAATGACCGGTAAACAACAAGCCACGTTGCCAGAACTTCTCTATTTTCAAGAATATGCTTGAACAATACCATTAATCAAATAACACATTAAAATTGGGTCATATTTATACCAAATAGAAATTTTAAATTCTCGCCGGGACATATATAGCCCAAGGGGACTGAAAGGGTTAAAGCACTAGTATGGAAATATAGCTGGTTCAAATTCACTTCAGGCCATGTGGAGTTTTTTAAATTTTTCATCAATTTTTTTTATCAATTTGTTTCATCCATTTTTTCATCTTGTGAGTTTAAAGAGATAAAATTCATAACTAGATAATTTTTCATTAAATTTTTGCAGGATACGCCAATCAGATCAACGAAGCTGGAGTAAATTACTACAAAAATTTAATTAAAGAAATACGAGCCAACGGGTTAGAACCATTAGTAACAATATATCACTGGGACCTCCCGCAACCATTACAAGATTTGGGGGGCTGGCCCAATGAATACATAGTGGATCTATTCGAGGAATATGCCAGAGTGGCATTTACCTTATTTGGAGATGATGTAAAACAGTGGATAACCATAAACGAACCAAAACAAGTGTGCCAAGAGGCCTACGGTTCCGGAATAAAAGCACCTTTTATTAAGTCGCACGGACTTGCGGAATACTTGTGTACTCACAACGTTATTAAGGCGCATGCCAAAGCATGGCACTTGTACGATGATGAATTTAGGAATAAACAGAAAGGTAAGCATAAGAAAAAAGTATTTAGGTATATTCATGTACAAAATCAAGACCAAATTATTGTCTTGCATCAGATCCTTTCAGATCAATTGTGAGACTATGTTATTTAGAGTATGTCGTCTCCCTTGGTCTCTTTTATCAGACCTTTGACAGTGGCTCTCACGTATAGTTCGTCTTGGTCTTACATAGACGGTCTTGGGCTTGCTGCAAAACTTGTAAACTCTCACAAAAAAAAAGATTTGCGAAGGAATACCGGTCACGCGCATATAAGACATGCCGGTGGCGAATGTGCTAGCAACATCGATAGTATATTATTTCTTTTATTGCATTATTTATCATTTCATTAAGCAAAGCAGGCCCAAAGGTTTGATCTTGCACTGAATAAATGAAATAATAGACTCCTGGAAACTTCTGGTGCCAGGTAGTTTTGAGGGGAGGCCATCTTTAATTTGTCACACAAATGAAGGATATCAACTTTATAAATGTTTGACAAGAAAAAACCAACAGTCACAATCGTGGCTGATAAATATTGATGCTTTAAGTAACATTTTTACTCTATATTTAAAAATAAGGGTACGTATTTTTACTTTTGAACCAAATTCATATTTCTTTATCTGCCTCCTATTTGGTACAAAACTTTTAATATTTATAGACTAAGATATGCCTAAACTTTTGTCAACAATAAAACTTGCTGTGAAATCAACAATAAAAAAGTTTTGCAGGTGCCTTAACGTTTACAACATACTTTGTGTCTACTGTCATTAGTAAAACTATTAATTCGCAATACACAATATCTCAGTAGCAAGATGGTTTTCTCACCACAGATAAAACTATACTTACTTATGACGCCTTATTTCTTAAATTCCTCGGGCGCCAGTTTTATTAACGTATTAACCTTTCGATGTAGCTCTTGAAGCCTCAGCTGGAGGTATACGGTGAATTGCAAGGAAGTAATTTTATCTGAGTTTTTCGCTAAGTTAATGAAAAATCTTTTATATGTGCGAGATGCTTATATGAAAGTAATTCACATTACAGACAGAAGCATAAATCGCTAAAAAACCATACAAACAATATTCAAAATTAGTCCAGTAACTGAAGACATGAAAATATGCAAAGCTGTCATTTAGTCGGTCCAGATTTCCTTTGTGGCTCATTTCTTAGGTCTTGACGGTTGCTTTCAAGGGCGAAAACTTTTACCAACACTGCTGGGTTGGAAAGGGCTCAAAGTAGCCCCTAAAGTCCGAAAAAATGGTTTCCCGCTAATATCTGCCAAAATATACAAATTAGACAATTTTTTTTTAATAAAAAATGAAGATCGTATTATTAGCTACAAAAATGGTCCCTGCCATTTTTTTCGCAAGACGAATATTTTTTGCAAGAACGGCCTTCGAAAAAGCCCGAATTTTTGCACTGAATAGAAATGTTAGTTTCTCACTAAATTTTCGCTCGAGGGAGTTGGTAATACATTGATTTTCATGTTTTGGACTTTGGAGATCAATTGTAGATGGCGCCAGCGGCATACCTCTGCTCACTAAATTATGGGGCCTATGAATGGAAATCCGGACACCAATCGATCTTTCGACAATTATTGGCGGATTCTACGGGATTTTTTCTGTAAAGTAGCGCTTGGGGTATCTCATCTATATTGCCGAATGTTCTGTGTAATTTGCGTTGCAAAATTTAATAGAAAAGTGCAAAAAATTTTTTTTCATGTGGCAGTCTCAAATCCCGGCGCTTTGCCAAATAGTGAGTTACTAGTTTTAGAGTGTGATGAATATTGACCCGAGAAGACCCTTTATATTTTCTGGTCTTTTGCAAAATTTTCGCCAACTTCTATCGGATCAATATAGGTCCAGGATTTCAGAAAAATAAGAAAGTTTCTGAAAAATTTCTTTTATTATGAAAAACATGTTGAAAATACGAAA
Source organism: Psylliodes chrysocephalus (assembly GCA_927349885.1). NCBI lineage: Eukaryota > Metazoa > Arthropoda > Insecta > Coleoptera > Chrysomelidae > Psylliodes > Psylliodes chrysocephalus. Next base: position 6,429,040 of record OV651818.1, read on the forward strand.
TACATAGCAATGCTTATAATTTATCATACGTTAAATCATTCAATGTCATCAGAATCATACTCTTCATCGTCTTGCTCTTGCTCTATTCCTTCCCCTCCTCCACGCGTCCCTTCCCCCTGTTTTTCCAACCCCTGTGTTGCTGTCTCGACAGCTATTTCATCTTCCTCCCCTTCAACCCCTTCTGGGTCTCTATACATCTCTAATTCTTCCGGGAAAATACCTTCATTTTTGTTATAATTAAAACACTGTGTCGACTGACACGAACCACAGACAGGCGAGCATTTCAGTCCGACTTTCAAACAATTCTTCTCGCAGCCTGCCTTGCACTGACAAAAAATCATCTTCAAGAGTTCCGGGGGGCTGGATCCCTTGTGGTTTGCACCGGTAGCGTACATCTTCTGCACGTTTCCATTCCCATTCCTCAAATTCTTGAAAATTCAAGAATGACGTCGAATTTTTCACTTTAAAAACTTTTTTAACAACTTAATTGATAATGATAAAATACTATCAATATTTTTCTAAAATACTATCAATATTTTTCTAAAATACTATCAATAATACCAACAATAACGACTTCAAAAACAACAGAGATTGTGTATCAACAAAAGCAGACGATTAAGGTGAGCGCGTGGCGCGTGGGTACACGTGGTTAGGTTATGATGGAATATCATGGATCTCAGGCGGAGAGCGTAAAAATGGGGGAGATAATTCTAACAAACAGTTAAGAACCACGCTCACATACGGGGATCAATTGATAGAAATGGAAAGGTGAGAATATCAGCTTCACTTCGGCCTGGGTATTAATGTTTAAAAAATGAACAGCGGGGAACAAGAAGTATTTAAAAAAAAGTCTGGTTTTCCCCAGTGTGATCAATTTTCCCGATTTCTGGAAAATGAAGCAACTTTATTAAAAAAAAAAATACATTCGAAAAGTAGACACTCTAAGCTTTAAAATGGTGTACATTGAGTAACAATATAATGAAATGAGTATTTAATTACTGCTTGTTTCAAAGATTTCTAGAACTCCGAAAACGTATAAAAAATGCAAATAAACAAATCAATTTTGTTTCAAAACGCCAGGAAGATACTGGAAAAAAATTTCTGAGATCATTCGAGACATCTCAAGATCCCATTTAAAACGAAAATGGGATAAAAAACTATTAAAAGAAAAAAATATGAATGAATTACTATAAAGTGGTCCAAAATAGTGGGAAAACGCAACTTTGACCCCTTTTTCAATGTTCTTGACAGGAAATAACGAGCGTCAAGGCACATGGATCGATACCTATGGGTTTTCCCATTGTAATGAACTTTGAATCATCGAAAAATATCAATTTTTGACCGAGTTCTGAAACAATTTGTCCACCCGTTTACAAGCTAATCAGCATTGCTATAGATATAAAGCAGGGGCTGAACGAGGGGACTTTTGATTACGGTTATCTCGAAACCTGTCGAATTCCTGACAAAAATGATAGGAAACATTTTTGTAGATAATGCTAAGATCTTTCTTTTTTATCTAAACAAAAATTCTCTAATTTGAATATTGTGGAAATATTGGCGGGAAACCAGTTTTAGGGTCCATTTTGGGTCCTTTTCGACACAGTTGGTAAAAGTTTTCGACCTTGGAAGCGACCGCCGAGACCTAAGAGTTGAGCCACAACGGAAATCTGGACCGTCTTAATGACAAGTTGGTCCCTTCAGTTACTGGACTAAATTATATATTGAAAAATCTATTTTTTATCGTTTCTCCAATAACAAGAACTCTTAAATACGCTGCATTTTAATTATTTAGGTCGCGTGGGCATCGTTATCGACACATTTTGGATGGAACCTGCAAGTGACAGCGAGGCCGATATTAATGCAGCAGAACGACAGCTTCAATTTATTGTAAGTATTTTTTTTTAAGAAGACAAGTAACTGTAACGAATAGAATAAATTCACAGGGTGTTTCCGAAAGGTTGGGACATAACTATAGACATAACTTATCAATACGCGTAAAAAAATGACAATACAAATTAGCGACAACAAGTAGGTTTTTGACGAATTGATAATCTGCAGGACTTTGACCAGCTGAGAGGCTGGCTGTCCCTAGACATCTCTCAGTGACAACCAGCAGGTTTTGACGAGTTGACAAACTGCAGGACTTTGATGAGCTGATAGGTTGGCTGTTTCTATACACTTCTAAGCCACACCTACCAAGTTTCTGACCAGTTAATAGGCAAGTCTTATTTGCCTGGGGGTGCAGAGTGGGCTTAGTAACTGATGTAAAACAACCCAATCTGCCCAACTTACAGATACATAACATACTTATTGATTTTTTTTATAAATTGACTTTTTTACAATTACAATGATTTTAGTTCGGTTGGTATGCAAACCCAATACTAAGAGGAGACTACCCATGGCAGATGAAGAAATTCATAGGAGAAAGAAGCGCCAAACAAGGTTTTAAAACGTCTCGTCTTCCAGAGTTTACCAAACAAGAAATCGACTACATAAACGGCACTATAGATTTCCTTGGAGTGAATTACTACACAACCAATATGGTTAGCGAAAAAAACGATACCGTTAGAAATGAAGTTTCTTGGGAAGCTGACGCCGAAACTATCAGATTTGTCAAACCTGAATGGCCATTTTCGACCACTTGGTTAAGGGTCGTACCATGGGGCATTGGGAAAGTGATGCATTGGGTAAAAAAGACGTATGGTGATATTCCTATTTGGATTACCGAAAATGGCATGGCTACTTATGGAGAGAGCCTGGAAGATGATAACAGAATCGAATATTATCAGGTAAATATTAAAAAAAAAATTCGAAAATAATTAAAATTATTTTAATGTTCCAATGTAATTTTCGACTAGCTAATGATATTAAGAATACATAAATTACATTGCTAGAGGCGCTTTTCTTATGTAAAAATGGTTTGCCGTCAAATATCATGAAATTTGAATATATTGTACTTTGTAGTACTTGATCACTGGACCAAAAATATCCATTTATTTACATAAATCCATAATTTTAAAGGTAGAGGGAGTTAAAGTTAAAAATTCATAATTTTTTTAATCTAACTTAATAAAATACGAATTAATTTATAGTTTTGGTTACTTGTGCAGACTGAGGGGCTCTAATGTATTAAAAAAATACATAAAAGTTGTTTATAATCTTCACATATACAGGACGATGAGAAATTGGGATTAAGGGTCAGTCTTTTTACCTTCAGATAAAGGATGTGAGAGATAACTAAGTTCTGTCTTTTCAAGAAAAATAATCTGTAAGGAGGTATCCGGTAGTTTATCCATTAAATAAGTAGTTTATTATAATTTTCGTAGGCAAGATAAGTTATCCAGATGACTTTGTAAGTTATCTGGGAGATACAAATTACCTGAAACTTTATCTGAAGGTACAAAATCCAAAGTGGAAGCAGAAATGAAATCTCACAGTACGCTTGTAATTGTTACATTAAAAAACTCATCCTACAAATTAGGTATCTAGGGTGATTTAAAATATGACTACAAACATATTTTTTAATCAAGATTTTAAAGGACCCTCTCTACAGGGTGGATCATCGGTAATGCCTCAGTCTATAGAGTCAAAACTGCTTTATTTAAATGTTTCATAGCGAGATATATGTCAGAAATGCAACAATGTAAAAATAATTTTAATTGTACAGGGTTCTCCAGGAAAGTGATTCATATCAAAGTTAAGTTTTCTAAATGCGACAACCTGTATTTCATTTTTAATTTGAATTGCCTTCGCTTTTCCCATAATAACAATACCAAATAGTATGTGGTAACCGAGGATATTTTACACACTAAAACCAATTGTATTGATTTAAATGTATTGTATACTACAAAAGGAACAACTGAAAACCAATTTGTTTGCGGTCAGGCTCGAAGGACCAATGTAAAGTAATAAATTCAGTAGATATATTAAATTGAACTTTGACTACATTATCAAATGGTAATTGACATAAAAATTCATAACTATCAAAATGACATTCATAAACTACTATACAAATGAAAATAATACATAGGCGTACGTAATTAATATATTTTCTACACATACTCTTTGGTATTGTTATAATCAGAAAAGCAAGGGTAATCAAAATATAAAATAAAATACCTAACTTTAATATGTATCACTTTTCTGAAGAACACGGTATAATTAAAATTATTTTTAATTATTGCCTTTTCTCGCTGTGAAAACAGATTTAAAAAATCAATCAGTTTTGTATCTACAGACCGATGCGTGACCGGTGGCCATCTGTGTATAATAGAATACGAGGAAGGAGCAAAAAAATACGGATTAAAAAAATACAACCGTTACTAAGCGTAGTAGCATGTTCTCCCGCTAGATGCGGGTAGTAGAGGAAGATTTAAAGGAACAAATAGTATTTGAAATATTACTTGCAGCTTAAAAAACCAGCAACGTTTTTTAAAGTTTTATGATTAACACACAAGTTTTTAAGTGGCTTGGACGTTTTCAACGTGGTGACATGAGTTGTGGGTGCCCTTGATCATCTCAAAACAATTAAAACTGAACAAATTCACCAAAAAATTAACAAAGATCGTCGTTTTACGATCAATGGTATTTCAAAATAGACAGGAGTAAGTTGGAGCTCGCGATAACAAATTTTGATAGATTTTGCAAATAAGGTGTGCTGTCGTTAAGTTTGTACCTCGTCCCGCACACACGGCCTTGTATGTGAACCGCTATTTGAACTCTCAGGGGTGGCCTATCTTTCTCCACCCTGGATATTCGCCAGGCTCAGTCCTGTTAGAATAAAAAAAAAATCCAAAAGGAGAGCTTCGCAGGGAGCACAGGATGACGTCAAAGTATAAGACTCTCCAGAGGTACTTCAAACAGTGGACTTGACAAGTGCATAGATTCTAATGGAGAGTACTTTGAAGGAGTTTTGTACGAAATCTAAAAAAAAATTTAGAAAAAAAACTGTTTTTGTGGGGTAACCCTCGTATGCGTAAGTTTCTATTACCATTAGAATATAACAAAGGTATAAGCAACCAAAAATATAAATGCACTCGTTTTTTATTAAATTAGAAATTTTGTAATAAACTTTTAAGAAAAGCATTTAGCATTAGAAAAGTGCGAGATCTTCTGTAGTCTAATCAACAAGTCCAAAAGCGCGTTTTTGGGACATACTATTACGAAAATTACGTTCAATAGCTCATTCGATTCGGAATAATGTCTAGATCAATGTCTGAAGAAAAATTTTGCAGTGCATAAAAAATTGCAAAAGTTATTAACAATTAAACACCTCAAAAACATGGTGTTTGGTTTTTCGCCAATAGTTTGTAAACTATAATTATTTTTGGATTTTTCAAAAAAGATCCTTAAAGAGAAGGAAATTTGCTATAAATAAGTTTCGACTCCCGGAACTGTACCTCCATTATTTATAATTTTAATTTAACGCTCAAAGTAGCCTTCCGCGCGCCATTTTTAGGTTGCGCGCACGGCGTCGAAACCGAGTACGTTACATAAAATAATTTTTTTAAGTTAATAAAATTAAATTCAAAAATTTAAAAAAATTACGGTGTATTCTAAACACTTAGAAGAATTCATTCCCGTTGGAATTATTCATAAAAATTAATTTTCCAACAAAGTAGGTTATTGTTAATTAACAAAATTTTTAGAATTGATAAATTTAAAATTGATAAAAATATTAAATAATTACCGTAAATTTTTTTTGCTTACATATAAAACAAAATAGTTTCATAAAAGTTTAAAAAATATTAATACTTTGTTTATAATAATTTTTTAAAGTTTACAAAAACAGAAAAGTCACAGTGGTGCTATAAAAAATTTTTTGTTTCAATTTATTATAATATTACTGTTTTAATGTCGAGAAAATACATTTATTAATTAAAAAAAAAATTTGGACAAAAAAAAATTGGACAAAAAAAATTTGGATCAAAAAAATTTGGACCAAAATAATTGGATCAAAATTTTGTACAAAAAAAAATTTGGACCAAAAAAATTTGGATCAAAAAAATTTGGACCAAAAAAATTAGGACAAAAAAAATTTGGACCAAAAATAATTTGGTCCAAAAAAATTTGGACCAAAAAAATTTGGACCAAAAAAATTTGGTCCAAAAAAATTTGGACCAAAAAAATTTGGACCAAAAAAATTTGGACCAAAAAAATTTGGACCAAAAAAATTTGGACCAAAAAAATTTGGACCAAAAAAATTTGGACCAAAAAAATTTGGAAAAAAAAAAATTGGACCAAAATAATTGGACCAAAAAATTTTGTACAAAAAAAAATTTGGACTCAAAAAAATTTGGATCAAAAAAATTTGGACCAAAATAATTTGGACCAAAATAATTTGGACCAAAAAAATTTGGACCAAAAAAATTTGGACCAAAAAAATGTGGACCGTTTTCTTTTATGTACGAAGGTAAAAAAGTAATACACCACATTTATTATGGAACTGATTACAGGTGTAGGAGAGCATACAATATAGTCCAGGCAATAAGTAATAATAATTGTTATAATTTCTTACAAAACTGAGGAGGTATCTTAATGTTTACAGAGCTCATAAAGGGGAGTACCTTTGTAGAAAATATATTATTTACGAGCGCCTATGTATTATTTTAATTTTTTATGTAGTAGTTTATGAATGTCACTTTTGATAATAATTTTGAATGTTCATGTCAATTACAATTTTGTAATATATTTCAAGTTTAAACGTAGTATTTCCTTTGGATTTATTATTTTACATTGGTCCTTCGTGTTAATTCGAACGTACTATGGAAAACAGGACATCAGTCTCTGAAGTTGGAGTCCGTAGGAGCAGAAGAAAAAATTTTGGAGAACGACAAAATAAACGAAGCGGCTTTTAGGTCACCATGTAATATAAATAATACAAGGTCTTTCATTAATAATTGTCGATATTGTTTTTGACCATTTTCGTTGGTTTTCTAAACTTATTCGTTTCTCTTTGGATCCTTAAATGCTATTTCTAATATTAATATTCATTTCCCCGGTTAATTCTATTTTTCAAAGTTTTCTCTAGTGAATGAACAAAATGAAACAAGAATACTGCAACAAATGGAGTATGTCAATTTTTCCAATTTTTTTTTTACAACTTTCTAGACAATTGCCAATTATGATTTTTAAAAAAAAAATTTTCTTAATAATAACTTTTAATTGTTTATAATCGTTTTTTTAATATATCTATTGTTTAAACTATTAGTTAAGAAATGTGTTTTTTTTTTAATCATAATTGACAGTTCTCTACAAAGTGAGAGCAAAAAAAAATTTTTTTTATTAATAATTCCATTGTTTATTAAGTTAACAATTTGTTATAAACAAATTCCCAACTTTGGTTTATTTGTTTCCTGAAAGAAATAAAAATTCCAAAAACGACTTAGTGCATTAAAATTACGGAAACAATTTTATTCCATTTTTTATTAAACTTTGAAAATATACGTACTATCAAAGTTGCAGCAGCTGATTCATTTGTTGACCAAAGATTTAGTAAAAAAATTATAATAGTTTATAAAAAAATTGACTGAAAATTAAATAAACAATTGCAAATGTTATATAAATAATAGCATAACAGAATTGCCTTGAAGTTCAATAACCGAATTTGCATTATTTACTGAGCTACAATCCGCAAAAGTTCAAAAAACTTAAAAAAAAATCAATTTTTATAAACAAATATAAAAAACAACAAATTGACAATAGGTACGGAATTGACAAATGACTTATCTGAGAGATAATTTCATTGCCTACAAAAATGACTTGAATGTTTATTGTCGTATCTCCAATAGTTTAATAGTAATATCAACGTTTAAGTCAACAAATGGATCAGCTGCTGCAACTTTGATAGTACGTATATTTTCAAAGTTTAATAAAAAATCATGATTCCTATACTTTCCTTATATCTGTATACAGATAGGAAAGTAAAAATGGAATAAAATTTTTTCCGTAATTTTAATGCACTAAGTCGTTTTTGAAATTTTTATTTCTTTCAGGAATTTGTTTATAACAAATTGTTAACTTAATAAACAATGGAATTATTAATAAAAAAAATGTTTTTTGCTGTCACTTTGTAGAGGACTGTCAATTATGATTTAAAAAAAAACACATTTCGTAACTAATAATTTAAGCAATAGATATATTAAAAAACGATTATAAACAATTAAAAGTTATTATTAAGAAAAAATATTTTTTTTTAAAAATCATAATTGGCAATTGTCTAGAAAGTTGTAAAAAAAAATTTGAAAAAAATTGAAATACTCCATTTGTTTATAAAAAATTTATAAACAAATGGAGGAAAAAATTTTTTTTTTATTTAATAAATGTCTTTTCTCGACATTAAAACAGTAATATTATAATAAATTGAAAAAAAAAAAATTTTTATAGCACCACTGTGCCTTTTCTGTTTTTGTAAACCTTAAAAAAAGTATTAACATTTTTTAAACTTTTATGAAGCTATTTTATTTTATATGTATATAAAAAGAGCTCCACGAAGCAAAAATAATTACGGTAATTATACAGGGTGGCTCACGCTCAACGGGACGGAGCTTTATGAGAAAACGACCAAAGATATAAAAAATTCGTTTGGGAGGAATACGTAGGTTACAGACGGCTACAATTTAAAATTTGTTAGATGTATACAGGATGTCCCACATAAGAGAAAATATACAAAGTTATATTATTTTTAATGGAACACCCTGTTTTTTATTTTAGAATTAAAAACTACATCAAAAATAATGTCAGTTAACTAAAAGTTCCCTATTACTATTATTATTAGTTTTCGATTTATTTGAATTTTTAAGGAAAAAAAGTCTCCCAGAAATTAATTGTTTACTCTTGTTTGAATAATTTTTAATGAACTAATTTTTTTTTTCTTATCTGGGACATCCTGTATACATCTAACAAATTTTAAATTGTAGCCGTCTGTAACCTACGTATTCCTCCCAAACGAATTTTTTATATCTTTGGTCGTTTTCCCATAAAGCTCCGTCCCGTTGAGCGTGAGCCACCCTGTATAATATTTTTATCAATTTGTAATGATGAGAGAAATTCTAAAAATTTTGTTAATTAACAATAACCTCTTTTGTTGGAAAATTAATTTTTATGAAAAATTTCAACGGGAATGAATTCTTCTAAGTGTTTAGAATACACCGTAATTTTTTCAAATTTTTGAATTTAATTTTGTTAACTTAAAAAAATTATTTTATGTAACGTACTCAGTTTCGACTCCGTGCGCGCAACCTAAAAATGGCGCGCTGAAGGCTACTTTGAGCGTTAAATTAAAATTATAAATAATGGAGGTACAGTTCCAGGAGTTGGAACTTATTTATAGTAAATTTCCTCCTCTTTAAGGATCTTTTTTGAAAAATCCAAAAATATTTATAGTTCACAAACTATAGGCGAAAAACCAAACACCATGTTTTTGAGGTGTTTAATTGTTTATAACTTTTGCAATTTTTTATACACTGCAAAATTTTTCTTCACACATTGATCTAGACATTATTCCGAATCGAATGAGCTATTGAACATAATTTTCGTAATACTACCGTATTAATTCAAATGGCCGTATCTGTTTCATGCATAACGTGAGAAAAATCGGTTTTTCAAGAAAAATCACTTACGTCCAAATTTCTAAGCATTAAATCTCGGATTTTATAGAACATATATCCATGCAAATTATAGAGATGAACCAAAAATTCATTGTTGTCAGGCGTAGTAATACGCTTTTGAACTTGTTGATTAGACTACTGATAAATGAATGTCAAAAATATAAATATAAAATAAAATGGATTTTTTCTTTTTCAGAAACATTTGAGTTATGTCCGAGATGCATTAGAGGATGGTATTAATATAATTGGATACACAGCATGGAGTTTAATGGATAACTTTGAATGGCAAGTTGGATATGAGTAAGTATAACAGTTATACAAATTATGATTTTAGTTTTTAATATTCTTGTGTTGGAGGTGTTTATTTTCAAATAAAACTAACTAGTTATGTATTGTAGAGCTTTAGACGATTATTTGGGCATTCATAATTACTAGTTTTATAATTAGTTTGTTTTAATAGATTTTTATATTTTAACAATGATTATCTCCTTGTATGGAAGGATATGTCATATCTAACATGCATGAACATAACTGATTTTTTTTCTTTCTTTTTCGAACCCTCATCAGGGCTATAATGATTTTACACTTTATGATTTCAAACAAATTTTGTGTTTGTTATACTATGCAGTTATTTATTATTTGGCAATGGGGTATTATTCATTTTATACCGAAAAAATTAAAAAAAAATTCAACAATACTCTGATGTCGGAACACAAAATAGATCTATATAACGCTCCCATGGAATGAGATAAACATTATTAAAATAATAAGAAAAATCTAAATAATTACATATTGTATTAAAAATAAAAATACTAATTTAATGATTCATTAAATAATAATCTTATCGTAATTATTAAAGATATCATTTATTGTTTCCGTAACACCTAAGCTTTTTTATTTGGAGATGATTTAATACTTTTCCAAATTGTTAATGAATACATCCTTACACTTCAGTTTGACCTTGATAATCTATCAGAATCATGTTTTTTGAATGGCATGGGTTTAAAGGTTAATTGCATATAAATTGTCATATCATGAGTTTTTATCGTTCACACCTATACTTCCAGCTACATTTGAGTATAAATAAATTAATAATAAAAAAAACTATAATAAAACTTGTTCAGACAATAACAAACCCCGAAAGTTCTACAATATCATAAAAAACAAATCAAGAAAATAAAAAAATTAAATTTACAAATAAAGTGAAAAAACCATTAACAAATAGGATTTTTCTAAAAATTTATGGTTAATGCGTACCATTTACCAATAATATTCGATAGAATAAACAACCTACGAAATCCCCCATAAGATACGCCTATGCGGCTAGTCGAAGTGAATTAATCAGTCGTTTTAGAATACACTAGATTGATTACGGCAGCGCCTAAACAACAATTTTGGGGAATGCATTTCTATATAAAATATTGGAAGCATGTTCTAAGAATATCTTGAATCACATTTTTATACAGGGTTATTCATAACTATTGGGACATAGATTAAGGGCAGGTTATTTAGATCAAAATATGGCGATAGGACCAAATATACCTTAATAAAATATGGCTGTGGAATAAGATACAGGGCGTTAAAGTTGGATTTTCTTTCGTTTTTTTTTTATAATCTCACTGTATATTTATGAATTGTTATCAAAATTGGCTCAAAGGCATATCTTTGGACAAGGGATATTATTTTATGTATTATTTCAAATTTTTTTACAGGGGGCGCCACGAGAATGATTCCTGATGATGAAATTAAGTGGTAAGTTTTTTTGCCGAAACTTTTTAGTGCTTTTTATTAGAAAATATTACGTAAACATCATTTCTACGTAATATTGGTACTCCTGTTTAAACACGATAATTTCACCTGTTTACGAGAAAAACGCAATTGAACAGTTCAGAGTCTCAGAAGAATATTTCAAAATATATTTTATTTATGAAAAGTGTTCTTTGGACTGTCAGATAATTGTGTCTGGTAAATGTCAGTTCTTGCCAATTAATTATTTTTGCTGTGAGATTATAGTCTATTGTTGCATTTTTTAAAGCTTTTTCGACTGAAATTCCTCGTCATAATCATTTTACGAATGAAGAAATGCGGGATATGGTTTGTGTATATGCACAAGAAAATTTTTGCGGTCGCATGGCAGCCAGAAGGTATGAATTGTTATATCCAGACAGAAGGCAACCAAATCACAAAACTTTTGCAAATCTATTTTATCGTTGGGTGTAACCGGGTCATTTCATAGTAAAAATCTGGGTGGTCGTCCGAAACAAATCACACCTAATGAAGAAGATGAAATTTTGGTTCGAGTAGATGAAAATCCTGAAGTAAGTTCACGTCAACTGGCAATAACAACAGAAGTCAGTCGTTTATTATTAGAGTTTTAAAAAAAGAAAAGTTTCATCCTTATCACTTCACTCCTGTTCAAAATTTGCTTCCACGAGATCTCCCAAGACGGTTACAGTTCTGCCAACGTATTCTCAACAAACATAATGATGACCGAAATTTTATTAAAAATATTATGTCCACCGATGAAGCGACTTTTACTAGACGAGGTGTTTTTAATTATCGAAACAGTCATCACTGGGAAGAAGAAAACCCGCATGCTCGTAAAGAAAGACATTTTCAACATGAGTTTAAATTTAATATTTGGTGTGGCATTATAGGCGACCAACTACTAGGGCCATATCGTCTTCCTCCAAATTTAAATGGAGATTCCTATTTATTTTTTTGCAAAATACTTTTAGAGATATTTTGGATGATATGCTAGATGTAAGAAGGAAAATGTGGTTCATGCAGGATGGAGCTCCACCTCATTTCCCATTAGTTGTTAGAAATTATCTAAGTGACATATTTCCTCAACGTTGGATTAGCAGAGGAAGTAATTTTGAATGGCCACCAAGAAGTAATGACTATAACCCTCTTGATTTTTATGTATGGGGACATATGAAGTCCTTAGTTTATACCCAGGAAATTAATTCACGAGACGAACTCTGGAGGAACATACAAAATGCGGGTAATTTTATAAGGGGACAGAATAATATTTTCTTTGCCATCCGAAAGTCCTTTATTAAAAGAATTAGAAAAGGCATAGAAGTCGGAGGAGGTCACATTGAACATTTAATTTAAGTTTGCTTTTTTTATGTTAAATTGTTGATAATTTTGCTATACCGTTGAAATAGAAGCCTTACGTTACAAGTTTTCTTATTGTGTTATTTGGAATCCCCTTCTGAAACACTGAACTGTTCAATTACGTTTTTCTCGAAAACAGGTGTTTAAACAAGATTACCGGTATTACGTAGAAATAATTTTTAGGTAATATTTTCTAATCAAAAGCACTAAAAGTTTCGCCAAAAAAAGTTACCACCTAATTTCATCATCAGGAATCATTCACGTGGCGCCCCCTGTAACAAAATGTAAAATATTACATAAAATAATATTTCTTTTTCAAAGATATACCTTTGTGCCGATTTTGATAACAATTCATAAATAAACAGTGACATTATCAGAAAAAAAAAACGAAAAAAAAAATCAACTTTAACGCCCTGTATCTTATTCCACAGCCATATTTTATGAAGGTATATTATTTATATAGGTATATTTTGGTCCAAATAACCTGCCCTTAGCCTATGTCCCAATAGTTATGAATCACCCTGTATAAATAGTCCAAGTTTTTCAACTGAAATCAGTTTAAGTTGATAGATCGCTGTGAGCAGAATAATAGTGACTATTTAAATTAGTATCTATGATATATAAATTAGGAGTATTACGTACATATAAATTAAATTAGCGTATTTAATGTAAATAAATTAATTTTACAGTATTATCAAGAGTTAAATACGATTATAAAAGGCAAGCTAGATAAATATTATGCTGGGACTATAAAATTAGTGTGAGCATGTATTTTCCATAAATATTTACAAATTGAAAAGCTATCCAACAAAATTGGAGGCTTATTTTGTTACGTAGAATCAATTACGTGACCGCGTGATTGTTTTTCAAAACGGTTTAGACAGTACGCCAAATTAGTTCAAAATGCCTCGATTTCACGATATTGGAACAGGTAAATAAATCTAAATTCTCAAAAAATTGTGCTCGAATGGTATTTGGAAATACAATTCTATGAATAAATAAACTTTAATAGTGACAGAAGAAAAATACATATTAAAATAAGCTTTTTAGAAAGAATACTTGTTAAAAACACAGTTATAGTACATAATTTGTATTGCTGACTACTTGCTGATGTAGATTTTGTTATTGATGATGGCATGGATGTTGTTGGTATAATAGAATAGTCGCAAGGTTTGAATAATGCCCATTATCGAGTTGAAAATATGGGTTTATAGGTTTAGATGAGGAATGTCTAGTTATTTAATTAATTCTTTTCACTGATATCTGCTTTAGGTTAATTTGACACTGCATTGGAGCAGAAAGAAATTATTTATTCATGGTATCCAACTGAAATTTTCACCCACTTAAGAATTTCGTTAATAATTCCTACAAGCTACCATTATAGTCATAGAAGATTGGCAAAGGCCATTGACTATAACAGCAGCACCAAAACATGTAATTAAAAAAGAACAATTTGACGAATTTTACGATAAAGTAGGAAATATTTTTCTTATGGGTGGCGATTATAGTGCAAAGCATACTTACTCCAGAGTTACTACACCAAAGAGTAGACAACTTTACCTGGCTATGGAAAGTAATAATTTGAAATATTTATCCACCGGTGAACTATGTTATGTTATGTTGGGAATGGGGTGTTAATACCCTGCGACCTAAACGATCTATTGTGCCTGCTTCTGTCGCTAATGCAGCAAAGAAATGTCTCAATGCCTATAACGAACCTTTCAATTCTATCTTCTCACGGAAGTGTAGGATTTGGAGTTAGGTAAATCTCCCTATTCTATTTGATATCCTCCTAGGTATAATGCCTATAGTGCTACACATTCAGTTAGTACTCTTAGTGTATTTAGATGTCCTTTTAGTCGTCAATGCCCGGTAAGGATTCCTGTTATAATACGTAGCCTGTTCTTGCTCATGCAGATGTAACCTTCCGATCTTTTCTAGTTATATTCCCCCAGAAGTATCTTGGTTTGTCTCAGCCACAAGAGATTATTCCAATTCTTTTTTATCTCTCCTAACATATTGGCCCATTGATCGTAATAACCTGCCTGCTTTATCGATTTTTGTGTGACCCAAAATATATTTGCAAACTATCAAAATGCAACAACTTACTTATTCTCGGATTATTTACACAGCCTAATGATTCTTAGTACAGTACCATAACAGCCAGCATTAAGCAACAAATTCACCAACCGGACCATGTTTAGTAAACAGCTGGAAAATAACCTAATAAAGACATAGAAGAAGTCATCGAATTCGCCAGCTAGCAAAGTACTAAAAGAAAAGCTAAAGATCATCAGCCTATAGACATTAAGGCAACAATAGCTTATAAAAGCATACTAAGGAAAGCATGTCAAAGAATAAGAGCTAAGAAGCTAAAAACTGTGTCTAATGGTCATAAAAATAATGGTATACAAAATTTCTTTAAAAACCTGACAGTTTACTTAAGGCCACTGATTATTTGGTTTGGAAAGCCACAAAAATTATAAACCGTCCACAAGATCGTCTCCGGATAAAAAAACAATTATGAAAAGGGTTTAACTTTCACCTAGAAAAAGTTTTACAACCAAACTCTACAGAAACTAACGAGGATAATCAAAATGAGATTATGCAGCTCTTTCAATCATCTTACCAACTAGAACTACCCTTAGAACATTTTACATCACAGATTGCTAGGGTCATGCAATTGAATCCTAAAAAATCCCCAACCTTTGATCTCATAAGCGTCTAAATCCTTTCTGAAATTCATAAAAAAGCATGGAAACTCCTAAGATCTATATATTATATTTTAAGAACTAGTTATTTTCCTACACAGTGGAAAGTAGCTCAAATTATTTTGCTTCTCGAAACCTTATTAAAACAAATACTGGAATCAATTTTGGAACATAATCGAATGATTCCAAAATTCCAAATCATCAATTTGGATTCAGAGGTGGACACGTAACCATCGAGGAAATACTCAAAGTTAAAAAGATAATTTTCAAGGATCTAAAAAAAATATTTCTAGATGTCAGCCAGGATTTGATTAGCACACCAGTCTAGCACACGGGCCTACTTTACAAACTAAGAAAATGCCTACAACTTTTTCGGTATCCTTAAATCCCATCGAACCTTCCTTGTTAAACATTTAAAGGAACAATCATATTTATATCTAAAAAATGTCAGTGTTCAACAGGGCAGTGTACGTGACCTTTTCTTATACTTAATCTTCATAGCTAACTTACCTATAACTCATATTGCCACAATTGCAACATTTGCTGATTTATCAATAGTGGACTGCTTGTTCCTAATTCCAAATTGAAGGTCAGGTATTATATTTCTACTGTCTATCATTGGTTTCAATCTTTTTAGTAAAACTTTAATAAAGGTTTTTCGAAAAGTTTAGATAACACTGGTAACAGGGATATAGGTCTATAGGACTTTACTTCATTTGGTGGTTTGGGTAACATTATAATTTCAGCGACTTTCCAGATGCTAGGTAAATGCTCTAGTCGAAATACAGCGTCTATTGTATTAGTAAGTTTAACCACAGCTTTTCTTGGGAATTGTTTTAGTATTTAACCTGTAATCAGATCACACCCAGGTACTTCCTTAAAATTGATAATTTCTTTGATTTCCTTAGCTACCTCTTTAGGAGTTACCCTAGGAATTTCTACTATGTTTGTGTTCTCTTGGTTTAATAAATCGAGTCTTCGTTCTTCATTTGGTTGAAAAATGTTTTCGAGATGATCTACAGAGATGTCAGCTTTTTGTTTATTTGATCTTGCCCAGTTTCCGTTGTCTTCTTTTATTGGTGGCATATGGACTATTGGACGTTTAAGCTTCCTAGTCGTTTTCTACAGAGAGTTTTAGTATTTAGAGTAGTCAGTATTTTACTTGCAGCTGTATGCAGTTTCCTACTTTTGGTGATATTTTTGGCATTAAAATTTTCTCTCATTTGTCGTAAGAGTTCTCTGTAATTTTCTTTTTTCAAATTCCTATTTTATTCTCGTCATAATGGTTAATATTTTCTTTTATTATTACGGCGCTTCGACTTCTAGCGGTATCCGAGGCATGTTTAGTACTATAGACTTTGTATCCTTTAAATTGTATATAGCTTTGTTTTCTTAAATGCGTTTCTGATATTAAGCATATATCTATATTTTGTTCTATTAGGATCACCTGTAGCTCTTATCGATGGTCAAGGAGTCCATTGGCATTCCATGTTATAATGTTTAAGTCTTTACATTCCATTAAGGATGTCTAGACGTTTGGGGGAAGATGGGCTCCTTTAATCTGGTAATTCTATCTAGAATTGTATTAAGCATAGTCATTATTTGGTTCGTTGAAGATAGTTTTCAGTTTGTATAGATCTGCTATTACTAGCCACCTCTGAGTATGTCATATTTGCTATTCTTTGTGCATTATTAATGATAGGTCGTCTAGTTTGGGTATTATTTCTATTGTGGATAGTTTTGCTTACCTGACCTCTTCTGTATTGTATCACCTTTGCCACTTCGCAAATTAGGGAAGCAGTCTGTAAATGTACCCTTTTCAGTTACCTTAAATACACGTCAGATAACTCAACGAGATAACAAATATTGGTATGTACCTGGAAGAAACATTTGTTCATAAAGAGGAAACAGCTATGAATCAAATTTCATAACATATACTGGTTAAATAATCGCATATCTCAACTGTCTACATAATATAAATTATTGTTAATATAAAAGGTGATCCATAAGCTAATTTAGACTTATAGGATCTAACTGTGAGGCAGTGCAGCTAAGTCAAATATCGATATACTCGAAAAATTCCAGGCCAAAGCACTTCAAATAATTGTTCAGGCTCCTTGGTGCGTCCCAAATAATAAAATTGCACATTGAAGGTGCCGATTGTAAAAGAAATTATCAAAATAGAGTACGAAAAAAGTGAAAGATTCCACCAATCCTGAGATGTGGACAAATAATTTCGTTGATTCTCTAGGAACATATTTTTGAAAATATTTTATTATATTTAATGTGACCAGTAAAATGATCGACAAGGGGGGTAGCCATGTGTGAGTTGAGGTAATTTTAAGGTGAAGTTCTAGGTTTTGTTGAATCACATTTGTCAAGTTCGAATATGTCTGATATTGAACTAGTAGAATTTTTGAACCTTCTCAAGGTTTGTTTAGAACAAAACTTTTTCATTCAACAATGAAATTTTTTCACAAACAAATGGACTTTCATGGGATCTCCACTTAGCCCAATATTAGCAGACAAATTTATGCACAATTTTGAAAAAGAAAAAATCCTTAAAAACAACCTTTTCCACTCAAATGTGAAATTCTATTATAGATATGTTGATGATATTTTGATTTTATGGTCAGGTAACTTAGACTCATTAAATGACTTCTTGACTTATATTAATGACTTACATTCTAATATTAAATTCACATTAGAAATTGAAATAAACAAATCTATCAACTTCTTGGATCTTAAAATCTCACACAATAATAACAAGTTCAACTTTGACATCTATAGAAAGCCAACACATACAGGCACAGTTATAGACAATACCTCTAACCATCCAGCAACACATAAATTGGCTGCCTTTAATTGCTACTTAGAGAGGCTATTAAAAGTTCCTCTGTCTACGGAAAACTTTAATAAGGAACTAAATATAATTAAAACTATTGCTATAGATCACAACTTTGAACTAGATATTATTGATAAAATGCTAACACATAAACAAAATAAAATTCAACAAAACTTAGTTTATATTAACAATCCTAATATGGTACATGAACTAACCACCAGTAAGAAATACATTTCTCTTACCTTTATTGGAAAAGCATCCTATAAAGTGGCAAGCTTACTTAAAGACCACTTTAAAGTATCATTCAAAACCCCCTCCTCATTACATAAGTTATTTGTTCATAATAAAGATAAATTAGATCCCTTTGACTTATCTGGAATTTATAAATTAACTTGTAAATCTTGCCATTCTTTCTATGTGGGACGCACATTTCGAAATTTCAAGATCCGTTTAAAAGAACATTTGCGTTGTCAGGATTTTCACATTTTGCCAACCACCTACTAGACTCAAATCACGACTTCGATTCAACTGAAGGTTTCGAAATCCTACATAGTTCCTACCATAGATTTACTCTTAATAGCTTCGAAAGCCTCAAGATATTGAGAAATTTAAAATTAAATCCTGTTGGTTGCTTAAATGCCCAGATAATGTCAGAAATTAATTCCTCCAGTTTTCTCAACACTAATCTAAATTTATCGTTTTGACTCCTTTTTAACCTCCCCCTTTATTTCTATTCACATATTTTCTTGCAAGGGGTACATTTCAGTAAGTAATTTTTTCCCACAAAAAAACCAACGAGCATGTTTAAAGATTAGGTTATGTGATATTCATATTCTGTCATTTTCTTCTTTCATTTTTCAGTTGCTTCACAACAGTTAACCCAGTCATTTCTTCTTCTTTCTTTTTTATCCTACAACATCACATACACTTGGTAATTGGTTCATGGCCCAAATCTTATATAATAAATAATAAATATTTCTTCACTCATAGTTTGCATCTTATTACCTATACCCTGTCATAAGTTTATTCAAGAATTTTTTGTTATTACTTACCACCACCTGTAGAGGCCTTAACTTGACAGGTCTCCTTTCAAAAATGTTAGGTTAAGTAACACTACTAATTATTTTTAAAAAACAACAATTGTTTAAAATAAGCCTTCTCTTTTAATCTGTTTAATGTATGTGTTTTGTTTTGTATAGTCTTGAAAATTTTAAATTTTTAACTATTTAAACTGACTAATATTTGTTTTTCAAATATTTTTAACTTTTATATAACTTGTAACATTGTTTATTTTACAATTTATTTCATCCCCCACATTTGATGAAACTTGTTTGTAGTATTCCCTAGTGGATGGAGAGTATGGTGAGTTTTCTTTTTTACTATTTTATATATCGTTGGCTCAAAGTTAACACACCTTACACCACATATTCTCCTTTCCACTAGGCGAGCCTGAAGATGAAGTGATGATACTTCGAAACCGGTCGCACTCAATGTTTTATTGAATAAATAAACATTAACTTTCCTTGTGAGATATAAAGGACTTTTTCTCCCCCTTCACCTTAAAAGTAAAATGATCATTATTTGATTTTTCTCTAAAATAGTGCACCTTACAGTGATATGAATTGTTTTTAAATGCCTATTGGAGTATTTTTATCCAATAGTAATGCCAGTGTAATAATTTCATTTTTGGTTAATGCCACATAACTTTTTATACGTTTGCTCAATTATTTTGTAGATTCTTATTATTTGCATCATAGGCTTTTTTAAATACATAATCATTGAAGGAATTGAAATTAACATGAAACTTTTCAAAATACATACAATATTTTAGCTTTTTCTTTATATTAAAACCTCAATCCATCAATATCCTTGCCAGATATTCAACTGTCTGTTCCGATTTTAAATCAAAATTTCGTTGCTTATAAAAAGCATTAAATTACTGGTTCCAAATGAATGATATAAATTTTTTTTTGTATTTTACGGAGTAGAATTTTCCATCTCACTGATTATTTCTGCTTCGCAGATATTTCCAAACCTGAATAATTACTTTCTTTTTAAATACAAAAATCCACATTTGACATTTAGAATTTTAAAAATTTATTAAGGGAAATAAAGGTACAATTTTTTGAATCAGTATGAATGTTGACATATACGGGATATATACGTCAAATAGAAAACATAATTAAATTTTATTTTTCTTTTCAGCGATAGATTTGGATTTTACCATGTAGACTTCAAGTCGCCAAATAGAACTAGAACACCCCGAAAATCAGTTGGATTTTATAGACAATTCGCTACAACTAGATGCATCGTTGATAAATCACAATGTGTGGACGACAACCATATGGACAATGTTCTGCGCTATGTTTACCAATCGGTAGCAGTGAATAATGGTCATTAATAAAAAAAAAATATTAAGATTTTACTGTTGTATATATAACTATTTATTAATTATTTATATTTTTTTACAAAGTTAGTAAGTACCTATAAATATAAATATATTTTTTATGCATTTTTTTATTTAATAATATTGGACTGGGTCAGCCTACACAAGCTTGATAAAAATAGAGAACATGTTAAGAATTAGAAGCAAAGCACCGAAGAAGCAGAGATAAAAAAAAGAGTTAAAAAAAATATAAAATATTTTCTATGAAATGCCTAACATAAATTAATGAGTAAAAAAATATCTCTGAAAACGAAAATTATTAAAGTATTTAAATCAGTGGTCGCCAACCTGTCGATCGCGAGTTACCGGTAGCTCGCGGAGGCAATTCTGGTAGCTCTCACAACGATTTTAATTTAAAAAATACAAACTGCACAAATCATAGAAGCTTCCGAAACATCCACAAAAAAATCTAATTGTCATAATATTAAACATAAACAGCGGCAACGTTGAGGTGAGCGATCTGCCGCTGACGCCATCAAGCTAGAATCGGCTAGAACCGACCAGCCGCACCAGCGCGTTAGTGTTCGAGAACGATCAGGATTGCTTTGAACGGGATAAATAGGCACGGCGCAGCGACATTGCTCTTAGTTTAAAACTGAACGCGTAACCAACGTCCAGCGGTTGGGTTAGTAGATAACAACAAAAAATAATATTATGGCAAGCAGTTGTAAGAAGGTAAAGACATACCACTTTCATTCGGAATGGGAAGAACAATACTTTTTTACAGAAGTTAAAGATAAAAATGTGTGTTTGTTATGTAATACTTCGGTCTCCGTTGCTAAAAAAGGAAATATTAAGAGACATCATAAAACTGTACATCCTAATTTTGAAAAATCATTCCCACTACATTCTGCCGCCAGAAAGGAGAAACTGAAACAGTTAAAAAAGCAGTTAATTGGACAACAATCAATATTTTTAAGAACAGTCGACAAAAATAAGGCTGCAACTGAAGCATCGTACCGTGTGTCCCAGATAATTGCACAAAAAAAGAAACCTTATGAAGACGGGGAAATGATAAAACAGGCGTGTTTAGAAGCTGCTGATTCGTTATTTGCCAACTTTAGAAATAAAGACGAGATAGTTTCAGCTATAAAATCTATGCAACTTTCTGCTAAAACAGTGATGAGACGTGTAGAAGTAATGAGCAATGATATTTTTTTACAGTTAAGAACTGACTTAGATAACTGTGTTTATTTTTCACTTCAACTGGATGAATCAACAGATGTCGTTGACACTGCCCAGATGGCCGTGTTCGTCAGGATGGTTTTTAGTGATTTTACAATTAAAGAAGATCCTTTGAAGTTTATTCCACTGAAAGGACACACTACTGGACAGGAGTTGTTTTCTCATTTAAAAATATTATTTCTTCCGAGAAAATTCCAATATCGAAAATGGTAGGCTTGACAACCGATGGCGCTCCAGCTATGGTTACCACTGCATTATCCATCAGGAAGCATTATGTGGAAATTTCTTGAAACTAAACAACGTTATGAAACTGGTGGTAAAAAGTGTGAACAAGATTAGAGCTCAAGCGTTACAAAGAAGATTATTCAAAACCTTGGCCGATGAAGTTGACTGTCAATACGGGGACCTACTCCTTTACTCTAAAGTCCGATGGTTAAGTAGAGGACGGGTACTGAAACGTTTTAATGATGTCCTATCTAGCATAGTTCAATTGTTCAAACAACGCGATGAACCGACTCCGGAACTAGAAAATTCAATCTGGCTTAGAGATTTTTGTTTTCTCGTGGACATTACAGAGAAATTAAACGTACTTAATTTGCAGCTTCAGGGGAGAGACAAAGAACTAGCGGAAATGATTTCTGATATAAAAGCATTTATCAAAAAGCTGGAGTTTTGGGAACAAAACCTAATTAACAGTGATGCCAAGCATTTTCCTATTCTTTCAAAAAATATCTCAAAATCCATTAGAACCCTATGACAGCAAATATCATGTAGAAATAGTTTCTACCCTGAAGAATAACTTCAAAAATCGTTTTAAGGATTTCAACGAAATGGCTTTAGTAACGCAGTTTGTTGTTTCACCCTTTATGGAAATTGATATCCAACAGTTTGCAACTTGTGTTATGCAGAACTTTGGCGAAGACATCGCTGCCACAGAAATGGAAATAATTGAGTTTTAAAATGATTTAGCCTTAAAATCGTTAGTTTCAAGTACCAAATGTATCTGGCCTATTGTAAGTAAATACAAATATTCAGTTCTATGCCGTGTTGCCTTGAAAATGAAAGCATTATTCAGTTCAACCTATTTGTGTGAATCTTCTTTTTCCAATATGAAGTTTATTAAGAACAAATATCGCAATCGACTTACAGATGAAATTTGGATAATTGTATTCGAATGGCTGCATTAAATTATACTGCAAACATTAAAAAAATTATCGATGAGTCTGAGTGTCAGCCTTCTCATTGAACGTGCTTTTTTATTTTTCAATGTTTATGTTCATGATAGTGCTTACTTTTTTGTTGTTATTATTAACTATTTTTAAATCTTACGTGACATGCCGTTGTGGCTGGATAAAAGTTTGTGTTTATTTTTCAAACACCTTCGTTTGGTAGGTAGGAATGTAGCTATGAAAAAGTACGTACTAGTAATATTAGTTATTTTGTTATTAGTACCTATGTATTATGTATTACCAGTTAAATAGTAAAATAAATACATATAATGATAAATTAACTGTGGATTATTTCATTTACGTTGCGTTACGTGGCTTCCGTGTGGGTGTTTATTCCAAAATTAACAAAGTAGCTCAACACATTGAGAGGTTGGCGACCACTGATTTAAATCGATATTAAAAAAAAAATTCAGCTGTAAAATCATGTGTATTAAATTAATGAAAAACAACAAAGATCCCAAAATCGTGCAGATGCCAATACATCATATTAAGTTTGCTGATTTTCAAATAGATCCCATTATCAGATCTTGATCAAATTTATAAGGGGCCATTCCTCAGGTATCCCTTTCTAAAAAAAGAATCATAGAACTCGGACTACATGGCTGAACGAACATAAAAACAACAAGTTGAGAACCATACAAATAACAGAGACAAAATAGAAGCATAGACGTAAGAAAAGACCTAGAAATGCAATCGATTGTAGATTGCCTGTAAAATAATGGAATCCATCTTAACCAATTATGTGTCTGATTTTCTCAAGAGCCACAACGTCTTGCCAAAAGAACAATACGGTTTTATCAAAGGCCGATCCACATTAACAATAAAAATCCTGTCTTTTTTAGAAAGTAAAATGTCTTCTATGGAAAATAAAGTTTCTCCTCATATTTCTTCCTCATAAAAAAAGGTGTCTTCTGAAATGTCTTCTATGTATAAGAAATGAAATTTCTGCTAATATTCAAAATAAGATGTCTTCTGCTGAGGAGAAAATAATGTCTTCCGTTGAGAAGAAAACAAAAGAGATGGAAAAGAAAATAGTAGAAAGCATAAAGAATACGAAAAAATGACGTATTAAACATTATGTTAGTATAACTTCAACATAATGTTAAATTAATTGGATGTCACTAGATTTTACAAAATAACCCTATATAAGTCTTTCAATGGCATACCATAAAAAATTGCTCATCGGAAGATTTCAACAAATTCCGTGATGTAATAAACATCAATTTTATTTTATATTAAATGTACCAAATTCAATTATAAATCTTTCCAAGATAAACATTTAAAAATAAATGCGACCAGTGTAATTCCACAAGAGATAACTGTTTATTTATAGAATTTATCGAGCAGAAGCATTGACATTATTACTATATATTTACAGGACCGACTTCATATTTTTACTTTCCTGTAACCAGTATGGAAAGTATAGGAGGAATCGATGCTTTTTCGACCTCGAGTTTTCGACCAGTGTGAAGTTAGCAGTAACTTGTAGCAGTAAAAATAACCGAAAACACCCGATCGGAAAAACAGTGGCGTCCGGCATACAACTATTGTAATAATCTTGTCAATATGTATTTTACACATTAATATCGACAAATAATTAATATACGGTTGAAAATAACCCTTAAAATTAGTAAAAATATTTACCCAACGAAGGAAATCAGATCGCAAAAAATCATAAATACACTAACATACGCTATAGGTAAACATTTCTTCGGGTCCGTTGAAGAGGGTAAAATTATCCCATAAAATTCATAAAATAATTATCATATGAAGTATTGAACAGGGTGAATTTAACCCTTTATCTTTAAAATAAATATTAATCCTATGAAGTCGACCAGATTTCAACTTGGTTTTACATTTTTAAAATCATAAATACACTTACTAAAATAAGTATGTTTTCTTTCCGTAAAATTCTGCTCTCTATCCCTTCTCTTACTTCTCACCTTTCGTCGCCTCGCCCCGCGTCTAGAAATAGAATGTATCCAGTGTCGGACTAATGTTGGCACCGTGAATATTATATTTTATCAATGACTGCTTATATCTCTGTTTTCTCGGGTGTTAACAAATGTTGAAAAACATGTTCTCAAACTTAAAAATAGTTACCAATTATCTCAAAGGATTGTTTTTTTTTTTTTTTTGTTAGAGTATTGTTACTAGTCATTACTGACTAACCTACAATTTTAATCTAAAAATCTTACAAACTAATTACTTATCTAAGAAGTCCCCATTGGGCTGTCTTAATTGTTTCTATAGGAAAGCATCACCAGTTGGCGTGAAGATTTATTACACTGTTTTACACTAGCACCAACATTAACGTTCACTGCACTAGCTCAAATGGCTTCTTCCTTTTGAGCCTTCTGTTGAGTGTAGAGTTGTCCAGTAATTGCAGCGCTTCTTCGTTGACGTGGGAGTGGAGTCGACCCTCATGTTTCGCAGCAAACCTCGTTATTTCTTCTTTGATTGTTGGCATCTTCAGGTCTCTGTGAAGATAATCGTTTCGGTAGAACCAAGGTGCATCAACAATACATCTTAGGACTTTATTTTGGAAAACTTGAATCATGTTGATATTACTCTTGCTGGCACATCCCCATAGCTGTATGCCATAAATCCAGATTGGTTTTAGGATTTGTTTATAAATCAGCAGTTTGTTGTGCACTGTCAATTTGGATTTTCTTCCTAGGAGCCAATACATTTTTTTGAATTTAAGTTCAAGTTCTTTACGCTTTTTTTATGTGCTCTTTCCATTTAAGTTTTACATCTAGGTTCATCCCTAGGTATTTGGCCGAATCGTGATGCGGAATAACGTCATTGTTTATTCTTATTTGTTTTTGTTCATTTGGTCGAAGAGTAAAATCAACATGCACTGATTTAGTTTGATTTATTTTTATTTTCCATTTTTTTTGTCCATCGATTAATTCTGTTGCAGGTTTCCTGAAGTTTTTCTGAGGTCTCTGTATTACTTCCGCCAACTGCCAATATTGCAGTGTCATCTGCAAATGTTGCTATTTTAACAGATTGTTGTTGAGGGATATCGCTGGTGTATAATAAATAAAGAACCGGTCCTAGCACACTGCCTTGTGGGACTCCTGCTTTAATTTCTTTCATTTCGGAGTATGCCTCGTCTTGCTTTACTCTAAACATTCTTCCCGTTAAATGTGATTGTAGAATGTCGACATATTGTCTAGGGAGCATTTTTTAAGTTTCTGTATTAGGCCAGCGTGCCAGACCTTGTCAAATGCTTGGGCTACGTCAAGAAATATAGCTGAGCATATATATTTTTCTTCGTAAGCTTTTTCGATGATATCGGATATCCTGTGTACTTGATCTATTGTCGAGTGTTTGTTTCTAAAACAAAATTGGTGCGAAGGGATCAGATTTTTATTTTCAATTATTGGTTTTAGTCGTTTTAGTAACAGTTTTTCAAATAACTTAGATATTATCGGTAACAATGATATAGGTCTATATGACGACACTTCATTCAGAGGTTTTCCTGGCTTAGGAATTAGGATAACTTCAGCCATTTTCCACGCATCAGGTATATATTTAAGGCGAAATGCTGCATTTATGAGGTATGTCAATTTAACAATAGCCTTCCGCGGTAGTTTCTTTAATATTTCTCCAGTAATAAGGTCATATCCTGGGGTTTTCTGTGAGTTGATGTTTGTCTGAATTTCTTTCGTAACTTCATTGGGAGTAACTAGCTTAATTTCAAGTTGTTCCATATTATGGATGGTCTCATTAGGAGTGTCTTGATTTTCATCTAATTGGGACGTCTTTTGTAGGTGGTCAGCGAAAATATCAGCTTTTTGTTGATTGTCTCTTGCCCATTTGTTATCTGCTATTCTGATAGGAGGACAGTGTTTACACGAATTTTTCATCTTTTTAGTTGCCTTCCAGAGTGAATAATCAGTTTCTTTATCATCTGTTAGCCCTACTAGGTATCTGTTGAAGGATTCTTCTTTGTGATTTAGAATTTCTCTTCTCAGTCTTTGGGTAGCCCTATTTAATATATTTTTATCTTTTGGTGATCTTGTCATCTGCCATTTCTTTCTTAGTTTTCTTTTTTCTGCTACTGGTTCTCTTATCCCGACAGGATAGTTTTTTCCAGCTGTTAATCTTCTTACTTTTGGTGTGTTCCTCCATGCAGCTTGCTGGATTTCAACTATAAACCTTTCCAGTTTTTCATCTAGCTGATTTTTCGTTTTTAGTGTTATGGTCAGTTGAATAGTATTTGTTAAGTCCTCTTGAAAACCTTCCCAATTAGTTTTCCGATTGGCTAAGGTCGGTTTGGCTTCTCTTTGCATAACATTATCACTTAGAGTAAGGATTACTGCAGAATGGTCGGAATCCATATCAAAGTTTTCTTCTACTTGTGTATAGTTTGGTGAAATTTTCCTCAGAATAAAGAAATTCAAAAGATCTGGAATCTTATTTGGGTCGGTGGGCCAATAGGTGGGGTTTTCAGAAGATTGGTATATACAACCAAGTTCTGATGCAGCTTGGTGAAATTCTTTTTCTTTGACTGTGGTTAATCTTGAACCCCAGTTTGTGTGTTTGGAGTTGTAATCTCCACCGATTATAAATTTGTTACCTAGTTTTTTGAGTACATTGAGATAATTTTCTTTTTTCTGGTTGTATTTTGGTGGGCAATAGATTGCAGCTATTGTAATTTTGCCCCCCTTAATGTTAATGGTGCTAATGGTTACCTGATTTTCTAGTTCTTGGATGCCTGGTTCCTCATAGTGGGAAATGTTATTTTTAATAATTTACGCACTTCCTCCTCTTGCTGCATTTGATGGATGGATAGTGTGATAGAAGTTATATCCTCTGAATTTAATGTATGACTCTGTTGTAAGGTGGGTCTCAGAAATCAGACATATATCTATTTTTTGTACGTCCAAGAAAACTTGGATATCAGTTTGTTTTCGGAGAATACCATTGGCATTCCAAGTGGCTATTCTAATATCTCTTTTGTCCATTGGTGGTTTTGTTATATGTTTGGGGTTTAATTCTTCTAGCTTCTGGATCCTGTCAGAGAGTGAATCTATTCTGGTTATTAAGGATAATAATAATTCATGAGTAGTACTTTCTGCTAAGCTGGTTGACTGTGAAGTATGCTGCGCAATTTGTGGCGTGGGATTCATGGTTGGTTGTGATCTTTGAATTGGTTGCTCCTGTGAGTTTGTTACCTGAGAATATGTTATTACATTTCTGACAATAGGAAAAGCGTTCATAGATCTCTTCTGCCTCGTCATTATTTTAGGTTTAGTGATGTTATCCTTCCTTATCTGAAAGGTTTTAGCTACCTCACATCCTCTGTAGTTAGCAGGATGTTCCATTAGGCAGTTTATACACTTCGGTTGTTGTTCTGGACTTTTTGCACAATCCTTCGTATGTTTTCCTACGCGCTTTACGCATCTTGATTCTCTTTTGCAAAAGTTGTGCGTATGTCCAAATAGCTGGCAGTTTTTGCATTGCGGAACTAGTTTTGACTTTCTTATGGTTTCTATTCTAACTCTTAGATTAAGGATTGCTTTGATTTCGTAGATTTTCTTAATATCTTCAATATTTTCGAATGATAGCATGGTTTTTTATTTAGTTTACGAGTGTTATCCTCGGTTAATTCTATTTCCTTCTTTATTATATTGACAGCTTCTTTACATTTTAATCCTTGACTTTGCAAGTCTTCAACAATATCTTCTGGTTTAGATGTAGATGGTAGACCTCTAACCATTACTTTAATGTCTCTGTTCTGTTTAACTTCATAGGAATGCCAATTTATTTCTTTGGCATTCAAGGTTGATATGACATTTTTGAAGTCTTCTTCTTGTTTAGTATTAATTTTAAACTGGTTATTGCTTAGAGCTGTGGCTTGAAAGGAAATATTATTTTCTGCCAGTGTATGGCGCAATTCTTCATACTTATTGATGTTGCTTGCTATTATCGGGGGAAATTTCACTGTTTTTTCGACTGTTTCTTTCTCTTGTTGTTGATTTTTGCTACCTCCAGGTTGGCCAGGAGACGTTTCAGGAGAGGAGTTGGCTTTTCGTTTTTTTCTTCTATTGTTTCTGCTTTCCGCTGTTATCCATTCTACTTCTTTGTTAATTTGATCGCCGATTTCTTTTGCCAGTTCTTCTTCATCAGTTTCATAATTCGTTGGAATTTCAGATTTTTCTTTGTTTAAAATATTAATTTGTTTTTGCATATTTTCCATATTATTTTGCATTTGTTGCAATGCACTTTCTAGTTGCTGTTTTTCAGCTTTTTCCTGTATCCAAGCATTGTACAATGCCTATTCATTCTCACTTCTAGCTTGATTTTCATGGAATAAGGCCTGATATTGTTGGGCTAGGAGATTTTCTCCCACTTCCATTGTTTCCATATTATTTGTTTTAGATACTTGAAGCAGGTCCTGTTTTTTTTGCTCCAAAAGCACTTTGGCAGGTGTCGATTCTGTTTTATTATTTTTTTCTACACATTGTAAAACTATTTTTAATGGCACATTATTATTTTTATTTTTGTTCTTAAACATTACGTTTAGCAGCCATTGTTGATTTTTTAAACACTCGCGATTAAAAAATATTTACACTACATAAACAAACGAAACTGGCCTAGATACGGAGTAATGTTAATAAACATACATCCTCACCTATCGACAGCCGAATATAAGGATTGTAAAAACCTATTTTATAAGGCACCTACCCATTCAAGTATCTGAAAATTTTCAACATAACCTGCACATTGTTCTTTTCTTCACATTTTTGAAGTGTTTTGTTCAATTGTTACCCTTTGCGTAAAAGGAACGATTCCGTGGACGAAAATAAATTTAAAATATAAGATTAATTTCAGCGTTCATTGTTGGAATTCCGTCTTATAATTGTGGTGCAATTTTAGATATCATAAATTGTTAGTACAAACAGTTAAATGGTTACAGCAGACAATAAGATAGCATTGTCGTCGAATAGAAGGAATCTATATTATCTTGAGAGTCGCTGCTACAGCTTTATATCCGTTTGCTGCCTTAAATTACACCATGTTTCAGATTGTCGAGATTCGCTATTACAAACGAACGTTCCCGAGTTAGTGCTAATTAAGTTTTTTTGCCAGATAGACTGTAGAGTTTAGCTAGTGTGGTGAACTGGAAACGTTTTGTAATGTTATCTGTTCAAGAGACAGAAAGCCCACTCTGGCTACAACGGTTTGAAATACCATGTGAGTAGGGTACTGACAAATTAGAAATTAGAATAGTCAAGTCGTCGAATTTCAGTTTACAGTATGGTTGAAAAAGTTGAAAAACTCACCCTTTTCTCTTTTCGCTTCCAACCCAAGCAGAACGGAGATATGATTATAAAAGAAAATTATTTTATATTTATCGTATAAATGCTACAATAGGCACTAATTTAACATATAACTGTTGCCCAAGAGATAAATATGTCTCAGAGAGTAATATATTTTATTATTTTGTTATATAGATAATTATAAGACTACTTTTAAAACATGTTTAAAAACAGAACAATGTAATGACATAAATATTTATATAACACTCCTTATTAAGTGTAATATATTTTCTAAGTGTTTCAAAAGTGTTTTATACTTATATTCCAGATACGTATAAAACATAAAAATTACAAACAATTTTCTACTCTCTAATATAACAAATTGTACTCGGCGATAATTTGATATTTATGTATACTTTTAAATAACAGTTTTATAACTGTTGCAAAAGAGGACATATTAAAACCTTTATAAATCTCTCACAAAATTAAAATATCTTAAAAGAGGATTTGATTATTTAGGCTCACTTAGTCTAATCTAACTTTTTCATTTTAATTTCTTAAAATGTCCAGTACGTGGAAAAACCGGAAGAGAAGCGAATACTTTCGAAAAAAAATTAAAGCAAATTATGAGAGGATTTTGAGTAGCACAGTTACTATACTCTGTTTTTAAACTAAGAGGAGCGATTTGAATTTAAGTTGGCAATTCTGTAGCTTTCTGATTGGTCAGATTACAGTCAGTTTCACACATTACTTTTTAGCATGAACATCAGCTAATAATTGATATTGTTGACAGTTCTGACATTTTATAATTTGATATCTCATCCATTACTTAGTTTTTTACTTTATTTCGTAAATAATAGTTCTTCAGTAAGCAATTGTATTGAAAATCTACAATTATGGATCCTTCTACACTGAGTACTATTAAAGGTAGCAATTCCTGAAAAGCCTTACAAGAAAGGGAAGACACCTTATTATTTTACATGCTGATTCTGAAGGTTTTGTAGAAAATGCATTATTGGTTTTTGAAGGTAAAAAAATGGGAGATTACCATGAAGAGATCAATTCCGAAGTATTTTAGAAAAAATAATTTTATTACTGATTTTTTAATACTAAAAATTGATGAATTTCTAACCAAAATGATTAAAATGTAACTATTCAAGCAAATTTTATTTATTAGAATAGAATAAAACTATTTATAAAATTGTTATAACATTTAAAACACCATCTACTACTTTAGGGATAATCTTAATTTGGCACAATGAGTTAACATTACTTTCACAAAAAATATTTTAAAAATACTTAAAATTAATACATAGGTATGTATGAATAGTTCACTTTAAAAAATATATGTTGACATGTAGTGTTATGAAAATGTTAGTTCCAGTTTTCAAAACAAATTCTGACTCACGGGCCTGTAAACTTTTGAATGCCTTTATTTGCCCTCTAGCGCATTAACCATGGGTTAACACTAAATAAGCCATAATATCCACATTACTCATAGAAGAGATACCAGTTACTGTGTGATCCACTTGTCATTCACTGATTAACTTTTACTTTTTATACCTATAACAAATATATCCTTAAAAATGTAAACAGATCTTTATATTTTATACTAACCTGGCTACATCTAGATATTCCATTAACAATTTTCTTAAATATTTAATATCCATTTTAAAAAGATCATAGTTATTTTCAAAAAGTCGATTTCAAAAGCAAGAAAAAAGTATTTCTGACATCAATCAACAACCATATTGACTTTAATTTGACAGTGACATTTCGTTTTAGACAGACATTTCAGATCACAATTAGGCATTCCAAACAAATGAATTACCAGTGAGCAAGGTTTGGTATATCTAAGGGTGGCGACATACGGTGTATTCTATCTACTTTATGTAAAATCATGAATAATGGATTACATTTAAATATTTTATGTCAAACACAATAAAAATAATATTTAAAAAACCCACCTATACATTTTTTCATAAATTGGCAGGCTTGCCGAGTACTACTTCGAATAAAAATAGTGTCCAAGTTGTAAGACTATGTCGCTACTCCCTTAAATATACAAGAATTTCCCACTGGCACATATTGTTTGACAGGTCGTTGGAATGCCTAATTACGTAAAATTTAGGACCGTTGTCTGGGACCAATTAAAAAATTACTTCTATGACATTTATTCGTTTCTTCACCGCTCATTGGCCGTTCACCGACTAAGGCCGACAAAGATAATTATTTCATAAATTTTGAACACGACTATATTTCGAAACTCGCTCTTAGTAACAAATCTAGTTACTTTTCCCTGTGTAAATGCGTCTTTTCAATTCGCTCCTCCTAGTTTAAAAACAGAGTATAGGGTACAATGTATCCAAAAAGTTAATGCTAATATAATAGGACTGCACTGAAGAATTAGCCAATATACATTGTAGTCGTGAGTCTGATTATTAAAACAGATGTTTAGATATCAATAATGATAGCAGTAGTAGTAGCCCAGGTTTCTGCAATGCTCTAGAATCTAGTGATGATGAGGATAATGCTATATTGACTGAGACCAGTAAAAACTGTAAAACAAATGAACAAATCCGAGCTTATGCTGTTTCATTTAATATTAACCACGCCTATAAAACTATAAAAGCAATATCCACAATAAAGGGGACTGTGCGTTTCCCGGACTAAATACACAAAACTAAGGTTATGTTTTTATTTTCAAAACATCACAAACGTATTAAATGAGTATACGACATGTACACGAGCCTTATACGATAATTTTATATTAACATACCTTTGTATAAAATAAAAGTATTTTATTAATGATTTATAGACCTAGGAATATATGCACCGAAAAAGTAGTTAAATATGCGCATATATATGCCGCAAAATACTTCAATATATGCGTAAAAAATTGAAAAATATGCAAAGGATATGCAATAAGAGTAATTTGTTATTTGATCGAATTAGTTCATTAATATTTATTATTTATTTTATTTTACAATACCTAATATAATACTTA
The DNA here is from genome assembly GCA_927349885.1 of Psylliodes chrysocephalus. Classification (NCBI taxonomy): domain Eukaryota; kingdom Metazoa; phylum Arthropoda; class Insecta; order Coleoptera; family Chrysomelidae; genus Psylliodes; species Psylliodes chrysocephalus. The sequence goes on from OV651818.1 coordinate 6,462,471, forward strand.
ATAATTTAATTATTAACTAATTTTATTTACAAATCAACATAATTATAAAACGAACGAACAATTAGATGTTTTTCTGAATTATCTGTATTAAATGATTGTCTCCTATCAGTATGTACTTGTACAAAGAAAACCTCCTTTCGACATCTACAGAAGTAATAGGTGCAAACTTAAATTTTCATGAAATATCTGGATGAATAGTATTAATATCTTCAAAGTTACTAGAATAAATATTAGCAAGGTTTCTTAAAACAATAAATCCTTCATTTTTTAAAATTACATTTGAAAATTTATAAAAAATCGTCTTTCCAATATCGCCGTGGACATTTTTACACTCTGATTCAAACGCCTTAATTAAATATACGGAAGTCACCAAAGGTAAATTTTTTTGTTTTAAATCTAATATAATTTTGGGTACAAATGCATAATTTTTTAAAAACACTAATTGCTTTGGTAATATTTGATTTTGAAACAACTTCTTTGTATTAGATATTCTTTAGATGAATCATCAAAATCAAATATGATTTCTTTAATTTTTTCATAATTATCTGCGCAAAAAAAGGCAGCTTTAAGCCTGGTAACCCACCGAGTAATCACAGGTTCCGGTGGCATCTGTAAATCAGGAAATTTTTCTTTGTACAATTGAGTTCTTAGAGGAGCTTCAAGAAATATTTTTTTTACATTACTAATTAAATCATTTATTAACTGCAACTCTGTTAAGGCCATGAGCCAAACACATGTAACATGGATTACGTTTTCATAAAACATTTTTAAATTTTGTGCGGCTTTTACCATGTACGGGGCAGCATTGGATAACAGCAATAAACATTTTTCTGTTGGACTGGCTTCCGGAAGAAAAAAGGAAGACAATTCTGTCTGGATAAAACGAGTTATTGGGTGGTGTGAATAAAGTGAAGCACTAGCTTAAAATATGATTTTTGGAAGCAACTGCTTTAATTCAATTGAATAAAATATGAAGAAATTCCTCGGCCAAGCAAAAGCTTGGTTTTTCCGGAAAGCCAATTCCTTTAAAATGGTGTGAATAAAAATTAGATACTTCTTTATATCTAAGCAACTACTTGGATTTTTTGAAGTCTGGGGTACAGCAGGCTTCATTAATCTAAGTAGTGATTATGGCGATGTTCATGAATGTACGCAACGTTAAAACTTATCGTGAAAGAAGACAAGTAAATTCAAAAGAACTGCTGCGTTTTCAAAACGGAAGTGTTGATTTTTTGACAAACGAATTTTTGCCGGAAAGGGATGAATTTCGTGGTGGTGCGTTGACTTCGAGACAAAAAATGGAGATTCTTTTGCGATTCGTAGGGGACCCAGGTTTTCAATCTGGAATTGCTGAAGATATTGGCGTGCACCGAAGTACAGTGTGTAAAACTGTAAATTTTGTGATGGATCAGATAATTAGAAGAGCTAATGACTGGATCCACTTTCCCTCGACAGCAAGAGAAATGAATGAAGCAAGAGTTTTGTGGCAAACTCGCTTTCATATGCCCTCGGTAATAGGTGCTTTAGATTGCACGCAAGTCGAAATAAACAAGCCATCAATATTTGGTGATGAATACGTCAACAGAAAGGGTTACACTAGTATTAATGTGCAGGCTACGTGCGACGCAAGTGAAAAAGTCACAAGCATCAGTGCGGAGTGGCCGGGCAGCGTTCATGACTCACGTATATGGAGGAGAACCCCATTTAGAAACATCCTGTCGAGATTTGATGGTTCTGTTTGTTTACTGGCTGATTCTGGTTATGGAATTTCGCCACCTTTCAAGCCGGCACATACGGAGGCACAAAGGATCTTTAACTTGCACCACTCACAGGAGCGTGTTGTGATAGAAAGGGTCTTTGGACAAATAAAAAGAAGATTTCCAATTCTAGGAAACTGTGTTAGGGTTAATATAGAGAGGGTACCAAAAGTGATTGTAACTTGTGCTATTTTGCACAATATTGCCAAACATCTGAATGATCGGTTCGAATTTGAAGATCAAATAGATGATAACGAAAATATTCATGAAAATGCAAATGCTCAAGATCAGTACGAGAATGCAGCAACCAGATTACGCGGGGAACAAAAAAGACAAGAAATGTTGGAACAGTTGGGTATTTAAACTGATGATAATTGTAAAAATTTGTTTATTTGGCACATACTTTCATACTGTATTTTATTTATCTAAGGAGTTGCTTATTTCAATTTTTCTAGTACATAAGGTATCGAAAAAGTCTGGCAACAAGGTATTTTCGCTCAAACATGTCATCATATTATTTCAGCCCTATGCTCAGCAACGCCAACCCTTAAAATTTGATTAGGAAAGAGAGATCAAGTGACACATCATTTTAAAGGGCGTTTATTTCTTTTTCCAATGATATTCAAATTTATACCCTAGACGAAAATAAACTTTCATATGAGGTGCCACACTTTTTTTACCCTAAAAAGGGCACAAAAATCGAGGCCTGGTGAATAAATTTGGGTACCATTGGAAAGAGAATTAAACGTCCTTTAAATCGATGTGCCATTTGATCTCCTTCCCTATTCAAATTTTAAGGGTTGGAATTGCTGAGCAAAGGGATGAAATGATACGATGATGGTTTTTATGTCAAAATGTCCCCCTCGAGGTCAAAATTATCCGAGCGATTTTCCTAAAATCTATTTATTCTACCCGAAAATACCTTTTTGCCACTTTTTCGCTACCTTGTATTGCCCGTGGCTTTGACATCGGTCTTTTTTTTTACGATTGTCTTCATATTACTAAGCATTTTAGTCAGCTGTACTTTCGTCACTTGATGCCCTGTTCCTTTTGCATATAGCGCCCTAATTGTTTCCCACGCTTCTTTTTTCTCCTGTACAACTGCCGGTAATTTAGATTTTTCTAAGACAACTTTGTTATCTGCCAATAATTTGTTAAATAAACCTCGATCAAACTTTTTTACCATAAAACCCTCATCTTCGCTAGAACTTGACATGTCTACTTAGTTTATTTACTAATTAAGACTGACCTAGACAGACGTGATGTGAAGCGGCGATAGAACGAGAAACTTTCATATCACAACTTGACTTTTGAAGTAAGTGCTCGACTTTTGTCCGTTGAAGCAAATGCTTGACCAAGTTACAGCTTCGGTTTTTCCGGATTCGACTTCGTTTCGGTAAGCAATTACTTCATAGAGGCAACTCATGTTTATTCACTCCGTTTTAAGCAACTGCTAAAACTAACAAGCTATTGCTTCAAGCTATCGCTTGAGTTTATTCACACCACAAATTGTCAAGTTATTTGTTTTATCTAATTGCTTTAAAGCGATTAGATATGGACCAATTTGCATTTCTTCGCGTAATGAACCTATCATTAAATGGGCTATATATCGACCACAAGAGTCTGTTGTTTCATCCACAATAATGTAGAAATGGTTTCCAACGGTAATCTCACGAATTTTTTCACGAGTCTCAATGTACAAACTGTCAACACCACGTTTGCATAATATACTTTGCTCTGGAATATTAAATTTACAGTATTTTTGCAAAAATGATCGGAGATTTGGATTATTTAATCGTATTAAAGGGATATTCGAAGTCACTAAAGCTTTGCATAAATCTTCATTAAAAATAGCTTGTTCACTTTTAGATGATCCAGATTCTAAATATTGTTTCAAGGGAAGTTGACTTTGTCTGCGAGTGTCTTTAGATTTCTAATTTGCTATATGTGATGGTGTTTTCGCGTGTTGGTCGATTTGAAACTTTTTTTTACATGGAATCTAAAACAAATAAATTCCTGTAGATGTTGAAGTTTTAATTAAATTAAATAAATGCGTACGTTGTAAAGTTGCCCTACTTTTTTTTTAACTGGGAGTTGAAATAATATTTTACTGTCGTTTGATTTACCATTGTGAAAGGTCAAAATAAAATATAAAATAAAAAAGTACTTACAATTTTAGAACATGTTTTACGAAACACCTGGTTATCACCTTCTACAACAAAATCTGAATAAGATTTTACTTACGACTCAATTAATTTTGCCATTTTTCCCACTGGTTAACACAACGCAACACAACAATAAAGACTGAAATGAAGTTGAAAGTAAACTGGTCATTTAGAAATTTGAAGATATTAATACAACTACCTGAACGGATATTTAGCAAAATTTGTTGGTTGAAGGAGGGCGTTTATAATTTAATCCTCTCAAATACCTACACCATTAACCGTAATTTATTACAGGGAAAAGTTAATCCTTCAAAATTTTAGGAAATCGACCTGTAAAAGCATTTCACAAAATATTATTTTGGTCCAAAACTCATAATTTTAATATGTCCAGCCAATTAGTACGTCAGATATATGCCAAAAAATTAACAAAATGTCAATATATGCATTCAAAATCAAAAATTGTATATACAGGGTGAGTCGAGAGGAGCGCACCAAACTCTAGGAATATATTATACACGTGAAAATAATGTAAAAAACTCATATGTTCTTATCCGATTTTCATTTGTTTTACGATTTTTCAATTAAAAAATGTTTATGGATTATAATAAAACAGGTATTTGAATTAAAAAAAAACAAACAGGATCCAGGTCTAACTATATTGGTCGGGCTGAGACAGGACTCCTACTCCCAGGCGCGATCCCAATACTGCACGACGCGGAGACAATAAACTGTATACTTAAAAATATTGTTTTTTAATTTTGATTTGTAATTAAAAAAACCCTGATTAAAATGCGATTTGGATTGATTCTTATAAACCAGGGCTTGTGAAGATCCTCTACGGGGTTTAGTCTGTCAACATATATACCTGAAAATTCAACGTCCTAATATATCATCTTCCAGTCCGTGGGACCTCAGTCTGGATAAGGTGAGCACCACCAATTTAGCGTCTCTCGAATTTGTTTTGAGATTCTATTAAGTACCGGGTGGGAAACTAAAAATGGACGCCGGCCATATCTCCGAAACAGATCAGTGTATATATTCGGCGAAAAAATTTTTGCAATGACAATGGCCATGAAAAAATGCAGGAAAATGTTTTCGAGTTCATTAAATGGCCGCTAGAGGTGCAACGAACTCTCGAAATCATGTGATTATCTCGAGAAATACAATTAAAACCTTGATGAAATTATACAAAAAATATTTAGAGACTTTTGGCCCTTACAAATAAATGTTATGTAACTTTTTTGTTTCTTAACCGATTTCAATGATTTTGACGTCATTTAAAATAGTTTTTCCTATTTCATAAAATGCATAAAATGAATAACAATAATAATAGTATATTATTAAACGAGCAATTTATGGTAGCCATTATTTACGCAGGCTGACGTTTGCGTCCCGAGCCGTAGGCGAAAGGCGCAAGTCACCCGAGTGAATAATGGCCATAAATTGCGAGTCTAATACTATACTTTGTCCACGACCATTATGATTTCTTTATTAAATAAAAGTTAAGTGTAGAATGGAAAGTTTTTATTAAACATAGGTAAATAACTGTTGTTTTTTCGACTTTTCGATTTTTCGTTTTTATCGATTTTTCGATTTTTCTTTCTATTTTTTTTTTTTTCGATTTTTCGATTTTTCGATTTTTCGATTTTTCGATTTTTCGATTTTTCGATTTTTCGATTTTTTTTCCGATTTTTCGATTTTTTTCGATTTTTTTTTCGATTTTTTTTTTCAATTTTTCGTTTTTTTTTTTTCGATTTTTCGATTTTTTTTTTCGATTTTTCGATTTTGTTTCGATTTTTGGATTTTTCGATTTTTCGATTTTTCGATTTTTTTCGATTTTTCGATTTTTCAATTTTTTTCGATTTTTTTTCGATTTTTTTTCGATTTTTTTTTCGATTTTTTTTCGATTTTTCGATAACCTATAAAGAATATTTTCATATCAGTTTAGACATACGTGCTGTCGTGACGTCATACCGTGACTAATGGATCATTATTCACTAGTGAATAATAGGTATTATTATTCTTAAGGAAGTACAAGTATAATGAATGTTTTATAGAACAGTCGTGGACAAATAATTTTATCGCCTCTAGAATGCTAGAAGTCAAAAAGTTGACAATATTTCCATTTTTATCGAAAATTTTAAATGCAATGAAGCTTTTTTTTTAATTTAGATGAAAAGAGGATAAAAAAATCAGGAATCTAGTGAAAATCGCAAATATAAATCTTAAACATATTATAAAATAAATAATTAAGAGATTAAGAATTAGACCTCCATTTAGATTAATAATATTAAAATTATTTTAAGTTATTAGAAATATGGCAACATTGGAAATGCGAAAGTATCTAACGAGATATAAATTACGTCATTTCCAGTTGTAAAACGAATGTGTCTTAAAAATAAGCATTATATAACAATTTAGAAATATAATTGTTTTATTAGAAACTACACGATAGTTTAGTTACATAATTGTTTCCTAAACAACAAAACTGATTTATTGATTAACTCCATCTTGGATACGTTTATCAAACAGTAAATATAATGTCTACCATGTTTTTATAAGTAAACTATTTCAAAATTATTAATAAATGTTTACACTAGTTTGTTCAGATATCGAAAATAAGCAAATACTTTGTACAATAGACACAACATTATCAATATTTACTAATTTAGGTAAATTTTTTAAACATTAAAGTAATTTTTTTAATAACAACTAATTGAATTCAGGGCCCATAATTAAATGTCAGTAAAATTTGTGTGACAGAAGAAATTACTGGATAAACAGTAAAAATAATATGCATACAGTTTATTACATGAAAACTATCACCATTATATATTTGTTTATTCTGAGCATCTTAAAAATCTGTTTTGTCTTTGTCACCACAATTTAATTTTAATTTACATAACTGTAAAACTATATTGTGTTGCATAAAATCTAAATGTTGCGAATAAATAAATTCTGTGTATTATAAAATAATTATGACTGTTAAACAATAATTTTATAAGTCGTTTCTAAATATTTTAATATGGTCGTAAGCCATATCTATAAAACAAATATATAATACCCATAAAACTATTATATAATAGTAGTTTCAGAAACAAACTTATTTTATAGGTATGTTGATAGTTCCAATAATATACCTTTAAAAAAATTGTTATATAAAAATTTTATAACACACTCCAGAATGTTTTATACTTACTGTTACAACCCATAATAAAACTGTTAGGAATCACATTTATTTTATAAACCTGCGCCTTTTCCGTGTTTATAAGTGCCATATAAGCGTCTATAAAATGCTTTTAAAATATACAATTTTTATAACACATTGTTATATAGTTGTTTTGAGCATTTTTTTGCTGCTTGGGAAATTTTTCGGAGCGTCTATCGAATTAATTTTTGTTTCAAGGGGCCCTTCCCAAATTAAAAGTATGAGGGAATAAGAAATAAAAATAAAAAAGCGTGTAACGATATTCTTTAACTTTTTTACCCTATTAACATTTAATTAATAATAAAATTACCCTATTAACATTTAATTAATAATAAAATAAAACAACTCCAAATGAATCCCACATATATATAATTATTATTATTCAAGGCAACCAGTTTTGGCTAAAGAGCCATTTTCAAGCCTATAACAAGTTTAACCATAGTTAACAAAGTTAGTAAAAAATTAAACCTAGACATACATACCTAAGATCTTAAGTGGTTTCTAAAGACGAATTACAAATAAAATTTAATGAAACAATCGTAGATGTACTTATATCTACTTTATATAATAACTTAACATACGAGGTGCATGAGTTATCATTGAAATTAAAGAGTAATGATTAAAGTGGGATTAGAAAATCTGTTATTTGATGCTACCCTGTATAATTAATTTTTTGTTGCTCATAAATCGTAAACAATCCTCTTGAAATTTCCGAAGCATAAACTGAACATATAAAGTCACATAATGCATGCACAAGTGGATAACAATACCGCGAAAATGGAGCAAGGCTCGAAAATTAAAATGTGATCATAAAATTTGTTGGATAATAAAAATATGTAACATTTTATTGGTCGTTAGTGCGTAATTATTATTCATTATTCAGGGTAGTTTAATTTTTATTATTAGGGGTTTAATTTTTATTATTAGGGGTTTAATTTTAAGTAGAACGGTGTTTTATAACACTGATAAGATAAGGCATATTTGCTTGATGCTGTATAAACAGTCTTATTTTTTCTTAAGAAGCAGACATCTGAATATTCTAACAAAACTAGAAGAGAACTCTACAATAATTTTATGAATGTTTGAAAGAACACTCTTGTGAATGTCTTTCGAAGTAAATGAAACATTATACAGTATTTTTATTACAAATCTCGTTGTACGTCATCAGTGACTACCAACTAATGAAAATGTCCCTAAGTTGATTTTCAAACAAAGTATGAGTAGAAGCTAATTATTGTCTTTATAATTAACGAAGACGTGGAGAGGAGAAAGTGGAATCGCCAAGGGTACAGTATTGCTCAATTTGAGTCGGTGCTCTACCCAAATTAAAATGGACAAAGAAGGTGGCAGGTTTCGAATTAAACCACAAATGCTGTTGATTAAGCGAAGGTGGAATTCTAGAAGTGGAGTAATCAGAGTGGCATTTCAAAAGGTGAAGGAAGACATTACCAGTGGCATCTTGGACAACGTAATTGGTTACCTTATTCAGGAAACTGGCAAATGTTAAACTCCAAAGTAATCTCCCATCTTTAAGGGAAAAGAGATTATAATTGAAGATGAAGAGGTAGGATTTAAGAGTTAGGAGGCAAATCCACACGAAGGTTCGAAGGAGCCACATCTGCAAGGATGGTAACACCCTTGTACAGGAAACAATTTGTGGTCGAGAAAGTAACCAAATGAAGTTGAGCAGTGTGATAGTTACAAGTGGTAAAATCTAAAGTAAGCTGTTAACTCTTGCGGCGCCAAATGAAGAAACACGCGATATTAACATAAAACTTCGGTTTCACTAACACGTACGAAGTGCGCATATCAGTTTTACAAGATTACATGTTAGTGAAACTGTGAAAACCAAATTGGCAAAGAAATATAATAGACGTTGCTTTTTATTAAAATGTAGTAAATTAGGCTGCTTCCATCACACATTTCACACAGCATGACACCAATTAACACACTATTACACCAACAAGACATCCAAAGCACAATGGAAACACAGTTAAGGTTAGGAAATAAACTTTTGAATTTGGAAATTTGTAACAATCATAAATTAATTAAAAAATTAGAACTAACAAAAACTCACTAAAGCATGAAATCATAAGATTAACAAACCCAGATATCTTTAATAATTTTACCAGTGCTCAACAAATTACTTATAATAAAATTTTCCATAAAGTAAAACTAACATAAATGAACTCAATAAATTAACTAGTGACGAACTCAATTTGAAACTGACTGCTAAAGATCATTGGTTAAAAAATCTATCCAACATCAACTTACCTGATGATATAAGTAAATTCTTAGCACTAGGTCCAAAGATTAGTAAAGAACCAAGAATAGGTACTGATATTTCTTTAAAACGTCTTTTAGCTGACGTCGATAATATTACTACAAAAATAACTGACACCGTTGCCAGAAATGCTTTTACAGCTAGATCCACAAACATTATTACTAATTCCATACATAATAACATGAATTCTAATAACTTATTTAGGAATTTATACTTTAAAACAAAAAAATTTCTAAAAGAGCACCCAAATTTCTATGTCACAAGGTCAGATAAGGGCAATGTAACGGTGATTATTGAAAAACAACAATATTTGGAATTATCCTCCATTATAGATAATGATTCTTCTTACGTAGAACTCAATAAAACTCATTAGAACTCAATAGAACTCAATAGAACTCAATAGAACTCAATAGAACTCAATAGAACTCAATAGAACTCAATAGAACTCAATAGAACTCAATAGAACTCAATAGAACTCAATAGAACTCAATAGAACTCAATAGAACTCAATAGAACTCAATAGAACTCAATAGAACTCAAAATAAGTGTAACCAACTAATAAAAAAAACTTTTCACAAAAAAACAAATCAGTGAATCAACAAAAAAGAAACTAACTAGCTATAAGGGTACTTCTGGTAAATTCTATACATTACCGAAAATACATAAGACACCATTGACCAATTTTGGCATCTATTGGCACTCCAATTGAGAACCTCACAGCTTATCTGACAGATATAGTAACAAAGGCATATGAATATGACAATGATTATTACATCAATGATTCTTTTGTAATAAATATGCTATTTAACAATACTACTTTACCAAATGGGTATGTCATAGCAAGCCTAGATGTGGTTTCTCTTTCTACTAATGTATACTTTGATATCTGCATTAGAGCAATCGATAAAAAAATGGATTAATATTAGTAGGGGCTGCAATATTGACAAAGAGACTTTTTTTGAAATTTTAACATTTTTTTTTTTAATAGTAACTAGTTTACTTTCAATAATAAAATTTACAAACTTTTGGTACCCCCATGGGTAGCAAAATTTCACCAATTTTAGCAAATTATGTCATGGATGAGGTGTTAGACAATGTTATCCCAGTCCTTCCCTTTAACCTACATTTCATAAAGAAATGTGTCGGTGACATAATAATATTTACCTAGCAATGGGTTGAATGAGGTGCTCGAAATTTTCAATAGCTACGATCCCTGCATACAATTTACTCTAGAAAAGGAGGATAATTACAACTCTATCCCCTTTCTAGACACTGATGATAGACTCGTATAGAAAACCTATCAGTTCTGGTAGATACATTAACTATTGGTCGTACCATATACATTCAATGACGATCAATCTGATTAAGCAAATGAAAAATAGAGCCCTCAGTATTAGTGATAGTTCTTTCCACCAAAAAAAAACCTTAACATCCTATACAAGCTTTTTATTGACAACTCATACCCATCTCACCTGGTCAAAAAACTTATATATAACTCTTCATCGATCTTAACGAATAAAAATATAACCAATATTATAGAAAGTCAAAACAATAATGCAGATGCTGAACATGTACCACCGGATACTAACATTACATATATATGTCACTCTACCATACATCAGAGATATCACACCCAGGCTCATAAACTTGTTTCATTCAATATCAAATTTAAAATTTGCAACTAAAACTGTTCTCACCGTTAATAGTGTATTCTCAAAACTTAAGGACAAAACACCAATGCTATATTGGATTGATGTAGTCTACAGTATCCCTTGTGTGGATTGTAACTCACTATACATAGGTCATACTACAAGACCATTAAAAGACCGCATAACATCTCACAAGAGCAACTGCAGACTACACCCAGAACGTTGTGCATTAGCAAATAGCAAATTATGCAATTTCAAATAACCGTACCTACAACTTCCAGGATATCAAAGACAAAAGACTTTTCTTAGAAATGGCACATATTACTCAAAATGACTGCATTAACAAAAAATCTAATATTAAACATCTCAGAAAAATTTTTTGCATATTTATTGTTTTTGCATAAAATAATAATAATAATCTCAATTTAACTGAAATTTAACTTCATAATTTATTTAATCACTAAAACTTATGAGAGCTTGCTTTTCTGAAAACTGTTTATCAAATTTTAAAAATCGTTTTCAACAATAGGTATTTGGTAACATTTCAATTTGTCATAAATTTAATATTCAACGTAACCACATTCAACCTAACCTCTCCGAATCAGAGGTTGTAGATGAGGAGTCTCATTAGCCCCCCAATGTCCCCTCTACAAGTTTCAATACATGGTAGGCCTCATTAATTGACCAAAGTGTATATAATTTTAAAATGTTTTATAAATAATTTCAATGCATCGTCTAACATGTTCTTGTCATTTTATATCTAGTCTAGTTTTAATCACAATAATAATTTTCATCAATTTCACGAACCAATCTCACTAAGTTGTAAGTAAACACATTAATAATTGTTCATCATTTAATATATATACATAATATATATGAGATTGATTTGGAGTTGTTTTATTTTTTCATTTAAGATGACCACATTTGAGAGGTTGGATTCCTTTCAAAGTTTATTTAATTAATAATTAATGTGATGAATGAGCCTGCAAATCACTGCACATATTTTCTCAAATCATGGAATTAAACTGCACACAACTGCCCTAATTTTTTTTCCACTTTGTTTTTGGCTCCATACTTGCTTTTTATTGCAGCGACCGTCGAAAATTCAGCTTCACACATATACGACTTCGAAAATGGAATTAAAATCCGCTCACTTAGGGGGAGGTTTTCATCTTTTATTGAAATCCAAAATTCTGTCAATTTCATGCTGCCAAATTTTACTTTCAAACCCTTGTCGCAAGTTAACTCGATATGATTCTGTTCTTCCGCAGAAGTAAACTCAGACGGAGCACTAGTATTAAATTGATCTTAAATTCATGCAGACCTATCGAAACTGTAATTTTGAAAGTATATCTCAAACCACATCATCAGCTATAATAAGAGTCCTTGACGACAAAAATTGATGCAAAATTAACAAAAAATTGTGCCTTGTTATTGTTAAAGAATTTTTCTCTCCATAATTTGAGTTTTATAAACCTGATATTTTTCCGTTAACTTCAAAAGGTTTACGTTGCCAGAGAGATTAGCGCGAGATTAGTGTGCATCCACGTTCTCGCGGTAGTTAAGCAGTAATGTCCCCAGTCAAGTCTTGGATGTGTGACGGCTGGTCGATACACCATGGGCCGTGCGACCCTGGAACTAACGCTTAACCATCGACGACATGTAATGAATGACGATGAAAGAGTGTATGATGAGTAGGAATAGTAGGACATCCATATTGTGGTATAATTAGCCGCAGGCTGCAGTGCCACCATATTACAAATGGATTAGGGTTTTAGAACAGGTGGAACACAAAAAAAAGTTTACGTGTTTTCCCTGCAGAGAGAGATTAAGGGAATTCAGCTCTCCAAAAAGTTCTTATGAATATGCCAGTTATATTAAAAAAACGACACCAACAAAATCTCCTGCGTTTTTGTATGCTCTCTGTTTAAAATAGAAATGTCTTGTCCAATACGTGATAAAACACTATTACGAGAGAGCTATCGTACACTGCTATAGCATAACAAAGACGAGTGTTCGGCTCCCATACCCTCAAACAGTTTTCAATGGACTTGATTTTATAAAATTTACTACACTGACAACACATTCTAACACCTAATTCACTGCATGACTCAGATGCCTAGACGTAAGCTCTTCTCTATAAATAATGCAATAGGTTTTTTTGCTGATTTGCTTCGAATAAGTGCCTGTAATCCTCCAGTAAGACATGGAGCGTGTTTCATCAGTACATACATCAACATCAACTCACATTATTTTCAGATATCAATGTAGCACAAATCTCAAGAAAATCCTGAGCCTTCACTCTTACAGTAATAGTGATATTTTTTACAAAACAGAAGGGCTTCTTTAATATCATTACCATAATCCGTATATAGCATATCAAATAAACATCCTAATTATTAGCCGTAGCCTCTTTTAGCTGTCATCCAAATTCCATTTATCTATTTTATTTATTTAATAAATTGTTAATATCTTTCACCATACGTTATTATTCGACTAATTATGTTATTCTACAAAGGTACTTTTAAAAGCAGCATCCCAGCAGACTCACCAACCATCATGTTGCATTTCGTGATTCTGTAAGCCATCTTGTCAGATGATAACAAAGTTTTATTGACAAGAAGACGAAGACTATCAGGTGCTGTAATTGCGGTGAAATGGGAAATATACGCAGTTTGCGCAAACGCTCTAGGATCACTGAACATTCAAAAACCGTGTCGGCACTGCACAGGAAGGGTAATGAAACCATAGAGTAGCGCGGCTGCAAGGATCTGTGGATGGAACCTTGGAAGCACGATGAAGGGGTTGGTCTAAGAAATCAGTCCGAAAAAGGGTTAGTCATGTCTTCTAAAGAAGTTTTAGAGGGAAAGCCCACTCATGCGACACGTCGCGCGCGACTGATCGCGAGGCATCGCGCGCGGCGATACTTTAGATGTTTTTAAATTACTCAAAACCCATTAACGCGGTTCTGTCGCGTGGTCGCACGCGGCTGAAAATTAGAAATGACAAGCCCGCGATTTTCCTGCCGCACGCGGCCAGCGTTATCATGGATTCATATGGAGCATCACTCATACAAACGTCAAGTCGCGTGCGAAACGCCAGTTGATAGTTGGACGTTCCTGTTAACTTTTCGACAGTTCCAGTGAAAAAATGTCCGACAGTTGTATTGATATAGATGAATTTATATCCGATATTCAAGACCGACCTCAACAGTTAATTGAAATAAAATAGCGAAAAAAATATTTGTTCGGGAATCTGCGCTAACAGTTCGTCAAATGATACTACTCTCATTCTGAAATATTTGAAGAACTTATCCTCGTGTTGATGTAAATCCTTATGTAATAAATTAAATGCGCCTTTTACATAAGGGTCAGATCCTGAATGTGTAACACTCCCGAATCCAAGGGCACTATATCTAGGAGGATATCAAATAGAAGAGGTACATTTACCTAACTTGAAGCCACTTCAAATCCTATACTTCCTTGAGAAAATAGGATTGGAATGGTCGCTATAGGCATTGAGACATTTCCTTAATGCAGTGTCGACAGAAGGGGGCACAATAGATCTTTTAGGTCGCAGTGTATTAACACCCCATTCTCAACATAACATAACATGCATAAGGGTCTATAAATAATAGATGAACCCAGTACTTACGTCGTTTCAATTTTTTCCGCCGACTAACAGAATAAAATAACACCGTTACTACTTCTTCCACCTCTATTTTGATACTGAACGTCTGTGTCGCTGCTTCTCGTCTGTTAAAAATCGCACCTAAAAAATTGCATGCGGCAGGTCGCGCCCGACATGTCGCGTGAGTGGGCTTTCCCTCTTACTACTAAGAACAACGGTAGATAACGGTAAGTGAACTTCTACCAAAGTTAACGAAGAACAAGAGAACGATCTCATTTTAAAGACAATGCGACAATGGAAAAAGGCAAATCGACCCAGTCGGAAGGAAGTAATAAAACTATTTGGCTCAGTGATACTCTTCTATCCTGGAAGAAGGCTTGTTAAAACGAGTAATCAATAATTATGTTGGTTCTGAAAACAGAAGACGTTTGGTTGGTCCATTATGAAGACTAGAGTAGCCTAAGTATTTCATCAGTTACACGACACTCCATCAGGAGGACATCTCGGAGTTGAGAGAACAATTCAGAGAGGTCGTGAAATATTTTATTGGATGAACTGTTCCAATGATGTAATACTGGTGTAAGAAATTTACTACCTGTGTTGAGTAATTGAAAACGAAGGCGCCAAACGAAAAACCGAAGGTAGTGCATAAAAATCTTTTTTATTACTTAATCCATATTATTGCAATGAAGCTACGAAATTTGTCATGGGCAAATTAATAAAAACTATTATACTCTAACCTCTACCTTTTTCAGCCACCTTTTTTTTTAATTGCCCTAAGCTATATACGGGACACTGCTTTAGGAGTTCTTCAGTGACACTTCTAGCGAAAGCAGATGGAGATTCCTTTTTCAACTCCCTTTTGTATTTTTTCGTCTATACCCCGTACATATCTTCTGAAAAGGGTCTAGAGGTAGAGGAAAGGACTTGTTGATGAATAAAGTCAAGAACTCTTGTATGCCGATTCGACTTTTCCTTGGCGTGAAATGTCTCGTGGGACGTGTATTCGTTGTCCATCAATCACCGAGACCCAGCGGTGTTTTCAACTTTTTCACCGTTGATGTCGACTCAAAACAAGATTGATGAATTCCTGATTGGACCCTGGTAAGCACTATATGGACGATGTGTTAAAATTTATATCGAAATTCCTACTATGGAATTTCGTTTTTACGGAAAAATTACACTTTTCAAAGTTTCATTGTAATTTTTTCAAATTAGTAGAGAGGAATGTCAGTTTTATTGAGAGAGTTGGAAACTCTGGAATCTGGACATTAAGCTGGTTTTATTCGGATCATAATACAGGTGAAGTAACAGTATAGTTTAGGATTTATTATTTATTCATACAGCACACAAAACATATGTTGCAAATTGTACTGATACTTTTCACTATCAATAATTTTTAGGTCTCAAAATCTGCTGTAGAAACTAGTTAGTATCCATTGTAAAATATATTTTCATCTATACTCTGTTTTTAAACTAAGAGGAGCGATTTAAATTAAATTCTGTAGACTTCTGATTGGTCAGATTGCAGTCAGTTTCACACAGTACTTTTAAGCTGATAATTGTTATTGTTAACAGTTCTGACATTTTATATTTTAAGTTTTGTTTTTGTTTTTTATTTCATTAATAAGTTCTTTTCAGAACTTAAGTAAGCAATTGTATTGAATGTCTACCATTATGGATCCTTCTACATCGAATACTATTATAGCAGTTCCTCGCAGAATTCACCAAAACAACGAAAAGCAGTAAATAATAAATATGTACAAATAGGCATTGGATAATAAACTAAAAACCAAAATTGTTGATGTTATATCCAAAATAATATTAAATACTCAACATTTTTATTACAAGTATTGCAAAGTCAACAACTTAACGAGTATTGAATTAATACCGTAATAATGGAACAATATCTAGTCCAAAAAGTATTGATGGAAGACCAAGACGTCTAAAAACATTTGATGACATGTTCTAAATGCTATTGGAAGATTAGTACATGATTTCTTTTTCAAAAATGAGTTATGTACTTATGTAGATTGAATAAAATTTTTACAAGAATTGAAAGATTTAGATTTTCAACATATATTAGTCATCTTTATATACTCTTTTAACTTTAGGTAAGTTTGTAACTTTGAACAGTCAAATGTACTGTTTATTTATTATGAATATATTTTTTTAGATATTTGAAAAGAAATTATCAAAGTGTATTGATAGTGTAGATCAAACAATATAGACAATATAGACAAGAAAATACGCCAATCTTTTACTTAGATTAAGGTCATAATAAGGTTTATCCACAGGCCTGATACTAAATATTAGTTATTTGTTTTAATATTTTATTATAATTTTTGTGGCATTTCTGGACTGGAAATTTCAGATGTTAATTTATAATAAAATATTCTGGATTTGTTGTGGATAACGGTGTATTATTTTATGTTTTTCTCTTTTGATTGCTTTTTATTGCTTTACAGTACAGTGTAATTAGGGCTTTAGATTTGTTTTGCGGTATTTCGGGTGTGGAACCTTACTAGATCAAGGGGCTTCCCAGTTCGAGTCGTGGTCGAGCTGGTGGCGCCTTATAAATATTTTCAGGACTCACTCCAAGCCGGGTATCCCTTTTATTTGCTCGTGCACTCACTTCCGTAGCCCGTTTTAGCACGTGGCAAAGTTAAAAATAATTACCAATGAAATAAAAAAAAAAAAATTAAATCGTTTTCCCCAAATTTAGACGCTTTGTGGCACCTGAAGATTTCAATATTTTTTAAAATAAATAGTAAACTACTCTTATATAGCACCAACTTTTGCACACCCGCGTATTGATATCGAATAAAAAAAATTCACTCGTGATTATGATTATATGAATAGAGATTCGTTGCGTCGATTTACTCATTTAAGAGTAAAAATTAATGGCTTAAATAAGTATTTGGCTCGTGTATTTCGGATAATTCATTAAATCTCTTTGTAACCGTATAAAAAATTAACTCTAATCAGTTTCAAAATGAGAAATAAACACTTCTCGCCATTTATTCCACTTAACAATGAAGTGTTAAGGAAACTTCTAATCATCGAGATTTATCAAAACTGAATATTAATCCATTACGGAATTCGAGCGACATTCGCGAACACAAAACAGGCGTGAATTTACACCGACTGCGAATCCTTGTAATAAATCAGATCTTAAAGGAAAATTAATAAAACGACGAAATTGGAAATAATGAGTGGGTCCTTGTTCTAAATGGCGCGTCTGTGACCTCTTGGAACTGGATCGTTCTCCCGCAATAATAACACAATTCAAAATAGGATTTCATCAGGGAAAATTATTTCGGCTTTGGTTGAAATATAGACAGTGATAGAACGAAGCCGAATGGCTTTTGTTTTCCATTATTCAGTTTATGACTTACATTTACAGTGTCGCATCGTACGATGTAATATTATTAATTCTGACTTTGTTTATTAGGTGTTAAGTCTTTAATTTTTTTAGAGGGGTAAGAAAGCTTAATGAGGACTTTTTTGTTTATATATAATGTTACGCAGCACCCTGTAGCGTGCTGCGGTTATCATAAGTAAAGGTACGAGTAAATGAAGAAGATAGAATATTCCCGAAAAGTCTCGAAATGTCATTCCTTGTCAAAGAAAAGTCCTGATTGTTCGAGAAGGTTCCAGAAGGGCAGGCAAGCTATATAAGGCGACGACCTGACGTCAGAGTTTTAGTTTTATGATACACGTTAAACGTTAATGTTATCAGTTAAAGTTATTGTGTCAGTTGAATTGAGTTATTGAGCGCGTTCAGCCGACTCAACAGTTGATTAAAACCGAAAACATGTTTCTGATATGGTGGAAGTCAACAATTAAAAGTACCTGAACGGTATAAGTTGGTTCAGCGGTTAGACAATACACATACACGTGGTGACCTCTAGTGATGATATAAATAAAATCATTTTCTGTTACAAATTGAGAATATGTAAAAATACACTAAGTTATAATCAGTCATAACGGACATTTTTCATCATGGTTTAACTTTAGAATTTTGAAAACAACAAAAATCATGTTCAAAGTTGAGAAATGTGCGGTTATAATCACTAAAGACCGGACATTTTAATCGCGTTCAAATAATTGGTTTTAATCACATAGGCGTCTCATTCTGGGTTCGCTATTTAAGACGGCAGACAGTGCGGCAGATTCTAATACTATCAGGACAAACCTCTTTTTTTTATTAAAACAAGATAAAAAAAGTGTACTGATATATACATAGACATTAAAACTAATACAAAAAAGTGAGATTTTTTTTATCGTGTACCTATATTCTTTGTCTTTTGAATCATTTTCATTAAACAAATTTAATGTTTTCTTCTCACCAACGCCGAGGATATGTAGGATATTTTACAAAAGTTTTTAGTAACCTCAGATCCTTTAATTTGTGGCCTGAGAAATTTTCCTTAAAAAAAAATAACTTTTTTGATGAAGATGTTAAACTTTTCATAAGCGAGTTTAAGGTGTAGTAATGTAAACGATATTCTGTATGATATTTTTTTTATTATTATCTCTTATATAATTACAAAATATCTATTCCTCAATATTTTGGCGTGGTACACTACTCTCCTGCCTAAAATGAGGATCGAGGACCCCAGCTGCCTCCCCCGAATTTGTTATTTCCTCCAGAAAATTGGAAATTTCTAGCCTTAGCTGGTCCCGATTCATTGTTGGAGAAATTGCATCGGGGCCAAATATTAGGACTCTACGAGCGTTTGGACTAAGACGCTGTAGAGAGGGCCTAAAATGAATGTCAAATAGGCCCATCATATGTTGTCTTATACTTTCTCGATCCATTGTCGGTTAGTTGCCGGTGATATTTTTATTCAAATAAAGTCAATCCTTATATTATATTTATGAATATTTTGGCTTTTATCGATACCGTACATACCGATTTTTTGTAACAAAACATTTATGTTTTTATTTCCTGTGGATATTATGGTACTTATACACGATGAGACAATAAAATAAATGTCTGTTAAATTTCTGTAATGTATGTATTAATTCAATTGCTCACTCTATATAGGTATCTGTTGGTTGAAAAAATGTAAAAAGATAACAAAGAGTCGATAAACAGGAGATTTGAGAAGAAAGTGTCTTGTAAAAATATCACTAGATTTTTCCAATGAGTATATTTGTTTAGTTCAAAGGGAAAAGTGATAGAAACTGGAAACGTAAATATGGAAAATTTATTATCGGACTTTGATTGTTTTCGTCGTTTTAATGACAACAAATTATACTGCCGCAATTGTGATCAGGTGTTAGTTTTTAATGGAAAGTCAAGTATGACACAACATGTGAAAACACAAAAACACATGCAATCTTTAGAGGGATGTCCAGACAAAATCTTTTATGAAGATTTATGCAACGCATTTGTTTCTGCAAATATTCCATTAACAAAATTAAATAATACAATTTTCAAAAATTTTCTTTGTAAATATACTAAACGTAAAATACCGGATGAATCCACAATTAGAAAACATTATATTCAAAATCAGTACGATAAAGCAATGACGGCAATAAAAACGAAAATTTCCAGCAAATATATTTGGGTTAGTGCAGATGAAACGACTGACATAAAGGGTAGATGTGTTGTTAATGTTGTTGTAGGATTATTAAGTGCTGAAAATACTTCACAACAGTATTTAGTTTCTAGTGTGTTTCGTGAAACTGTGAACGCTGAAATGATTTATGAAATAGTGAAACGTGGATTGAACAATGTAATTGATAATGACGTTTCAAAAGTTTTATTGTTTATTTCAGACGCGGCAAGTGTAATGTTGAAAACAGGGAAACTATTACAAGAACATTTTCCAAACATGCTGCATGTAACTTGCCTTGCTCACGCGTTACACCGAGTTTGTGAGTTTATCCGTGACAGCTTTCCAGACATTAATTCGTTGATTAGCTGTTTTAAAAAAATTTTGTTAAAAGCACCGTCCCGAGTTTCTTTATATAAAGAAATATGTCCGAATATCCCCCTACCTCCACAACCAGTTATTACACGATGGGGAACTTGGTTACAGGCTGTGTTCTTTTTTTCGGAGCATTTCGACAGACTAAAAGTATTTATTTCCAACTTATCAGAGGACGCTCTCTCTATCACTCAGTGTAAAGGTTTAATAACAAAAACAACTTTGCAGTCGGAGTTAAATTTTCTTGCGACTTATTTTTCGTGTCTCCCAGAAACTATAAAATTCCTTGAAACCCGTAACTTACAATTATCGGTTGCTATGGAAAAATTTGAATCGACATTGTTACACTTAAAAAACGTAAAGTGGCCCTTACAAGATAAATTTAACCATAAAATAGATTGTGTTATTAAAAGAAATCCAAATTTACAGACTCTGAAACAAATCTCCCTGAACAATTTTAACGATTATGAAACTGCTTTAAAATATTGTGATTTTGTTCCACATTTTTCATTTGCTCCTGTAACGAGTTGTGACGTAGAACGATCGTTTTCTAGGTTTAAAGATTTATTGACTTCTAAAAGAAGTAATTTCACTGAAGACAATTTAGAAAAATATGCAGTCATACAAACATATTTTTCAAATGAAGAAGATTGATATTAATTTGTATTGTATATATTGTATATAATTGTATATTTGCTACTTTAGGATAAAGAGTGTATATTGGAACACTCTAAACATAAAACTAATGATGGTGTATCCTCGTTGATATATTTATTAGTCAATAATATATTAACAGAAAAAGCCAACAACATTATCCCACAACACAATAAAAAAATAAATAATAATATCATTTGCAATTATATAATAATATCCAACCAAATTTGAACTAAAATTTAATAAAATAATTATTGCAATGTAAATGTAATAATAAGCCCGCCCCAAATGTTACGCCCGGGCGATAAAAATCCAATATCTTATCTACTGTGTCGACCAGTTCAGTAAATAACTTGTTTTATTCAGAATGTATTATTCAAATCGAAGGTCCGCTCTTACCGTTACTTCGCTGATAAGAATAAATTAAATTGTCCGGTCTTTAATAATCACATATAATTACATATCATCCTAGAGTGGTTAAAAATGAATAAAAAAACACTAAAAATCTCTAAATTAAAAATTCCTTTAGTTTGCAACACTGAGTACAATACTTCGTTTACAAAAGTTACCATAGAATTTTCCTGGTGCCGATGTTGAGCAACGGTTGAAACTAAGCAAAACTCAACAAATGACGTTCAGAAGACCTAACAAGTCACCATACTCAACTGTTGCGTCGGCTGAACGCATCCATTGTAAAAGTTTAGTTCAAATAAATTGTGATACCAAAAACCAGCGTAACATTGGTGACAGCGGTGGGATACAAAGTAGAAGTTCATGGTAAATACTAGATCCACTGAGTACGAAGCAGGCATGGACACTTCAGGCCCACCAGCATGGTTTTTGAGGATGGAAGAGGAAAGAGTAAGGTGAGAAGAGGAAAAGGAAAGGCGTAGGAAGGAAGAAGAGGAGAAAAAGGAACGGCGTAGAAAGGAAGAAGAGGAGGAAAAGGAACAGCGTAGGAAGGGAGAAGAAGAGGAAAAGGAACGGCGTAGGAAGGAAGAAGATGAGGAAAAGGAAAGGCGTAGGAAGGAGGAAAATGAAGGGCGTAGGAAGAAGGAGGAGGAGGAAAAAGAAAGGCGTAGGAAAGCTGAGGTAGAAATTATAAATGTTTTAATACAAATTCAGGAAAATTTCAAGCAAGAAATAGGTCAACTTAACAGTCGAGTACAAAATAATATAGAAACTAAGTTAGAGAATTTAAAAGCTAACTTAGAGCAACAACAAGAGAATCTAAAAGCCAACTCAGAGCCACAACAAGAAAAGGCTAGAGCAGATTTGGAAAGGCAAATTAGAATTAAAATAGCTAAGTTAGAAAGAAGAATTCGTAGCCAAGCTCCAGTAAACAACATTGAAGCTGAAAACACTACCTCGTCTTCATCCTTAACCGAACCAAGCCACATTCGAATCCCAGTTTCACAAAACTATACTAGCAAGACCCTTAAGCCACCCACGTTTGACGGTCAGACAACATGGGAAACCTATCGACTCCAATTTGAAGCTGCAGCTAGAGCCAATGGCTGGACCGAGAAAGAGATGGCGGCTTCATTAATAGTGTCATTGCGAGGTCAGGCAGCAACTATTTTACAGTTACTTCCCCAAGGAGAACCCAGTTACTCATCTCTCGTCCAAGCTTTGGAGACAAGTTATGACCAGCAGCATTTGAAACAGGTTTTCCAAAACCAGCTAAAAGTTCGTAGTCAGAAACACAGCGAGAGTCTACAAGAATTCGAAGCCGATATTAAAAGATTGCTGTATCTGGCCTATCCACAGGCACCTAAAGATTTCTTAGAACAAATCGGCATACAAGCATTCATTGATGAACTACAGGACGTGGAAATGCAGCAGGCTCTTCGGCTACAACACCACAAGACGTTGAGTGAGACGCTAATTGCAGCCCAGGAATACGAAGCAGCAAAAACTATATCTAGATCTTCTCGTGCAAAAGTGAGAGAAATTAGATTCCAAGAAAGTGAAGAGGCCACTACTAATACTGCCCTTCAAACTACCCTTTCACAAATTTTAAATATCCTGCAAAATAGCCCACGAAATAGCCAAAATTAAAACAGAATATGCTTCAATTGCGGAAGAATCGGACACCTTCAAAGAACCTGTCGAAGCAGGGCTCGTTCTATGAATCGAAATTCGGAGAATGGTATCAGAAATTCACCTAAATCAACCTCCCGAAGCCCGTCACGAAGTCCAACAAGAAATAGTTACAGCAGATCTGCCTCCCGGAGAAGCCGGTCGCCCACACCTAGCCGGCTTTCTAGAAATAACCAGGGAAACGAATAAAGGTTGACACTATGGGGCAGGCGTCGGCTGTGTCAGAGGGCCCCAAGATCCACGCTTACACCTTAAATAAAAATGAACAAAATCTATTGGTCAAGGGGTATAACGATAACCAAGAAGGCACCTTCGTCCTTGATACAGGCGCAACTAAGTCTTTCATTCGAAGCTTAGTTCTGGAAACAGCTACAGGGCACACTACTCCTGTTCTAGGCGAGATATCAGCAACCGTACAGATTGGTAATACCCTGATAGAACACTTATTTCTGGTGGCCGATATTAAAGATCAGTGTGTCCTGGGTATGGACATTATGCAAAATAAGTTTATAATCGACCTTCAAAACAAGATCTTGGTAATTTGAAACGAGGAAATTGTATATAGGTTAATTTTTATTTTCCTTTAGTAACTGGTGACATAATGCATTTTTCAAAACCAGTTTCATAATGTTCAGCATTATGTAACTAGTTGCGTAAAGTATATCAATTTGACACTTGCTGCGATTACAAAAAATGGCACTTTATATATTATAATTAGAAAAAAATATTTTATATCACTTTCAGGTCATTACTTAACTGCAAGAATAATGGAAAAATGGAAAGACTTAACGTACATCCATTTTTGGTTTATTACTGATATTGCCGACCTCTTTTTATTATATTCTTCGCAAATAATGCAAATGAATTTCGAGACAGGCTATTAAATATGGAAAAAAACTAGGTTTTCTGTATAAAATATATATAAGGCAACGGGCACTTTAATCACAATGTAAAATGTCTTGTTTTCAGAGACGCTCAGATACGGAATTGTTGGATCAGAATACGTACAGTAGAATGGAAAAGTTAGAAAACACATTCAAAGTATTATCGCATTAAAAGTTTCGCGGAGAGTTGGTAAATACTGCCGTTTTCAGTCATATTTCATTTTGGGCTCGCATTTTCTTATTTACATCCTCAGAAATATCGTTCGCAGGGAAAAATCGTAAGCGAGCAATTTATTTTCTGAACTGTTCCATCATGCACTACTGATTTATCATTACACCCTATGAAAATGAATTATATCGCAGTGTGCGGAGGGATATTAATTTTGAGCGTGCCCTATCCCTTTTCTGTAGTGGGACGACACGTTCCATAACAGCTCAGCTACATGATTTTCTCGCACGTCAGGTGGGCCCTAAATTTTTATTTATGAGACTTAAGGTATTATTCTGAGAAAAAACGTACGAAAACATTTAGTTCTTCGTTTAACAAAGGATTAGAGATTGTAATGAAGTCAATTTTCCTCAATCAGTTTATTTTCATTTTTCATTTTTAATAAATATTAAACGCGGTTGAACTGCTAATCTACCGATGCGCGAACGTCGATCGAGATATCGCTGCGCGGTGGGTCTGAGCGTAGGTGGGGTTTCTGATGAAGAAAGGGATTCAGTAGTTGAACGAGATCCGAGATGCTATTAAAATTATCAGTTCGATAAAATATTTGATTGCCACCAGTCGAGACTAATAAGCCGCAGCACAAATCAATAATTTTTTTTCTCGTATATACAAATCCGTTAGGTAAAAAACCTCGTTCCGCTTTTTACGTTTTATATTGAGACCGTATTTCATTTTAAAAACCGAATTAGCTTCTAGGAATAGGAATATTTTCATTCAGTGTTTAAATAAAAGATTTTAAATTTGATTTCATTAATAAATAATAGAATTTGTTTCTTGGCAAATAATACCGTTTCTTTTTTTTTTATAGATAGTGTTGAGTTAAAAGACTTTAATTTGATTCCATTAATAAATATTTGAATTTATTTCTTGGCAAATATAATACCCTTTCTTTAAAAGGAATAGAATTTGATTTAAATAATAAATGATAGGATTTGATTCTGTAATATTGTAAAACCGGGATTTAGACTTTTGATCGTTAGTCTGTATTAGGATTTTTTTTTTCTTTTTGGTAGGTTAAATCGGGAATTAAATTTGATTTTATTGATAAATACTTTTGTTTAGTAAGTGCCGCGTTGTAATTAAGTTGGGAATATTTATAAACGGAGTTTTCGAGGAGACGTTTTCCCTCTTTTAATAGTTTGTTTATTCTTTTACTGTATATTTGAATAATCTTAAATAGCATCCTGTTCTTGTCTGAACGGGCTCGTGATGACGATCATTTCACTCTTGGAGTAGGTGCTGTCCGCGATATTTTTTTATTTAGTAAATCTGTAAAACCGCTAATTTCAATAATCTCAAATAGTATCCTGTGCTGTCTGAACGGGCTCGTGATGACGATTAGTTCACTCTTGGAGTAGGTACTATCCGCGTTAGTAATTTTCTTCCCTCCGATAATAGTTTGTTTTTCTCTTTCACCGTCCATTTAAATAACTTTAAATAGTATCCTGTCCCTGTCTGAACGGACTCGTGATGACGATCAGTTCATTCTTGGATTAGGTGCTAGCCGCGTTAGTTTTCTTTTTACCTTTATATTCTTCATTTTTTTTCGTGCAAACTGCAACTTGCAGAAATCAAAAATAGCTTCATTACCCCGTCTGAGCGGGCTCGTGATGACGATCAGCTCATTCTGGGATAATAGGCTACCCCGGGTATAAATTTATTTTTATTTTCTTTCCGTATATTTACTATAAGTAATTCTTTCGCGTCCCTGTCTCCTCGCACTCTCTATGTCCGTTTAGCTAATTTTTCCTTACCTAAATAGTAAAATACCTACATTTTAGTTTAATTCCCGATACAACAGTTAAACAGTTAATTACCGAGTAAATAGCCAAGTAAATATTTATTTTCTCTGCGACTGAAACATACATTTTATTTTAATTCAATTTTGACGTTTGATTGAGACTAGTCGCGATTCAATACCGTCCGTTTTGTTTCTTTTTTTTATTCAGGGTTATATTGACTATCACCACAACTGGGGTGGGCTTTGGAATAGATAATTTTTTTTATGTTGTAAATAGTTATTCACAATATATGTGTCAATGTTAACTTGCCGTATTACTGGTTATTAGTTCCCTACTTTATTTCCCCCCTATATTTCAGCTAGTGATAAATTCTGTACGAGACCAAGCAACGATTAAAGCCCGTTATTTGTGGCCTACTGTGTCTAAGTGACCTTTGACCCCTGGAATTTTTCATCTCCATCTGTAGCTACCCGAGTACTTTCGACGCCGTTTCGAAAGTTTGTGAAGTAAACCATCATCAAAAATCTGGTGCTCGAGAACCGCCCGTAACCAGCGTCATTCGTAAGGAACCGTTTTCTCTGTGGCGAGAAAACCCCTTACAAGATTTAGTAGAAAAAGTATATGAAGACAAATTAGTATGATGAGAACTGTTTCTAGGCCTCGCGTTACCCTAGTTTTAAATAAAGGAATTATAACTTCAATATTTAAAAGTGGATATACCGAAAATGTCACGAGTTATAGGTCTATCCAGCTATTAAAAACAGTTTTTAAAAATATTTTATACACAAGGTTAAACGATTTTCTATCCAAACATAATTAGCTGTTAACATCGCTGTATGATTTTAGAGATAATAAATCTACACAAGATTCAATACAAAAAGCATCTATGAATTTTTAGACCGAAGTACGAGCCCTAACCATTATAAGTTCGGCCTTTTTATAATTTTATTTCCGTTATAGATTAGGAAACTTAAGGTTGAAGAAGAACATCTTTTTTTTTAAATTACTTAAATTTAACAGTTGTTGATGTTTCTACTATTTGTGGGGGCATGACGCACCATGATCTTATTTTTTATAAAAAAAAATCTCATCAAAAGATAAATTACCATTTAAGAGTTATTGCTCCGATGACAATAGCAGGAAATTTGTATTAAAAATAGGCATTCTGTTTTAATCCTAGAAGACACAGTTTTAAAGATAATACCATATATTTTTTTATGTGCAAAGAGAATGTGGCACTAGCCCTGGGTTTTCATACTTTTTTGAAAAAATGGTTTGTTTTGTCTACAAAAAATTATAAAGTTTATTAATTTTGTTTAAAAAAGGACAACTTTTAATAGAGAATTAACGTTATCAAACATGCATTATTTTTCGAACGATTAATGTCAACTTGTAGTAAATCTTTTTCTTAATAAGATCAAAAAATAATTTTTAAAATTGGACTTAATATAAAGCCGTAATCATTAAAATAGCAAAGTAATTTCGGATATAAAAATGATTGAAAAATATGATTACGATATCCCCTCTCGAAGGATGGGTGCTGTTGCCTTCCTTGTCTACCTAGTATTGAAACTTGGCCAGATACGGAATAAGGGTACATATAGGATCGAAGTTAAATTTAAAATGTACACCATTAAATTATTTATAAGGCTCAGAATTTTTTATACCGTTAAATATGCAAACAGATTTGAAATCCTCGAAAAAGTCAGACAAAACCAAAAGAAACATTAAAATTTTGTTCCATTTATAAATATTATTGATTTTTTTTCATCATATTTTTGACTGCTTTATAAAAAAAAAGTTATTTATCTTTGTAGTTTTATTTCTTAACTATTCCAATGGTCCAACTAACGTTTTTTCGTAATCATAATAAATAAATTATTATCATGGTCCAACAAACGCGCACCTTAAGCCAAAACCGGCATCGCCTTTGTGAGGGAGCCGGTAATGATGCCGCTGCGTACATTCGTGTCTGGTCTAGGTAATCTGTGCCATGGGTACAGCACGTCACAATAAGGACAGTGCCCCGCTTGTGACGTATAATCCATCGCATGTGTTCATCTCTTGCTAAGTGATATTGTCGTTGTCCTTGTTTTTCGCATCATAATGAGAGATAAAACAACAGAGGCACACATTTACTGTGCCCTGTGCCCATCTTCCACTGAATTTCGGAATTTTCGGAACGTCGCTCAACGCCCGGTCGTCCAGTGTCATGCCAACTCGGTTTGCGCTGAATATTAGATAAAATAATAATAGGCATTGAGAAAAATATAAAATATGTAAGTTATTTTTTTTTGTTTATTATACTAGGGAACGTGCCCAAGTGCCCTTACGGGCAAACCGCCACTGGCGTTGACGTTCACGTTTGCCTTACCGTACTGGAAACACTTCAACTCTCTATTACCAGTGAACATATACGTCCCACTTGTCAATGTCAAAACTCAAAATTTTTGAAACTGGAAAATATATTTCTAAAACATATTAATCATTTTTTTTTTGTTTTAATCTTGTAATATTGAAAATAAAAGAGTGGGGCTGAAAGGGTTAAACAGGTAAGTAATTTTGCGAGGTTTTGATTTCCCTCAAGAACCTCCCTTGAACGTTGCATTTACGTTGTATAGTAATGTTATTACGTTTCCTTAAAACAACATCGCCGAAAGGCTTGCCAACGTTATGTGCTACTATACTCTGTTTTTAAACTAAGAGGAGCGATTTGAATTTAAGTTGGCAATTCTGTAGCCTTCTGATTGGTCAGATTACAGTCAGTTTCACACATTACTTTTCCAATACCTTGTTTTTTACTTTATTTCGTAAATAATAGTTCTTCAGTAAGCAATTGTATTGAAAATCTACAATTATGGATCCTTCTACACTGAGTACTATTAAAGGTAGCAATTCCTGAAAAGCCTTACAAGAAAGGGAAGACACCTTATTATTTTACATGCTGATTCTGAAGGTTTTGTAGAAAATGCATTATTGGTTTTTGAAGGTAAAAAGATGGGAGATTACCATGAAGAGATGAATTCCGAAGTATTTTAGACAAAAATAATTTTATTACTGATTTTTTAAAACTAAAAATTGATGAATTTCTAACCAAAATGATTAAAATGTAACTAAATATTCAAGCAAATTTTATTTATTAGAATAGAATAAAACTATTTACAAAATTGTTATAACATTTAAAACACCATCTACTACTTTAGGGATAATCTTAATTTGGCACAATGAGTTAACATTATTTTCACAAAAAATATTTTAAAAATACTTAAAATTAATACATAGGTATGTATGAATAGTTCACTTTAAAAAATATATGTTGACATGTAGTGTTATGAAAATGTTGGTTCCAGTTTTCAAAACAAATTCTGACTCATAGGCCTGTAAACTTTTGAATGCCCTTATTTGCCCTCTAGCGCATTAACCATGGGTTAACACTAAATAAGCCATAATATCCACATTACTCATAGAAGAGATACCAGTTACTGTGTGATCCACTTGTCATTCACTGATTATCTTTTACTTTTTATACCTATAACAAATATATCCTTAAAAATGTAAACAGATCTCTATATTTTATACTAACCTGGCTACATCTGGATATTTCATTAACAATTTTCTTAAATATTTAATATCCATTTTAAAAAGATCATAGTTATTCTCAAAAAGTCGATTTCAAAAGCAAGAAAAAAGTATTTCTGACATCAATCAACAACCATATTGACTTTAATTTGACAGTGACATTTCGTTTTAGACACACATTTCAGATCACAATAATGTGAAATTTGCGACCGTTGTCTGGGACCAATTAAAAAATTACTTCTATGACATTTATTCGTTTCTTAACCGCTCATTGGCCGTTCACCGACTAAGGCCGATAAAGATAATTACTTCATAAATTTTGAACACGACTATATTTCGAAACTCACTTTTAGTAACAAATCTAGTTACTTTTTCCTGTGTAAATGCGTCTTTTCAATTCGCTCCTCCTAGTTTAAAAACAGAGTATAGCTGGGTTTTATTATTACTATTTTTAAGGATCTTAGTGATTCTGAAGATTCACGTTTGTAGATGACTTCTTCGATACCGACGGTGAACAGCAGTCAAACAATTAATTTTAATACTTATGTACTGATAATCCGTAATAAATAAATAAATTAAGTGTACTGCATTACGTGAATTTTAGGAGTACTCCCTCGTATAATTAATAACTTTGGCTGTATGGTTTCTGTTTCTCTTGAACTCCATTCAAACTACAAAATTCGTATAACCTTAAATTCGCAGCCAAAGGTATAACCGTGTATTCATTCGAACACATCCCATTGTAAAACATCAAAAGGGCTTTCGCGAGAGCAAAAAGTGTCGCTCCGGAATTGGAATCGGCACTCCGGGGCTACGGACTCCCATCCCTTTTAACCTCTAATAACTCTCCGCACGCGGATAATCAATTAGAGATGAAAACGGGAACGCCATTCAGGAAAATAAAGAGAAAATCTTTCAAGCTATTTTGAGCTTCCGTAGAGAGTTGTGATTTATCGTGTTTTATCCGTCGCGGCACTGTCAGGTTTGTTGTTTCGAAGCAAAAAGTTGCTAAAATTATCTAGGACTTTTTTTGATAACATTAAATAATAATCAAATTTACATAGTGTCATTGGGAAGTAGGCATAATGAAGGTGATGGTTTTAGCTACTAGTTTCAAGCATGCAGGGTCATTATCAGGCTTATGAAGTCAACAAGTTTACAAAGCAATATCTGGGTGTTGGCCACTTGGTCGCCGCGGTTAGTTTTGTCAGCGGGGTTCCGTAATCTCATCGACCACTTGGTCTCCAGTTTTAAAATCAGGTAGGCCTCTTGGTCGCCGTAGTTATCAATCATTAAAGGTATCTATTTCGATTTATTGAAAATAATATTTTTAAGAAAAAAATAGTTTAACTGATTTTTATTATTTTCCACGTGAATAGAAATTTTTAACTGATATGATATGGTACAGAATGTGGGTCAGGAAAAGAATAAAACCAAATTAAAAAAACACTTATAATTAATAGAAAACAATATAAAATTATACATAATAAAAAAAAGTAGGTACAAAATACACAAAATACCAAATAAAAATTATTTAAGAAACCCAAATTGCAATTAGTTTTTGTAATGATAAGAAACTACTTTGATAAATTGAGTTCATGAAATGATCTTATTTTTATATTGTTCTATTACGTTCGTTAAATACGCATGCCGTTTTTTGTAATTAGCGTTTTTAATTTTGTTAGGTATATGTGTACTGTTTAATTTCACATAAGTATTTTACTGAATATCGAGAATTACATTAACAAATTTGAATATATCGGGATGCGCCGAATAAAAAGCAGAATTAAAATGTTTGTGAAAAGACTCACAAGCATTTGTTGTGCGTTCTGTGGAACTTGTGCACGATGCCCACATTGTAGGCGGGAAGTCAGACGTATCGCTAGTATACGTATTAATCATATAAAGAGTATATGAAGTTAATCTCTCGTCAAATGGCATTATTGGAATTAAATCTTTACAAAAACACTCTGCCACTTCAGTACTTTCCAAAAATAAAATGCCGAAAGTGTAATGAAGCCATTTGCCGATTTCAGAATTTTCATTTTTATATTCGGAAATCAAACCCAGATTTTGTATCTTACGTAACCACGATTGGGTTAAATGAAATCTACATCCAATAATTAAGATATCAGGCCAAATCTGTATAATACCAGTGTGTATGGCTTTCTCAAAATCGCAAATAACTTTACACAGCTTCCAATCTAAATTTAAATTATTATAACAGTAATCTTTTAATAATTTAAATGCAGTTGCATAGGTACTTGCTCTTTTATCTGGTAAAACAAAAAATGCCAATGGTATGTAGTGTCCGTTATCAACAGCATGTATAGTGAAAAATTGTAAAAAAAATTTAGGGCAATAATTAAATGTGCCGTCGCAATAAATACTATCACGAGAACACAAGTATTTTAAATTTGAATCACATGAAAATAAAATAATTTGTGAATCTTCATTGTTAAATAATAAAAATTGTTCACCCTTATTTGTAACACATTGTATTGCTTTCAGTACACTATGAACATCACTGATACACTTTGGCAAAGGTGACAATATACTTCTTCTTGCCCTGTATATGCTTCGTCTGATGAGGTCAACATCCGTAGTGGATACATTAAAAGTATTTCCTTCCCCTCGGATTCCGTTATTAATTA
This sequence comes from Psylliodes chrysocephalus, assembly GCA_927349885.1. NCBI lineage: Eukaryota > Metazoa > Arthropoda > Insecta > Coleoptera > Chrysomelidae > Psylliodes > Psylliodes chrysocephalus. Next base: position 6,494,954 of record OV651818.1, read on the forward strand.
ACTTACTGGGTTTAACGCAAATATCTTCTGTTGCCTTTCTTTTCAATCCATTTTGAAGTTTTTTTACATCTAAATGGTCCGATGGTGGATGATTTCAATAAGACAGTTTCCGAATCGTCCACTCCAATAGTCGCTTTACACCCACGACGAGTACACTTATATGATACACCTAACTTTGTTTCCTTGTCTTTTCCAAATGTATATTTTTTTACAATTAACAACTTTTTTCCTTTTACACTTAACATCGACTCCATTGCAACACAAACTCAAAACTTCTTTTATGGAATAATGAATAAGATGAGAATCACTTTTAAAATAAAAAAATTAATCTTTTCAGTAAGAATGCAGACAATTAACTGATGAAAAATATTTTTATTTTAGTTCTCGACAGGTCACAAACCGATATTATAATTAGAGTAATTAAATAACCCCATAATTTTCTTGGAACCCTTAATCCAGGTTTGGAGACCAAGTGGCCTATACCTTTCGAATAGCGAAAGGATTAAATTTGGGTAAAACTGACCGCGGCGACCAAGAGGTATATTCCCCAATATCTTTAGCAATAACACTATTATTAGCCATGACATTAGTAATAGTTTTAGCACTAGCTTTAAGAATCTTAAACTTAAGCCATAGCGATAACTTTAGCTGTTGCCACATTCATTACTAGAGCTTGGATTATATGCAAAATGCATATAAAGTACATGCCTGCATATTTAGTGCAGAATTTTATATTGCATATCTAAAATAATAATGCATATCTTAAGAAATAATGCATATTTAAAAATAAAATATTGCTCATTTATCATTATTTTATAAACATTACAATATTTTTCAATTGTACCTGCATTTTACCACGAAATATTAACCAAGTGGGTATTTTGCTTTCTAAACTACTAGGTATTAAGGATTAGGGCAATTAAGGGATGATAGCAAATGGCTTCATACAATTTATCTGTTTTTGTGTAACAGGTAGTTCATTCAGTATTATTCAAAATTTATTTTGGTTAAGTATTGTTATTGGTTGTGTTCCTGCAAAAGCGCCGTTGGTGTGAAAGTAAAAGCGTTCATTTTAAAAATTCCGAAACAAGCTACGGGAAAAATGCAAATGAAGAAATGGTCTATGGAAAAAGTGATTTGATAATCGTAGACTCTAATCACGTTTTTTGCTCCACCTAAACTGGTAAGGATAACTAACATTTTTGTTGTATTTTTCATACTATTAACTTTTTTCAAAGCCAGCTGAATCCTATTTTAAAAGTAAAAAGAAATAAAATAAAGATATACTAAATTGTTTATTCGGATTTCATCTAATTTTTAAAAAAATCAACAATATAATAGTTTTTCTTTTTTTTTAAATAGGGAAATGTTTTTTTTATTTTTACTCAAAAGCTTCTTTCTACCATCCAGATTTTTGAAAATCATCTAGATTTTATTTTTATATATAAAAATTCACGTATTTTTGGATTAAAAAAAAATTCATTTATATTTGACGATGACGTTAGATTTTTTTGCAGATTGTATGTACCGAAAAATTTCAAGTGGATCAATATTTAGGAAGAACAAGTCACTTATCCAGAAAAAAAAACTTCCAAACCGATTGATTCAATAGTTAATAACAGACCAAGGAACCACTTCTTATAATCAGGACAATTTTAATAGAGATTTATGCAATTTATTTGTATCTTGTAATATTGGATAATCCTCTGTTTAGAATTTTTTTTAAAAATTATTTTAAGGAAGAAAATTTACCCAGTTTTTGCCGTTTCGCGCAAAAAAATATCTTTAGGTTAATTTTGATAACGCATTGAATTCTATGAGAAATTAAATTAACGATAAACCTGTGTGGTTTTCGGTTGATAAATCAAGTGATACGCAGGGGCGCTATATTGCAAATTTTATAATAGGCGCACTAGATGAAAATATCCCTGGTAAAGGATATTTAATTTCAGTTAAAGTTTTAGACAAAACAAATAATTTAACGATAACCAGATTTATTAATAATTCGTTAACAATTTTTATTTACCTAGACAAGTGCCTACAAACAATATTTTATTAATGGTCACTGATGCTGCTGCATACATAGTAAAAGCAGCTGGAAACTTAAAAATATTTTATACGAATTTAATACATTACACATGCTTAGCACATGGCTTAGATAGGGTGGCTGAGACGGTTAGGAATGAATTTCCACTCGTAAATGATTTAATTAAAAATATTAAAACGGTTTTCGTAAAACCTCCTCTTCGGGTTCAATTTTATAAGGATCGTTTGCCAGGAATTCCATTGCCACCAGAACCAGTTTTAACACGATGGAGCACTTGGTTAAACTGTGTTACTTTTATTGCGACAAATTTTAACGAAATTAAAGATGTCATCTGCGATTTTGACCCAGAAGACTCAATAGCAATTAAAAAATGCATCGATATTTTTAACAATCCCATAGTTTATAGCCATATTCTCCACATTCAAACAAATTATACATGCATAGCCACAGCCATAACTAAGCTTGAATCTCGAGGTATGGCATTATTTGAAAGCATACAAAAAGTTAAAAATTTAAAATCTTTTATTGAACAGTCTGTGTTAATGGAAAATAATGTTACACGAAAATTTACATCACTTTTACTATACAGGGTGTTTATTAAGTACTTGTACAAACTTTAAATGGTGAATCTTTGACTTATTTTAAGGCAAAACGTTCATATGAACACATGTCCTAAACCTCTTAACTTTTGAGCTACAGGGTGGTAAAGTTTTCAGAAAAAAAAATTTTTTTTCTAATAACTGTAAGAATATTGCAGATATTTTTACGAAATTTGGTACACGTCTCCTACGCATTATGATGCATTTTTTAATGTACAAATAATTTTATTATTTCTACCAGTGGCGCCCGTACGGGTTTCGTATTAAATAGTACGCCACTGCTTCATCTTGAAATAACAAATATTTTTGCAATCCTCATTTAGTTTTGAGCAAATTTGGTCTGATTAATTTGTTTTCTCCGACGCATAGTATTCTGCATGGAACAAGTGAAAAATGTGACTTTTTTTATTGATCAATATTGTTATGTGATAAACTTAGATTATTTACAGACTAAGACTAAACTACTTTTACAAATAAGTTAATAACAATTACAACAATTGCTGAAAATGCCCGCCGCCTACTGCAACGCATGCGTCAATTCGCCTTAACATTGATTGACGTACTCTTTCGAATATACCTGGTGTCTGATTAATAATGGCACACGATTCAAATATCCTGTTTCTTAGATCTTGCTCATTTTGAACGGATGTTTTGTAAACTAGTGTCTTTAAGTGACCCCACAGAAAAAAATCCAGAGGATTTAAATCTGGTGATCTGGGAGGCCAGGCTTGCGGTCCCGCTCTTCCTATCCAACGATTAGGATAATTCTCGTTCAGAAATTAACGTGCAGCCAAACAAAAGTGTGCCGGTGAGCCATCGTGCATGAACCACATCCTGTTTCTGGTAGCCAAATCAATTTCTTCTAAATGTTCAGGAAGCTCGTGCTCCAAAAATCTTCTGTACTCTTCGCCATTTAACCTTTGTGGAAGAATGCAAGGTCCAATAAGGTGATTCCCGATAATTCCGACCCAAATATTTAGAGGAAAACGATCTTGGAAATTATTTTCTATGATAGCATTGGGATTATCCTCAGACCAGATATGGTTGTTGTGGAAGTACGTGATGGCGTTTCGAGAAAAAGAAGCTTCGTCTGTAACAAGTACATGGCCTAAGAAATCCGGGGTTGTTAATAATTTATTTCGCAGCCAAACGCAGAAATCTACTCTGAGAGGAAAATCTCTAGGTAGTAATGCCACACTTTGAATATGATAAGGATAAAGTTGTTGAGATTTTAAAATTTGCCACACAATTGTATGCGTAACATTCAATTCATGAGCAATTTTCCTTGTACTAGTTTGCGGGTCTTCTTCAATTCTATTTAACACAGCTTCTTCAATTTCAACTGTTCGAACTGTCGCATGCCTTCCTGGGATATCAATTGTTCTTTTGAAGATCAGTTTCACAAAGTCTTGCGTGAATATTAATGAAAGTTTGGACATGTGGAACCACCCGTTGGGGAAATCGGGCTTGATACATTCTTTTTGCAGCTTGTGCATTACCGTGAGCCATTCCGTAGACGAAATGAATGTCTGCCATTTTTGCGTTGGTATATTCGTACATTTTGAACACAATAATAGACAATAAATTATTACATACATAATACATTTTTAAATGACAAAACCATGATCTTTTTCTTTAATAAACTGTCATGACTGATTCCGCTACCATGGAAACCTCTCGGTTGTTTGCAAGGCTTGTTATGCATGTATGTACAATTGTACATTTTAGCAATTTGACTCTGAAATAAAACGGATTTTATTTTTTAAAGCGTAAACTATGCATCGAACGAAAATTTGTTTAAAAATAAATGAGGATTTCAAAAATAATTTTTGTTTTAAAATGAAGCAGTGGCATACTATTTTTTTCTGCAAAAATATTCAATACAAACCCCGTAGGTATGGACGCAACTGGTAGAAAACATAAATTTGTACATCAAAAAATGCATCTTAATGCATAGTATACGTGTACCAAATTTCGTAGAGATATCTACAATAGTCTCACAGTTATTGGAAAAAATAGATTTTTTTCTGAAAACTTTACCACCCTGTAGCACAAAAGTTAAGAGGTTTAAGACACGTGTTCATATGAACTTTTTGCCTTAAAATTAGTCAAAGATTCACTATTTAAAGTTTGTACAAGTACTTAATAAACACCCTGTATAATAAAGGATTTCAGACATTAGAGGGTATAAATAATGTTTTATCAGGCAACTTTAATAATGAATTGGATTCAAATATTTCACCATTTTTAATTTCAAAATTTAAATATTCACCTATGACGTCTTGTGAATGAAAAATTAAAAATCCGATTGACCAATAAATTGATTTTCTAAAAAATAAACAAATAATCAATTATTTTCAATTAATTTCAAATAATCTATTTTTTACTAGAGAATAATTGAACTGTAATCTTATGTACAACGATTTTGAACTCGTATGTTATTTTATATTCAATTTTTAATATTATTTATTTTACTTTTTCCAGTCATTAATTCACTAAACAATAAGTTTAGTTTATTTAATAGACAATTCGATTTACTTGTGCGTTTTTTTACAAAATTTACTCTAAAAAGTGATCACCCTTTATTGGAATATTTTGAAGAATTTGATTCTGATACTCCCAAGTTGGCAAAAATGGCTGAAAAGGCTACAAAAGCATGTTACCAGGAATATAAAAAAAAGATTTATATGAAAGACTGAAAATTTCATAAAATAAAACACAAACAAAAATGTTTAGAAAAGGTTTTTATTGCCTATTTATCATCATTTAATCCAAAATTTCCGCGTTTTAAATGTAATTTTAACAAATAAATTGCTGCTCGCGTTCTCAAAAAAAAAACGACGGAGCGAAAATCTCCAATCCAAGTACAACTCGAACCATCAAAACAATTAGCATTGAATTTGAAAAGATGTGGCTTTGCGAATTACAACACTGAATGGATAATGGCATAGTTAGACTTTTAAATAGAATTATGTTAATGGGTAATTTAAGGAGTTTCAAATTCGGCCTGTAATGATAATTCGTTTAATTAAACTTCGAGGAAGGTTCTTTGTTCCGAAAACCATTAACCAAACTCGGGTTATTTCTAACAAAACACTTTCCTGTCTCAATGTTGACTAGCTTCATTTTTTAGAAAAGAAAACTAGTATTAAAATACAATATCTTTGATTAACTATGATTTATAAACGATAGTATAATATTAGCATAATATTAGTATAATAATAGTATGATATTAGTATAATAGTAAGCGCATGCGTCTTGGAAAATCAGTTTCCTTCGGTCCTTGAACTATTGTGGGTTTCTATGGATGGTACTTAGTCTTATTTAATACTCTCTGTACCGTTGATTTCCCGTTCTACAGTTCTTACTGATGCACTAGGGTTTCATTGACAGCTTACAAAATGTTTCTGTCGCGATTTTCATTTTCAATATTGTATCCGATTCTAGGTTGTTCAAAGACCTCTTGGTTAATTACATTAACTACGGTTTTTCTAAATTGGGGTTTATAAAGCTGTCGTCTTCGGGGTACATATCTAAATACCTTGCCGAGGTAATGTCGGTGTTTCTGCGTGATTGCAAGTACAGCGCTAACATGTCAAACTTTTTTTCATTTGAATTGGGAATACCGGCCATTTTCCACAGGTTTCGACAATTTGTGTGACAGATTTATGATTTTAATGAGAGAAAACGTATCACTTTGAAAATTTGAATTATTTAACGTCAAAGTCAGAGCCTCCTTAGAAATAATGGGCTACTTATAAAAACCCTATTTTCTGACAAATAAATCATGGCCTTCTTAGAAAAAAATGAGACCTAACTTTACGAAGTGTGATATTTCGATTATACTTAAATCATTTAGGAACTTGTGAGACATCACAAAACATAAGTATTAATATGGACATTACAAAGATCAAAATAGAAATGATGCATTTGACATTTTGTGACAGCTACTGCGGAAAGTAGCATATTCGTACACGGGTGGAAGGTAAATTCTTATTCATACGCGTGTGATATAGGGTACTTTCCATATGACTATATAGTGTGATGTGTCATTTTCCTAAGAGGTCGTAGGAAAACATATTAATTTTTAATTTATCAGTGTTAACTATTTCATTATTAAGCTATTGCAAAGATTTTATCGTGGGCTTTGAGCGCGGCGATCAAGAAATTCCGTAACGAAAATAAACCTAACACCCTTGAAAAATCGAAAAATCGCAAAATCGAAAAATCGAAAAATCAAAAAATCGAAAAAGAAATGCCGTAACGAAAATAAACCTAACACCCCCACTCCGACCGGCATAGCGGTGCGGCGTTGAAAGCCGTCCATCGTCTAACGTCGTTTTAGTTCGGCAGACTTCGGCGCGGTTTTTGTGTGCATGCGACTAGACGTATGCGTGTAGACTAGCTGCTAACTGCTCATAACTGATTCCATCTCTTTTAGACACAATTTCGGAAAAATTGAATTTGAAAATGAATAATGATCCACAAGAATCCACAACAAAATATGGGACCACCATTGACGCGGTATTTTCCAGATATTCAGAGGATATCAGGTCTCAAACTTATGTTTCTTATTTCAGTTACCATAAACCTATAGTTTCAATAATAAAAATTTCTGAATAACCTACATGTATTGTGAGATAATAAAAATATTTTAAATAATATTAACTTCTCATTTATTCAATAAAAGAAAAAAATTTGTTTTCTTATCGGTCACCACGCTCAAAAAGTATAACTTGAATTAATATCAAAGAAAAAAATGCTATGCAATAGCTTTACCGCGGCAGTCCCCGAGTGCCACCAGTATTTTTTACATGCATTTTTAATGGTAAAACTTTATATTTAAATAGTAAGTACTTAAAATTGATATTAAGAGCTCAAACTTGGTGAGAATTTTTGTTTCTATATGTAGATTAATATTTTGCTTAAACACAGAAAAAAAATTTGGGGAAATCAATCACCCTAGTGAGTATAGAACGTATAAAAGAACGTCGAGGTAATTGTCGAGAGACAAGTATAATTTATTGAATTTTAGATTGAATTAAAACAACTTACGTACTGATGCGGCGATGAAACAAAACTTACCTGAAAGAAAAAAAAAGAAATTGTTAGTTATATTTATATAAAATATTTAAACATGTTTTTTCACTTAATGTCATGTAATATTACCCTATTACAAATAACTTTCCCCCCTAAATTATTAGCAATATTTGTCCAATCTTTACTTAAAAGTCCACACCAGCACTCTACTGTCCAGAGTGAACTACACCTTTTCCATTTAAAAAGCATTCGAGTCCAAAATCCTATGATAATTTCAGCTAGATAACAGATCAAGTTAAACACCAATAACAACGATCCATTAATGCCCTTTTGTCTTTGATGGCAATTCTTTCGTTGGAAATGACAGCTAAATGACAGTTCTGCGCATGATTTTTCTCTTCAACGTTCATCTAGACCGCGTTCTCTACATAATGTCGTTTACCCCGTTTAAATCCGACCAACAATAACAAAGATATTAGTTTTAGGTCCTTTTGACCTGTCAGTGCGCATAATTTTTCTGTTCGACGTTAATCTATACCGCCGTTCTCTATATAATCACGTTTTTCCTGTTTGAATCGGACCAGTAATAACCGAGAAACACGCTTAGGTCCTTTTGGCATTGCTACTGCGCAGGATTTTTCTCTACGATGTTCATCAATACCTCGTTTTCTACATAATGCCGTTTTCCTCATTTGAATCGGGCCAATAGTAGCTGAGAAACAAGCTTAGGTCCTTTTGGCAATCGCATGAGTTTTCCGTTCGACGTTAAAAGATATTTAATTCCCCTCCCACTCCCACCAGTTAGTTACTGATAAGATCCTCGACGTGTGACGTCACCGTAAAAATTGGCAGAATAAACCTTAGCGATTTCCCATGTTAATTTACATAAGGAATGTGGCCGAACTCCTATAGCCCCTTTGCTCACTGAATAAATTGAAATTAAAGTAAGTGTGCTATCTAGGATTAGACATATATAGATATTTTACTTGGCTCGTTTTGTTTAGCCTTCTTCCAAACCTTGTTTTCCGAGTTAAGGTTATGAGTTGTGCGTTGTCAAGGTTTACCAAGAGGTTTTCCTTAACGCATCACATTTCTGTCAGCCTAGGTGGGTATTCATTAGAGCAATTTGGTCCGAACGAACCGAACGAGCCGAGCGCGCACTGCCGAATTCTCCAAGTCAGTACCAGTCTCCGAGCATAATTTGTCCGAACAGATCGCGCCAAACTTTATCGGTTGTCGGTAAATGTGTGTTGCTCAAAGAGATTTAGTTGTTTGTTTTCGTTCAGTGGGTACGGAGGTTCGTCTCGTTCGCGCCAATTTTTGGGAGCAATTTGTTATTTAATATTTGTCGAAATGGATTGGAATAGGGAAAAATGTCTACATCTTATAGATATTTATGAACAATATCCGATATTGTGGAATCCACAACATGGATGTTATTATAATAAAGTAAAAAAATTTGATGCATGGACACATATAGACGAAATTATGGGATGTGCTTCGGGAGAAGCAAAAAAAATTGAGAGTCTTCAGAAGAGAAAAGGCGAAAGGAAAAAAATCTGTTGGAACTGGAAAAGGTATATTTAAACAAATTACTTGTATACTCAAAATTAATTTACAATTTCCTATATTTATTTTACAGCTAGGCATGAAATATACGAGTCCAAATGGTTTGCCTTTCCTCGCTTCGCATTTCTTTTATACAGAGATGAACCCAGGGCAACAATAGATTCAGTTCAGGTAGGTAAATTGGTAGATTTTTTGTACAGAATGTCTTCATGATAAAGTTAGTTTTTGCTTTACTGATAGAGCGTAGACCAAAGTTGGACATGCCTTTCATCCTGTATATAAAGTGGGGGACTGCGAAAGGCATGTTAAACTTTGATCTGTCTTCTATTAATAGGATGAATGCACATTTTGGGTTTAGGATAACGAAATAAAACTTCATAAAATTAAGAAAAAATTAAATTCTTTAATTTAATATAGTTAGTAACCCTACAACGCAAGCGCAAAATCCCACCTGACACAACAGAAAACACCAAAGTAGATAAAGCTTTCAGTATTTTAAAAACTGCAGTTGCCGATAGAGATGGATGTAGTGTATATGTGCAGCATGTGGCGAACAACCTAAGAAGCTACACAAATAAAACGCAAAATATAGTACAGCATCATATTAATAATATTTTATTTAATGCAGACAACTTTTTCATCTTCTGCCTCGGCTCAGCAGACACCAGTCCCAAACCCATCTCCTCAGTATCAAAGTTCTGTAGGTTCTGTATCTTCAGCCAGTCAAACATGTACACCACATCCTCAAACCACTGGACCTTTCCAAGATCTATACCAAATAAATTCGCTTTTACATCAATCTGAACGAATTTTCAAGAATTATATTACCGTCATTTGGGGTGAAATTGGTCACCGGGGGTGAGATTGATCACTAGATTGCATTTATATTAATTCAAGTTTGGCGCGCGAATCATCGATTCGTTTCGTGTCAAACCGCCATGTTAGTTTAGCAGAAACATGGCCGAAGGAAATGTGTACAGGTCACGTCGTTAGGTCGCTGTTTTGTGTGTGAAGACTCAATTTAAATTGCATAACTGATTTTGCTTCCATTTACAACTTCTAGAACTTTGATTGGTAAGTCAAATTGTGATATAGTAACGAGAAAACTGATTGCATGGCGCTATTTGTTGATGTTTCTGCATGTAATATTCCGAAATTTATTTATTTTGGATCGTGAATTGTGAGGTTATACTTTAATTTGTTTGAAGGGGTCAGATTGATCGCTTAGTCCGGGTGAGATTGGTCATCGAATGATCAATCTCACCCCATGAACAATCTCACCCTGCGTCAGTATGCAAATTTCTCGTATGAAATTTGAAGTTTTTAAGGAAAATTTTAAGACAGCAATAACAATTTTTTTTCTTCTTTCAGTAAACAAGTCATGCCACGACAATACAAACGAAAATTGGGTGCACGAAGATATGCGGATTATGATCCAGCAATATTAGAAGAAGCGCTGATGATGGATGGTCATTACGTCGTGCATCAGCTGAATCTAAAATTCCTTTTGGTACACTGAGAAATAAATTTAATGGTTTACGCAACATAAAAACAGGAGGACAAAAGATTTTCTCTGATAATGAAGTAAAAGCTTTCATCAGGCATGCCACTTTGTGTGGAGAATGGGGATTTCCCTTGACTATCTTAGACATAAGAAATCTAGCAAAAAACTATTTAGATAGCAAAGGCCGTATCATAACGAGATTCAAGGAAAATATGCCAGGTAAAGATTTGGTTTATGGTTTACTGGACCGCCACAAAGATGAAATCAGCCAAAAACTTGCCACCAATATAAAAAAATGTCGCGCAAATGTTTCGCGGGAAACCATTGTTGAATATTTCGAGAATTTGCGCGAAACACTGACAGACGTTCCTGCTTGTAACGTCTTTAACTATGACGAGACAAATTTACAGGATGACCCTGGCAAGAAGAAAATGCTCTTTCGCAGAGACACTAAATATCCCGAAGGTGTATGTAATTTTACGAAAACTTCCATAACTGTCATGATGTGCGGCTCCGGGTCTGGCGTACTTTTACCCCCGTACGTCATTTACAAGGCGGAGAAGCTATGGCAACAATGGGTAGAATTTGGTCCAAAAGGAGATCCATGCTGCAATGAGAGGTGCTGCAGTTCCGGATCACGTTATAACAGGACACATCACGGATGGATGGATTCGCAAACATTTACAGAATGGTTTCAATCATGCTTTTTGCCGCATGCCAAGCGGTTACCAGGACGCAAAGTGTTGCTTGGGGACAACCTTTCGTCCCATTTCACTGATATTGTTTTAACGCAGTGCCAAGAAAACGACATTGCCTTTGTCTGCTTGCCCAAAAATTCCACGCATCTTACCCAACCGTTAGACGTGGGATTTTTCCGCCCATTCAAGAATGCGTGGAGAAAAGTGTTGACGAATTGGAAGGTGGCACATAAACAACAAACGTCAATAGATAAGAAGGATTTCCCGCAACTGCTTGCGTCTACTTTAGCCGAAATGGAGAACACATCTGATAATGCCATTAAGAATAACCTCATCAGTTCATTTCAAGCAACTGGAATTATACCAATTGATCCAGAGCGTGTTTTGCGCAAAATTCCAGCTAATGATAATGACCCTGGGGCCGATGTCAGTGAGACCCTTTTAAACTATTTACAACAACAACGATTCTCAGCAGCACCGACAAGAAGAAACATAAAACGCCAGAAGCTTAATGTGGAGCCTGGCAGAAGTGTGACAGCAAAAAATGATAGCTCTAGCGAATCAGATGTCAATGAACTAGTAACAAACGACAATTCAGATGACGAACCTTTAGAAGAAGACGTTGAAGAGGCTGTACGACATGAATCTGAATACTTTGAACCCCGAATTGAAGATATCGAAGTTGGAAAACTCGTATTAGTGAAGGTCCTGGGGGGATCTAGGAAAAAGACGGTGTATCGTTACGCAGCCGTGGTACAGGGCATGAATTCTGTCGAAGGAGAACAAGAAATTGAGCTTTTAGGGCTAAAATCGTGTGACAAATCACGAAAACTATTTGCTACCCAACCTAATGATGAATTTGTAGTTGATTTAGAAGACGTGATTGCATTCTACCAACTCCTAATGTTACCAATCTTGACGATAAAGTAACTTATTCATTTGAAAAATAAATCGATATTTACGAAATGTAAGAATATTCCACTTTCTTTTATATATATTTTTATAATATTTAGCTTTATGTAACAGTTTTTTCTTGTTTTTGATCCAGAAAATAAATATTTAGTTCAAAAGTCTGATCTTGTATTTTTTTTTACATCGCAGCGATAATTATTGTTTATTGATCATTCTCACCCGCACTGATCAATCTCACCCCATATTCTAAAATATCCTATAAAATTTGAACCGTAAATTCAAAATAGACTGGGGTCAGATTAATCAGTTTCTATGGACGTCTACGTTTATTCTATGCATTAAAAATTTCGTGATCAATCACACCCCACACGTAGTATGAGATTGTTCAGAACATTTTTTTCGTTCCAGGCCTTCAGTTATTTTTTTTCAAATTTTCTGATTATTTGGAGCTGTTCCCATCACCAACATCTACCGACAAAACTTATTCACAAAAATAAGGATTTATACAAATTCCAAATTTCGGCTAAAAACTTTTTTTATGATCAATTTCACCCCAAATGACGGTAGTCAAAGTTTTGTTAACATTTTGTAAAAAATAAATATACTTAACACACATTTACCTTTATTTGATCCTTCAGTCCCTCAATCAAAGCTTTGCATGTTTCTATAACTATGACACCAATGCGTTGTTTTGATACTTTAAATAAATATTGTAAACTTGTATATGAGTCCCCTGTAGCTAAAAAGCGTAATAAAGGGTGTCTCAACAAGAACTTGAATTTTTAATGTCAAAGAAAACACAGTAATTAACGAAAATTATACAAATATTTTATTGGATTTTCAAGAGAAAATATTGACATTAAACCTGAAACAAAAAATCTGTCAAATGGCCACCGCGACTCCGTTGATAGGTGTATATTCGTTTGACGAAATTTTGGAAGACGTTTTCGAGCAAAATCGGCTGGATTTCACGAGTATTACGTTCGATTTCTTCCTTCAGTTGTCGAATCGTCTCAGGATGGTTCCTATATACTCTACTTTTTAAATACCCCCAGAGGAAATAGTCTAAAAGCGTCAAATCGCAACTTCTCGGCGGCCAGTTTTGGTCTCCAAATCGTGAGATGACACGATCTGGGAAGTTTGTTTGCAGTAACGCCATTATTTCATGTGCGGTGTGGCAGGTCGCGTCGTCCTGTTGAAACCACAAGTTATTTATGTCCATTCCATTCACTTCCAGCCAAAGAAAGTCTCTTAGCTTGATACGGTAGCGATCAGCATTTACAGACACCTTCATTATTTTGAAAAAATAAAGTTTGATGATCCCTCCTGCCCAAATGGCGCACCAAACTGTCACTTTTTCAGGATACATTGGAAGCTCATGCACGGCATGTGGACACGCTCTTCCCACCAAATCCGACAGTTCTGTTTATTCATAAAGCCGTTCAAATGGAAGTGCGCCTCATCACTGTGGATCACTGTGGAATGCATCGTCAACTCCGTGTTGTTCCAATATCCAATTCGCGAAGTTTCTGCCCTGTCTATGATCGGCTGGCTTCAGCTCTTGCATCAACTGTATTTTGTAAGGATGAAGATGCAAATCCTTTGTCAAAATTCGTTCTAATGTACTGTCACTCATATTTAATTCCTGGTCGCCATGTGGGATGGAAGTGGTTGGATGTTCGTTGACACTGGCTCTCACGGTGGCGATGTTTTCAGCAGATCTTCCAAGACGACGCCTAACACTTGTCTACTCTTTCAATGCAAATGTCCGCTCAAATTTGTTGATCAAATTTTCAGTAGCGGGTCGCGATGGACGATTATGTACACCGAAATGTTCACGTAACCTGCGCATTGTCACTGTAAAAATTTCCTCCATTTCTGTAATGGGTCTTCACAATTAATAAACGTTCTTCAAGAGTGTAACGCGGCATTTTCGTTAATGTCAATATCTTGACAGAACACATGCCTAATATGGCCCACTTGATGTTTGACAGATGAAAATGGTACGCGATTTAAAATTCAAGTTCTTATTGGGACACCCTTTATAATAGCTAAGCGATCTTGGACAGGTATAGCTTTGCGAAACTGTGTATCTCTTCTACCAATTGTAGGACCCACCAAGCATATTAGTTTTTCAAAGTCTTCTGCCGACATTCGCGTAAATTTTTTTACATGAATACTGTCCATATCCCTCAGTAGTGTTCCATTTTGACGCCTCAAAAACAAACGTCTTGCCCACATTTTTCTTTTATTTTTTTTCTTCGTACAGTTGGTAATGGTTTGTATAATGAAAAAGGCGCCAGCAGCCAAAATAGTATTGTTAGGGTCCATCTCACTTGACGATTCCACATACACTGAGCGTACCGAGCGTGGGAACAGATCGAACACGCACAATCACTCCGAATATCGGGAGCTTTCTCTAAAAATTTTGTTCGGTTCGTTTGTGCGCGCTCGGCTCGTTCGGACCAAATTGCTCTAATGAATACCCATCTTAAGAGCTCTTTTCATGATTTCGAAGACTGTGGTTTGGTGTTTCCCGCGGATAAGGATTACTATGTCATCGGCGTATCCTTGGGCGTATCCTTGGGCGTATCCTTGATGTTAAGTTTTTTTTTAACATTTCATCTGCCATCATTAACCGTTGGTATCAGAAAGATTTTAGAACAGGTTTTTATTTAAAATTAAAACTTATTTAAACTTATTTTTTGAGTTCATATTTGAAAACGAGATGGATCCATCTCTAGCTTTGTTTTTCTTTCTGTCTAACTGGGTTGCTTCTAAAACATTACGGTTGGCTAAACAACAATTGTAACATTATTTTTATCTCGACCAATTTACTTCCTTCAAACTTTGTTCGCTGCTTCTCACAACAACTGGCAATCCGAGAGAAAGAATCGCTTTGTCTTTGTTTTCTACTTAAAATCCGACTGTAGTTCTTTTATTTTGTTTTTTTTTTTTAAACGTAATTAAGAGCTAGGAACCTACGGTTATTTGAGTTCGAACTAAAGGATTCGGACCTTTTTATAAAGAGAAAATAGAAATAAAAATTACAATTGTTTGTATTGAGGAGTTGTTTAATTTGAAATTTAGGATATAAGATTTAATTAGGACCTGCTTGGGTGTTTTTTCTTCTTTGTAGATCGATTTAACGCGAATAATCGCACAAATACAAAAACAAAAGGAATTCAATAATAAAAGAAAGTACAGGCTATAAATAATTTCTACAGGGTGTCTGTAAAATGTCTTTATAATAAAATATCACATATTCCTTAGACAAAAGTAGATCAATTAAGATAAACTTACATCAGAACTAAGTTGTTTGGTTTGGCACTAGAGGATCAGAAGTTACATTTTTTTTAAATCGGTTATTCGTTATAAATTTAAAATGGCTTATGCGAATTAGTCGATGAATCCATATCCGCCAACAAAAACTTAAATACTAAAGGTAATTACACTTGATCATGGCATTTTCTTCATTGGTTCATTTGTGCAGTAAACACCCAGTTACATTTCATAGAAACAAATTATTTTAAAATATAAAATATAAAACATAAAAAAATATTATTTCAATTGTAACAATTTTATGTTTTCATACTGGTTAATATCTATTTGTGAGTACGCCACTGCACTTTGGCTAAGCGCGTTTCCGTGGCGCTCTTTTATAGGTGAGCCCGAAAGAGTGAGCAGCGTTCTTGAAAGTCTTTAGCTAAAAAGAGATGTCGCACGTTAATAGATCCCTGAAACGTAGTAAAACAATCATAAAATCACTTATCGCAAAATAGTGTTCATTTCCTCTTTACACTATTTTATCTCGATGTTTCCAAAAAAGCTGTCAAACTCTAAAATTTACCATATGTCAATTTTAATTGTGTTTAAATAAAACTGCTAATTTAATAAATCGGAAGTATGTGTGTCAATTTAATGATTGTTAACGAAACACGTCTACAAGCTCCAGGTAAAACATAAAAACATTTACTATTATTTTTGATATTATGATTATATTTTGTTTTGTTCCAGTTTCTACAAAATGGTCATGTGTTTTATACCCAACTCTAAAACAGAAAACTTCGTAAATTGATACAATGTCATCGGTACTGTTTTATAGGAAAGCCATCAAAATTAAGCGATGACAGAGTTCCATCAAGAAATGGACACTTATAACAATGATATAAATTACCTAACTTTAAACAGATCTTAGATTGTAGTTGCCAGTCAAGAAAAATCATTGTACATTGTAACAGAAGGTATTACAATAGTATGACGATTTTATTATATATTTTATTTGAACAAGGATAATTTTTTGACCCTAGTACAATTTTGTAAGAATAATTGAAGCGCTTGGGGCAACAAGGGACATAAGCCACATATTACAGAAAATTAGGATTACCTCATTTTTTCATTCTACAAGAAGGTCGCAAGCCACTAGTGAAATATTTTAAAGAAACATCAATAGATGGCAGCAGTATACCTAAAAGCCTTTGTTGCCTACGCAGAATAATGTAGTTATTTGCAGTCAACAACGACACAAGCCACAACATGGCGGACGGACCGCATGTGCCTCTCAAGAGAAATGCATCTGAAAGTGATATAAGCAGTAGTGAAAATGATAGTGATTTCAGTGCTGACGATAGTATAGCAGATAGAGATTATCGTCCAATTGTTAGTGGATCTGAATCTCCATTTGAATCTGAACAATACGTAAGTAAACAAAATTGTGGCTTATGACTTTTTTGGTGGGCATGTGCCATTATCTACTTAAAAACAATACTATTTTTTTGTATGTTCATTCATAAAATTTGTTTTCCAGATGGGCTTAAATGATAAAATAGTGTTGATTTATTAAATTTTTGTTATTAAATTGCGGGATTTATTTATTTTTACCAGAAAAATTTCGGATAATTCTCTTTGCGGCTTAAGACCTTTTTGAGTTTAATTGTGGCTTTCGACCTTTTTGGTTCCAAAATTAAAACAGACATTATTTTCTTGCGGATCTCTGGAGAAGGGTCGTCAGATGAAAATTTTGAGGAACCAGTCCAAAACGTAACACAACAAGCTGGAACATCACGAGGTGTTCTGGTAACGCCTGATAAAAGCATTCCTTCTCGATGGCGGACGACGAATATAGAACAAAGGGAGAAAAAAAAGGGCCAAATCAAACGAAGTCTTGGATGCAAGTATGAAAGTAGTAGGGGAAAAACGGTTTTGGATAGAAAAACTGGCCCGTCTTGTAACTGCAAGAAGAAGTGTAGAGAGCGACTCCTGGGAAAATAAACTGACATTTTCAATTCATTTTGAAACTTAGGTACCTACAATGCCCAAAACACTTACCTGTTAGGATCCATAAAAGCTGTACCAAAGAAGCGTTCCTATAAAAAGAAAATAAAAAGAAGAAAATCGTATCGAAAAGTCACTTATCAATATTTTGTCAAAGTAAATGTAATTGACATACAGCTGTCATGGTCTGCAAAAGTCTTTTAAGCGAGTAAGGCTTATTTGCAATCAGATCTCTAACGGGCGAAGTGTTCCACAAGATGACAAGAGAGGAAAACACAGCAATCGGCCAAATAGAACACCATTTGAACAAGTACAGTCTGTTCATGACCAATACATGCGTTCCCAAAATATGTCAGCCATTACAGCAGAAAGAAAAATTCAAGCAGAGTTTACCTCGACCATGACATTAGTAACTCTGGACTTTACAAGGATTTTTATATTGACTGGGTATAGGGAAAAAAATATTACCCCAGTCAAAGAAGACAAGTATCGAAAAATATTTTGCAATGAATATAACATAGGCTTCAAATTGCCGAAAAGCGATACGTGTCTAACATGTGATTCAATGAAAATTGCTATTCAAACAGCAACTGCGAACAGGAATGAAGAAGACATTAAAAGAATGAAACTTGAGCTTGAGTTACATCATAGTAGAGCAGAAGCCATATCAAATAATATGAAAGAGGAAGTAAAATCAGTTAAACAAACCAATAGAAAAGTATTAGTTATTGCATTTGACTTGCAGCAAACTCTTCCAACACCTAGTCTTACAGTTGGTCCGGCATTCTACTTGCGTAAAGCTTGGACTTACAACCTTGGTATTCACGATTGCATATCTGGACAAGCAAACAAGTTTATGAGGACAGAGGCTACAGCCAAGAGAGGAAGTGAGGAAATAGCAAGTATTTTATTGATTTGATACTTTGATTTTCTTTTAGTACCTCTCGTCTAGAGAAACAAATGAACAATGGGAACTTGTTGTTTTCACTGATAACTGTGGAGGCCAGAACAAAAACTGGCTAATTATGGCACTATGGCTACAACTTGTCAAGGAAAAAAAATTCAAAAGTATTGAACATAGGTTTTTGGTATCAGGGCATACCTATTTGCCTTGCGATAGGGATTTCGCCCAAATTGAAAAACACAAGAGGTATTTGAGACAAATATATTGCTCAGAGGACTGGTACGAAGCCGTTAGAAAAAGTAAAAAGGGCCAATCCATTCGAAGTTATTGTTATGGAACAGAAAGATTTCCTATCGTTTCAAAAAGTTCCTATGGTAAAAAAAAACATAACTGAAGATAAAGAGCCTGTAAATTTTAAAAAGCACGCTGCTTCCGATTTGAATCGGGTTAACCCAATACGATGTTTATAAAACATGAACTAAACGGAAATTTTATAAATGTTGGAAAGCGTGGAAGTAGGTTATTTCTTCAGTCAGACGATATTCTTGACAACTTAGACTGCAAATACAATAAACTTGTAAAACTGAACAGCAAGAAAGTTGAAGACTTAAAAAAACTTTTACTATACATACCACCTATAAATCAAAACTTTTATGTTACTATTTTCGAGCAGTGTGCTGGTGTAACGTTCATTTTTGGCCCCACGAATTAATAACATTGTTTTGGCTTACCTGATTAATCATACGAAAAAAAAGGGTAAAATCGTATTGATGATATCACTATTATTTTTGACATTAACTAATTTCACCTGTAATCTAACTTTCGGACATCATTATTACAATTTATTTCATCTCACCACTAAGTAAAAGGATAGTAGTTCTCCTAAAAATAGACCAAGTTTCGTTGTAAATTTATACATATTATGTATTATAGTCTCACCTTTGGGTAATTAATTATTTACGATACCATTCTTTAAGATTTTCTTTGTTTATTTTTCTTTATAGCTGTCAGAATTGGATTTATGTTTATTAATTATGACAGTGAATGACATAAACGTCATTTGACGACAGAACACCGACAAGTGTCATGTTTGTAGGACGTTCCAATATCGGGCTCAGAACCCGAGGTAAGGTAGTTTCACAATGAGCGATTTTCAGTCGTGAGGGATTTTTTTGGCGATCGCTGTTGTATTAATTTTTGTCGGGAACAGTTTCCCAAATGTAGTTATACTGTATATAAATATAGTTTTTAGGGTACCTTTCGTAAATGGTCTCTTAAGTTATATAGTGGGGAATTCTTGAGGATGAATTTCTGAACCCACTTGATATTTATCGGAAAGGGATTTCGGCCATTTTGGACGGCTGACGTATTGTTTCTGTCAGTGGGTATTGAGTCATGTGAAAGACGATTTTTGTGTCGAAATAGAATTTTCTTAATATTTAGCCCCATCGGCTTACCCTAATTAAAGGGGATTTTAGATTCTAGTTCATGGTTAATTGTGGGTAAATGGACATTTCGTATTTTGGAAGGGAATTTTAGTGTATTGGTAAATTCCTATGGTCATTGGTCCAGCCCATATCTATTATAGGATTTTAACGCAAGAATTGGACGTTCACAGAATTTGGAGTGTGGAATATTGTTGTGCTGTGGATCTTCTCACGTGTTTCTCATCCTTGGAAGACTACCAAGTTAACCCTTTACGAAAAAGGTATGTTTTGTATATATTTGGTTATGTTACGCACCATGTGGCTGTCAATTTCTTTTGTGTTATGGCATGGTGTAACAGAATATTAATTATTTGAGCTCATAATACTGTTTATGACTCACTGTTGAGCCAATGTAATTTTTCTTCATCCTAGATGCTGAATAGTTTCTAATTTATGTACATTTTTTGGTAATCCTATAGTTCGGGATACTTGAGTCAATGTGTATTGACATTTTTCTTTGTAATATTTTAAGGGTTTCACCCAGGGGGTTGTTAGCCCAAGATTCGTCGACAGTTTCACCCAGGGGCTTATTAGCCCAAGATTCGTCGACAGTTTCACCCAGGGGGTTGTTAACCCAGGATTAGACGACAGTTTCACCAAGGGGGTTGTTGACCCAGGATTTCAACAGTTGTACACAGAGGGTTATATCGTCCGGAGTTCAACGGTTTCATCGAGGGAACACAGAACATTGGTATGCTAGCCGCCTAGCTTACTTGTAGCTAGATTTACAATGATGATTCTCGTTCTGGATAGGAAGATGGGAATGCTGTGAAAGAAGACACCCTACTATCAGGTTTTTCTTATACGTTATATTGAAGGTTTCATGTGTGCATTGTTAAACTATACATTCACTTTCTACCGAATGTTGTCAAGGTATTCTCAACATTATTTATACTTTTGAGCACAGAATGTTCTAGGGTTATTTCACTCATAACTTAAGTATTATCAAATAGTACATCGTTTAATTGATTAATATTTCAAGCTTTTACTTAATTTAAGCACTTAATGCTGATGTAGTAATCCTTCGGGTCGCAGAACACTTGGACTGCTTCCACGTTTAAGTTGTAATTCTTCAGTTATTAAGGGCTACTGCCATAATTTTACTTTATTCAATTTATTCATTATTAACTAGACCAGACTTAACGATTAAGTTAAGCAATCTCAGAAGACCCGTGTGGGGGCAGAGATTAAGTAACCTCTTCCAACCTGGGAGTTTAAGTAAATAACCTCTGTGTCTAAAGTCCTTTATATGTTGTATTTTTATTTTCTTTTTTTGATATTTTTATTTAGTTTTATGAATTATACTTAATTATAAAATTTCATGGTTTAATAATTTTCTTTTGGGTAGTTTGGTCTTAACCAAAAGTTAAGCAGATATCGCCTTCCAATTTGGAGAGGGTTATAAGCTTATAAGGATTATAAGTTTACTGTTTAGTTTATAATATATGATGTAGTATAGGTGCGGTTATGCACAAGATTTGAGTTAACTATTATTTTATTTTTTATGTAAGGTGGAAATTAATATTTTGCGCATGCGTCATGCCTGGTACCAAGCTAACGACGAACTGTGCCATATTTTGATTTAATAATTTATTTTGGGTTATGCATATACATATACAGTGTAAATTTTCACTTTAATTTCCTCCAATTTTTTTTTTTTTTTGATTACCTAAGCCATTAGGTTATTAGTTTGTATATTTAGTAAATATTTTTTTCTTTATAAAGGAACATAAGTTGAGGTTTGTCTTTTATTTCTTTCCTCATTTACTGGGTTTTTGGGGAAATAGAATCATAGTTTGGCCACTATATAGACCCAGTTGGCGCCTATTTATTTGTCTACTATTTCCGGAATTTTTGTAAGCTATCCACCCCCTAGCTGCCGTCTGAGCGACGTCGAAGGCCCGAAGGTTGACACCGGAACAACCTAAAACTTGTGTAACCGTAGTAGACAACATTTTTAATTGTAGTTAATACTTTAATAAATTTTTTTTTAGTTTAAAAATTTTGGTGGAATCACCAAGTTCAATCTGTAGGTTACACTGGAGAGCACATTGACGAAACTGAAGATCAAAATATTGCGGAAGATGTGGATGGAGAAGAAGACTAGCGGAAAGCTGCTTAATATTTTTTACCTGTACTAGTATTTTTTTATTGTAACCAAAGAATTTATAAGATTTATGTTGAGCTAAGAGCTACTTATTTTATTTTTTTAAGTTAGTGAAATCGAGAAAATGTTGTTTTATTTTGATATAAAAAAGGCACATGCCACACTTTAGCAAAAAAAAATCCAATAAATTCGAAAAAAATAAACTTTTTTTGTATTTTGTTTTATTTACGGGGAAGAACTCAACTCACTGAAACCATATGACCCAAAACTCAGAATTTTGCAAAACAAACCCGATTTACAGATTTGACTAGAATTTTCCAAGTCGTTTTCTCAATAATGTTCCAATGTGGCTTATGCACCTTGTTGCCCCGAGCGCTTCAATTGTTTTTTTTTTTGTAGGTTGTCCCTAATGAATTTGAAGTTATTGAAATATGCCCTATCTATAAATGCTAGAGGTACTGATAAACAGTGTCAAACTGATGTAGCGGTGAGGATTTAACTCGAATGATGGTGTCGCATGCATTTACAAAAAATGGAAGCTAAACTTACATTACAGTTTTTTTTTAAAGACGATATAAAAATTAATATTGCACTTGGCTAAATTAATTCATGAAACTAAATAGTTGTATCTATGTTAGGCGTGTACCTCAACAGTAGGCCTTCTTACTGGACACTGTCGCCTCAAAAGGCACATGAGTGTCATAAATTTAGCAGAAGAAGCAACTTTGTGCAGGTTCTGTGAAGAAGAAGAGGAAACATCATTCCACGTCCTGTGCCAATGTGAAGGCTTGGCTGGAATGAGGTTTCTAACATTGGGCGAAGAAAAGCCAATTGCAAGCAACTACATGCGGGAGCCACTGTCAAAGCTACTAAGTCTAATAAAAAAGACCAGGCTAGACGACATACTCTAAAACAAACGGAGTCCCACAATAGATCTGAAAAGGTCGCGGTGGACAAGGACAAATAACGTCCAACTCCTAATCTAATCTAATCTAGGCGTGTACCTATATCATGAAGACCTAATTAAATATTTACCGATATCAGTACCTGGGATGTAAACTGAATTATGTCTTACTATTATTAGAGGCATGTTGGAGATATATAACACTATAATCAATTTTAGATAAACATAAAACTAATAATTGTAAAATTGCATTTTCCCGACATTAAATCAATTAAGGAAAAAATTAAAATAAATAAATTAGTTTGGCAAATGGATTCAGATTCCGCAGCCATAGTTCTCGAATTCACACACATACACACACAACACTATATCATAGAAAAATTGTTATCAGAACATAGAAATATGTTACCAAATTAAGTCATGTAAATATATGTAAATATGGAACACAAAAGTGTCCAAACAACATTTAGTCTGCTCTAATAAAAATTTGATTAGATTGACTGCAGTTTACTTCCGATGCACTGATTACTCATTAAATAATTTTTAAAACTTTGACTATATTATTTTTTTATTGTACCTATTTTGTTAGTCTATTATATTATTGTTTTAGCCTTGATTGTATTATTATTATTATTATACTCTTCACACAGTAGTCTGTGAAGCTAGTTAATGCATTAAGTTCTGCCTAATTCTGACTATATGAAAACGTAGATAACTCAAAATTACGAAATTTCAGCCGACGAAATTTTCTAAAGCGTATTTTGTCAGAGCGCAGTAGAGTTTTCATTATTATTTTTATGGTGTTTAATTCTTTTGTGCAAATATTTTATTTTTTACAACGTAAAAAAATAAAAAACTTTGTACTGACGCTAGTTTATTTAAATCGGTTTATTTTGATGAAAGGAATGTGTGGTATGTTTTAGTAAATACCTTATAGAAAAAATAGGTTTGCTGCCATTTGAAATATTACGTATAAATTTCGATTAAACCATTCAATGTTTGATTCGACACGATTGGCTTTATGAACATGAGAAATATAGGTAGAAAATATGTTGGAACTTCGTCGCCAATTTAATAAACATACACTACAGACTTCAAAGCAAATATTAGGCTATTTGAGTTACGGTCATCCAACTCCGGTAAATGGCGTAATTCGATTTTAGTGTATGCTCGAATTATCAAGAGGAAAGTGATAATAATGCTAGTGGAAAAGAATTAAACCCACTCGACGGCGTTGTAGTACTTGAAATTCTACGAGAGTTGGTCGAAAAGTCCGTAAGAAAGTAATATTTTTAGGCAAAACTCTTTTAACTTCATTATCAAAAACAAATTCGATAGTGTAAGAATTAGTCACTCTTGATTATAATTGAAATTATTTTAATTAAATAAAAGTTATTCAAGATACTCGGTGTAATCGAAATCATAATTTTCAAAATAAATATTTAATTTTAGTAATTCGTAATAAAAACTCACAAGGTTTTAATTTAAAAGAAAAAAAAACAGACGATTTTTGCTTGAAAACGACGTGGACTATGAAACTGAATGTGGTGCTGAGACAGCAGTTAAGGAATATTACTGAACGCAGAAACGCTGAATTTAGTTCCTGCGAATCCTGTTCTAAATTTGTTGGTTGAAAGTGAAGTTTCATTCATCAACCGTTTTTGGAAAATTTAAGAATAGTTTTTGCTTCGAAAATAATCAAAAATGTGTTCACGAAACAATTAGGAAGAAAGTGGTACAAGAAATTAGACCACCATCTTCAGTCTATAGGTCTTAATTTTAGATAAAAGAGACCGGAGATGTAACATTGCACATTGCGCATGTTGTCTATTCCAAACCTAAGTAACCCACCAATTAAAAATCATTGTGTTCACGACGCCACCCGAATTGCTCCGAAATATCTATTCTATGCTTGTCTCCGCGTGAGTAAATCATTTATGGACCGCCGTTTTTGAATTGTTTGTTGGTGTTATTAGCAATTTAAAGTGTTTTAGTTATTCAATTTCAAGTTGAAAATGCCACGATGTATGGTGAAAAATTGTATATACAAATAATATGTGTCAATGTTATGAAAAATAAGAAATATATTCGTTTTCAGCGGTAAATATTTGTTGACGTTTTGACATAAAGTCGCCATGATTCTTTGAGCTGAATACTTCAGATCCGCATTAAGGGGTTTCAATAAATATTTAATCTAAATAAGAAGTAAATAGGCATTGTTACTAACGAAATTTTGTTTTTAAAAAGTAGTTTTATAAGAATATTTACTAAAAGTGGTTTTTAGCCCTTTATTAGATATTTTTACAAGAATATTAGATGAAATACAGGTTCACCTACTTAAAATTTCAAGGTTTATTTTATTTGCGGTTAAATCGGAAGTGACATTTGAATCTTAAATCTTAAAACAAAGTAAAACGCGCAATATGATCTAGTATAAGCAAAAAATATTAAAGTTACGGAAATTAGTCATATTATTAGTAAACTGTTACATTATAAACCCCTAAACAACTCGAAAAATATCTTCGTTTACTAAAAAAATCTAAATTCTAGCAATATTTATTATACGATCGAATGCGGTTTCAAAGATAACAGGATCAATAAATCCGAATCTCTAAATTTTGGAGCTAAATGCTCTGATAAGAGCATGCGACCGATAGGGGTTACAAAAATAATCGATTTATCGTTTTCATGAAAATCGATTTATCCGTTATAATTAATCGATTATCTTTAATAGATTATTTTTGATTAATCGAACATTTTTAATAAATTTTTTTCGTTTTTTTGGGTAATGGAATAATCGATTATAAAGGAATTACAAAAAGAGAGTAGATTTATTCAAAATATTCGATGTATTGAAAATAATCGATTTTTTAGAAAAATCGATTTATTGTTTAATAGACTTTTTAAATTAATCGATTATTTTCGATTAATCGATTATTTTCGATTAATCGATTATTTTCGATTTTTCAGAGGTATTCGAATAATTTGTTTTAAAATACAAAAAATAGAATATATAAAAATAATCGATTGATCGAATATAATCGGTTATATTATATAATCGATATTTCGGTTATTTTTTAGAATTATTGATTTATCGGTAAATCAGCTTTTTATTAATCAATTATTTTCGATTTTTCAAAGAAAATTAAATAATCAGTTTTAAAAGGAATATAAAAAAAGAAAAGGATTATTTGTAATTAATCAATAATTATTCAGTTTTTTTTGGAAAATCGATTTATCGTAGAATCTTCTTAATTAATTGGTTATTTTCCGTTAATCGATTATTTTCGATGTTTCAAAAATGATCGAATAATTGATTTTAAAGGAAATAATTCTTTTTTTTTTAAATCGATTTATCGATTATTCAACTTTTTAATTAATCGATTATTTTTGATTAATCGATTATTTTAGATTTTTCAAAGATTATCGAATAATCTGTTTCAATGGAAATACGAAGAAAAAATAGAAATTAAAAATAATCGATTATTTAAAATAAACGATAATTCGTTTATTATTTTTTGTAAACACTGATTTATCGGTTAATTGGCTTTTTAATTAATCTATTTTTTTTTATTTTTTAAAGATAATCAAGTGGTCTATTTTAAAGGAAATACGAACAAAAATAGATTGTTTGAAAATAATCGATTGATCGAAAATAATCGATTATTATTAATGATCAATAATTTATTTCGATAATCACCCACTCCTAGCGACCAAATGACTTTTAATAGGTTTAAATTTTAAAATGTTATCTGGTTTCAGACATATACATTTCTAGAGTTTTATGTGATGCATCCTCTATATTAATTAATATTCCAAAAGAAACAAACTTTAATATATCTTTTTCTGAGGTTATAATACAAAACAGCATTTTCTCATTTTGACTAAATTTTAATATTATGTGATAGTCGTAGAAAAAATATAATGTTCAACTCACAAGGTTTGATTTGCAGTATTCGCCTGCGCACATTCTTTTTTATAATACTCTTAGACAATGAGTACCATTTCTTACTCGATTAACAATATTCTATTTCAAAATTTTACTGTAGTCTCTTACAGAAAAGTCCATAGTAAATAATAGCTAACGAAATATTCTATAAAAGGTCTTCTCTTTACATAAAATGTCGTGGCATCTGTTTGATATTAAAAAATCACGTTAAATTTATTTCATAATACAAAATTCCATTAAACGTATATTTTAAATAAATCTAATAGTTCATTATGATGCTAATAAACAAAGTCCGGTCCCTGTCACAGAGTTTGAGTCCCTGCCCAGTTCCCCCACTCCGTTAACCTTTCTTTAGAAATTGGCAACATTTGCGCAGGTTAAACACCAGTGTATGTTATATCTCTGGTCTCTTTTATCTAAGGTCTTAATAAATACTGACAAATGTATCTATATCTACAAATTTCCACATTCCTTATTTTTGCTGTCTACAGTGATTAAGTTGTAGCATCTAAACCCGAAAAAACTTACAATACATTAAAACAAAATCTAACATATAAATTTAAAATAAAAGACGGGAATTATTAGGAGTTGAGTTTTTAGATACCTCTCATTAAGATAATGGGCCATGTTCACATGTGAGATATGCTGTTTTATAAATTATATTGTAATAGTTAGTCGCTATACAAGTTATTCTAAGTAGTCAGTTCGTTAGAAAAGCCAAAAGTTTTTAAATTAAGCCCAATTGAAATTTAAAATTTGAAATTATACGTCATCGGGAATAGACCAATCATCTTGTGTCGAAGTTTTTTTTGTTATACAAAACCAAGCCAACGAACAAACCGACACACAGAATGTCGAAGTGAACGCACATCTATTTTTGAAAGAGTAAAACCAAATTTGGTAGATTTTCACACTTTTATTTTAAAAATAAAAATTTTTTTTTTTAAAATAAAAGTGTGAAAATCTACCAAATTTGGTTTTACTCTTTCAAAATTAAATGGATTTTCATCAAGTAAAGGCCGAAACAATAAATAACGCACATCTAAGTGACATTAAAATTGACACCACCTAACACCTAACCTTAGTTTTTTGTTTTGGTTTAATTTTATTATTAATATGAATTTATCAGCTGGATTAATAAAAGTTGAATCAAGTGTTTTACCCATTGTAAACGAAAATATGATTACCGAGATGATTACTGCATTTTTTAACAATACTCAGTTTACAAAAGACAGAAAGGTAAGACTTTATTTATAATTTGTTTTAATAGTAGTTAGTTACAGTTTATATGGAGCAATACACCTTATAGTAAATCATATTTATCTCAGGTTTTATTTTTAGATCTGCCAAGCAAGAATATGGAGATAATTACTTTTTCCATAAGAGAGAAGGAGACAAATTAAGAGAGAAGGAGACAAATTACACCTAAACATAAAGTACGGCAAAAACCTTATGATGTGGTTGTTGTAATTAACAAAAATGAAATTTTTAGTGCACAATGCTTAGGATATGCTGCATCTCAAGGTTTGTAATATTTATTATGCTTTTTTGTTTTTGTATCACATATAATAAACAGTGTATAAGGTCCTTTATTCCTATAAATATTTTTTTTTCTAATTTTGACATATAAAGAGACATTTTTTGTAATCGCAGCAAGTGTTAATATAATCTACAAATAGATTTTGTTAGTGAACCTAGTAATAATTATTATATCAAAGAATTCTACAGAGCACCTATGAAATTTTGAGTTGAAACATATGCCATATTTTTAGGCTATTTTTATACCCTTTTCAAAAATTTTTCCAAAAAAAAAATGATATTTTTAAAAAATACATGTGGCTTGCTAACCTTCGAAAGAAGCCAGCAGAGCAATTCGGTTTTTTAAAGCTTTTTTCTAAACACCACACCCCATTTTTAGACTCTTGAAATATTGTAAAACTTTACTAAAAAAATTGCTATTTTTAAATAATACAGGGTGCTTTGTTGGAACAAAGTCAGCAGGACACTTCAGTTTTTTAATTTGTTTTTTTTTATATATATATATAAAAACAACTACTTATGACACATGTTTAGGCTGTTTTAAAATCCTAAAAATGTGGTAAGTATATTTGTTTCAAAAAAAAAAAACTGAACTCAGCAAGGAATTGCGAATTTTTTTAAAAATGCCAAATTTCGAATATTTTATAATATTGTAGGAGCCAAAAAACGTGGTGTGGTTAAAAAAAAACTGGGGTGCTCTGCTGGATTCGTTTGAAGCTAACAAAGCATCCTGTAATTTTTTATTTTATAATACTCAATAGCCTAAAATGAGACCTGTTTAAACAAAAAATTGTACTTTTAAAAATAGCAGTTTTTTTTTTAAAAGCTCTACAATATTTCAAAAATGTGAAAATGTGGTGAGATTGTTTTTTTTTTAAGTTTTGAAAATCCGAGGTTCTTTACTGGATTCGTTCAGGGGCACAATTCTCGAAACATGCGTTAACTGCCGCATGCGCTAAGTAACGCATGGTCGTTAACGCATACGGCAGCAATTTAGTATTCCTGAACACCATGCGATAATCGCGAATCAAGTCGAACGTGTTAACGAAGAGTCTTTGATTATTGCATAGTCTTAACCAATGAGGATTGAGAATATCAAAGATGGTATCACTGAATATGAGATAATTGCATTGACATATGTCAAAATTGCCAAAAATACAAAAATTATAAAATTAAATGTCTAATATTTTTTGGTTTTTGGATGTTTTAACTGTGATTATTTATATTTTGGAATAAAGAATTGGAGTGTGTGGTTTAGATTTAGAATATTAAAAATGAAACAGCGTGGTTCACGAATAACGGAAAAACAGCGTGAAACTTTAGTAGAATTTATAACATTGTTTAGTGCCTGTAAAACTTCTATGATAAAGCAGGATTAATTGATAATTATAACAGAGACAACCACATACAAAAGAAAATCAAAGTATGTGGAGACAACCCTCTGATTATAACCTTACTTTCACCTAAACGAATTCGACAAAGTGGTTGTCGAACGGTCATGAGCGCTCTTTGAAAATCACCATTTTTTAGCGCATGCGTTTATAAATTTGACGAATGCCGCCAGTTCAGGAATACACTTTCATCAAGTCGCATACGTTATCGCATGCGATAAGTTAACGAAGGCGTCGGGAATTGGGCCCCAGAGCTAGTAAAGCTCTGCTCGTCTTGTTACATAAAATAAAGCATTTTGTAGCTGGTTATATAGTTATTTTGTAACTGCATATCTAACCCTTTTATTTTTTCAGGTGGTTGTAAACATGTGGCTTCATAGAAGAAGTGTAACATCTACTCAGTGTTATTGGAAAGGCTCTAATTTATCAAAATGCGTAAATATTGATGTACACTTGACTAGATTGTTAAAGAAACCTCTTCATCCACTACAGGAAAATAAATCAGTACTTTTATATTCTTAGGATTTGTATATATATTTTTTATTTGTAAATAAATTGTTTTTTACTTCATTTTTCTCATTTTTTATTAAAAGGTTAATAAATAAAATTTTCACAGATTTTTATATTTTTGTTTGTAAACAATAATTGAAGAGTTTTTATTAAAAATTTAATAATAATAATAACTTAAGTCAATATTATTCTTACTCCTTTTTTAAAGCTACTATCAATAAAGGTATTACTTTAGCTTGACCTAGGTTCCATTTTTAATTTTGTGATATATTTGGTTTGACAGAAAATTATAACCCTTTGACATTGGTTGTTTTTACTTACATTTTCATAAAAAATAAATGGAACTGCAAACATGTTTTACTATCATAATAACGAATAGCAACATTAAATTTTTTTTTCACATTTATCACTGTTCGTAAAGGATTTATAAGAAGGCAGGTGGCAAGAATTGTGATATTTTTAAATTTATCACCAGTGATACCGCATGTAGTTACCCGATTTATTGGAATATATAGACTGCTAAAACATTCAACTGAACTTGGTTGTTTTAAATATTTATCACTGTGACATGGGCGTTTTTGTTAAAATGTTTCATTTTAAATGCTGTAAACAGGTGCCTTTGGTTTGGTAGTTTTAGTCCCAAAAAAATCTATGCATATACAGGTACTCAATCCGCTTTGATTTGCTCGAAAAGTTAAAATTTTATAAAAAATTACATTGGCTGTTTAAAAATCCTTCATTATAATCTCTGAAATGTGATAATTAGGTAAATTAAATTAAAAAACAAATAAAAAGAGTTTATTAAATTAATATTTACTCTTACAAAAGAGGTTCTTGTAAGTTAACAATACCACAAGCAATTATGTAGATATTACTAAGTAAATGTACTTGCTTAAAATTCACACAGGAATGTGGTTTTAACATGTTAAATTAACTAACCCTTCTTATAACTCTTTCCACATGTATTCTTAGAGATGCTATTCTTTTACTTAATTGTACATCTTGTGCATCCCATGTTTTCAAGTAGCTGAATATTCTAAAACCCCTATCTGCCATTATATGGGATCCAGAAACCAGTTTGTTTAAATACCCACATTTTTCTATTATTTCTTTATCACTGGTTCTTCCACAAAATGATGAATAAATTCGGTATCTTCAAAATTTTCAGGAGATTCTGCATTTTCTTCTAGAAGGGTTTTTAGGTTATACACCTAAGAATTTATAGTAGCCTCATTTTCAATTTCCTGAAGGGGACAATTAGCAGAAATTGCTGCTACATCTTGATAATCCGGTGTATTTTTATTAAAAAGTTCACGAGAAACATCGCTAGTAGAAGGTTGATTTTTTTCTTTCCAAATTTCTAGGAACACTAATAAATATTTTTGAAGATGAATGTGAATCATTATCACATTCTGGAACAAAACACTTTTTCGTAGTCATAATATTTATAAAAAGTACAAAATTAAACACTCAAATTCCAAATAAATTCTTGATCGAGACACTATGATGACAGATGCCATACACAGTGCTGCCATTTTGCCATATTCTGAATTATTAAGGCACTTTTAAAACAATGAAACTTTAAATATGGTAAAAGTTTGAACAGAAATAATACTTTCAAAAAACATTTGATATTATATATTTAAAAGATATTTGTTTAACAATGTTTTAGAAGTCTAAAAGTAAGAAGGAGTACACAAACGAACGTACATCACTTCTCGTAAACCTTCTAGCCGGCAACGTTGTGGCGCTAGCTCCTATTGGTCTATTCCCGGTGACGTCATAAATTTAAAAAAATTCATAACTCTGGCAAATGAAGAGATAAAAAAATGTAGCTTTATATTCAACTCTATTATTCATAAAAAAAAATTCAAAATTTTTGAACATGCCCCATTATTAGAATTAGCACATAGGTAATTATGGAACTATGTATACAATCCATGTGTAATCGACATGAACTATTAAAACTTTTACGCACATTATGTATTGAAATTTTGTGAAATAACTAATGTCAAATTTGATAGGTATAGCCAATAAACAAAAAAAAATCGTCAGCATCATTTTATATTATTCTAGTAGCAAAAACTGTTAAATGAACTCTTAAATAATTCTCATATGATGCGGAATTTAACAATGACAATTTAGATCCTAAATTTTTCTTTCCGTAAGCATACTAGCATTCTGAGTTCCTATATTTTTGATGAATGTTTCGTAAATGCACTATTTTCGTTCTACAAATAACCCATAACTCACAAACTCTTAGTTTAAAGAAATTGCCACACATCCAACTCTCATAACAAGACGTCGCCGTGTGTGCGTCGCTTGTCGAAACAATGAAACGAAGTTCACCGACGCATATTTCACTCGAACCATCACCGAGTGCTATCCCATACGTCTTCGCCCTTTTGCGGAAGAAGAACATTTATCGTCATCTAACGTCCACTTACAAGCGCTTCGACACGCTCCCATCCCCCGATCCCCCTTCAACGTTTGGCTTTAAGACCTTCTGCTCGTGACGTCCTTCGCGTTTCTGTCCGGGATGAAAAACTTTCGGCATTACTACCCAGCCAATGTTGCGTCTTTTTGTCCTCTTGATTTAAGACTGCTCCGCAGGAATGACGTTTTCCATATGATGCGCATCCAA
Organism: Psylliodes chrysocephalus; assembly: GCA_927349885.1. Taxonomy (NCBI): domain Eukaryota; kingdom Metazoa; phylum Arthropoda; class Insecta; order Coleoptera; family Chrysomelidae; genus Psylliodes; species Psylliodes chrysocephalus. Next base: position 6,528,032 of record OV651818.1, read on the forward strand.
ATGTAGATGGACTAGATGGCGCCCAGCAACGCTGGGAAATGTTTAACTAAACAAAAGAACGGGATTTCTAACGGGTCTTTTTGATTAAATTAAGTCAGAAAATTTAGAGTGTTGCGTTATCTTTTTAATATTTTATTTTGTTTCCGTAAAACCTTTCTGGCCGGGCCTGTGCAAAGATACGGCCAAAACAGTGCTGTAATCAGTAGATTAGTATGGCAAATCACACTGAATACCAAAGAATAAACCTCTATATACAGGGTTTATCTAAATAACACCGAAAAAATTAAAGGGGTGATTCTGTGATGAAAATTAATGTGAGTGTTTGGTATAAAATTTTTTGAAAAAACCCTCCCCGGAAAAGTTACACCCTTCGAAAATTAAAAAAAATGGTTTTTCTTTTTTATTTTCCCTGTATATCAAGCTAAAGACACGAAACTTGGTAAACATTATCTGTCAATAAAAGTACACTTTTTGAAATTTTTTCAACCCTGAAGTATGCTCAGAAGGGGTTGAAATAATCAACCCCTAAGATATTTTTTCTTACAACTTTTTTTTAAATGAAAATTTTTTCTTTAAAAAGTATGACTGAAAAGCCCAATTCATTGACTAACTTTTTTATCTCTACAAGTTTGTTTCGAAAACTTAAGCATTTATGAGAAAAAAATAAATAGGCTCATGTAAAATAGCATTTTATTAAACAACAGCCAACCAAATTATGATTCTTAAGACTTCTACAACTAAAAACAAAAGTGAACAAACAATGAACAAAAACCTGTCGAATATCGACAATACTATTATAATAAATGTTATTATAATAAATGAAAATGACCGCCTTCAGCTTCAATACAAGCATCTACCCTTTTCCTCATAGAATTGCGTATACAATGAAATATTCCTGGAGAATTTCTTATAGTTTCACACCCTGCTACAATGCGGTTTCGCAGATCATCGATATTTTCAACTGAGTTTGTGTATATCAAAGATTTCAGATATTCCCATATGCAAAAATCCAAAGGATTAAGGTCAGGGGAGCGGGCTGGCCAGTTTACAGGTCCTCCTCGACCTATCCATTGATTGGCATACACCTCATCCAGGTGAGTTCTTGCACGTATACTAAAATGAGCTGGTGCACCATCGTGCATAAACCATAAATGTTGCCTAATTTGAATGGGAACCTCTTCAAGAAGAAAAGGTAATTCTTCAAGGAGATGACAATATGCTTCACCATTTAATCGTAGCGGAAGAAAATGGGGACCAATTAAATGATTATCAATAATTCCGAGCCACACGTTTAATGAAAATTGATACTGATGATTTCCTTCAAAAAAGCCATGAGGATTTTCGTCAGCCCAAAGGTGATTGTTGTGAAAATTTCTAATACAGTCTCTTGAGATACTCGCCTCGTCAGTAAATAAAATATTACCTAAGAACTGTGGTGCTTGGCCAATCATATTAATAAGCCACTGACAAAAAATCACACAGGGTAAAAAATCTCGAATCATTAACGCCTGCACCCGTTGAAGATGATAGGGATAGGGATACATTTGTTCTTTTAAAATTCTAAAAACAACGGAATGGCTTACATGTAGGACACGAGCTATTCTCCTGGTACTAGTTTCTGGGAATTCTTCAATTGAATTAAGTATGGCTTCCTCTACAGCTGCAGTTCTAACTTCTCTAGTACGACCAGAATCATAACTTCTTTTTTCAAAATTACCACGTTCCCGCAAGCGTCGGTGAATAGTTGTGAACGTAGTATGATGGGGTAGTCTACGCTGTGGGTACTGTTCAGCATAAAGTCTTTGCACTTGCAATAAATTACCGTTAGCACGACCGTATGTAAAATGCATATCTGCCATTTCCAAATTCGAATATGCATTCATATTTTCAATCAACTAATATTTCCTATAATACACAATCATAAAACTTGTGAAACAATAAGATGGGTAACAGAAAATGACACTACACAATCCTGGTATCAGTATTAATGTTTTTATGCAAAGCACAGGCAACTAGACTTGACGCAAAATACACTCGCCTTAGCTCATCTTTTTGAAAATGCATTGCATTAGATTTTTTTTCTCGTAAATGCTCAAGTTTTAGAAAAAACTTGTAGAGTTAAAAAAGTTAGTCAATGAATTGGGCTTTTCAGTCATACTTTTTTAAAGAAAAAATTTTCATTGAAAAAAAAGTTGTAAGAAAAAATATCTTAAGGGTTGATTATTTCAACCCCTTCTAAGCATACTTCAGGGTTGAAAAAATTTCAAAAAGTGTACTTTTATTGACAGATAATGTTTGCCAAGTTTCGTGTCTTTAGCTTGATATACAGGGAAAATAAAAAAGAAGAACCATTATTTTTTTTAATTTTCGAAGGGGTGTAACTTTTCCGGGGAGGGTTTTTTCAAAAAATTCTCACATTAATTTTCACCACAGAATTTCGGTGTTATTTAGATACACCCTGTAGAGAAGCTACCTACGTACATGTTTGCGGTGTTAACCCCCGGTCATCACAACGGTAAATCCTTATAAAGACCGCTTCGAGATATTTCGTTGTCACTTACTAATAAAATGATTACTTTAATGGAAAAACTCTCAGTAGGTAGTTGTTAATCAGAACACAAATATCGACAACATGTATTCTGAAATTTTTGAAGCCTTATAGATGTTATTGAATCTAGACGAAGATAAAAAATTATATCACAATAAGAAATTTTTCTAAGAATTAGAGTTTTACATAAGTATTTTATCATATTCATTGAGAGCAAATCTTTATTAGCGTATAGAAGTTTGAGAATTAGATAACATTGAGTGTACAAACTGTTGATATGTTCAATAAATCGAAGGTTCTCATACAGTAGTAAGCCCAGACTTCTGGCTACATGTACCATAGGAATTGTCTTACCGTCAAGTTTTATGAAAAAATTATTTTTAATACAAGCTCGAGATTGGGTATTAGAAAATATGATTGATTTGGATTTAGATGGATTTAATTGCAGATTATGATCCAAAGAAAATGTTTTTATTATAGCTAGGTCCTTATTAACCGCTTTACTTGCTACCTCTGCATTAATGGAATGAAATGAATAGTGTAGTTGTTCACACAAGTCTGACTTATACAGAAGAAAGAGTAAGGGACCTAGTACGGAGCCCTGTGGTACGCCTGATTTTATAATAAGTTAATAAGTAAAATTATCACACGTTTTACATTTTTGTTTGTTAAATTACTAGGTATTTAGTCTTACAAAATGAGTTCTTTTAAGTTAACAATGCCATTAATTTACTCAGAAATGTAAAAGGTTTATGTAAGCTACCCTTTTCTTCTCATAAATATCATTGAGAATTTTAAAAACACTGTTGGGCAATCCTAAATATACCTTCGGTTTATTTTTAATTATTTTGAGAGTTCATTGGTTTTGAAGATCCTGCTCATTATTATTAAGTCCCTCTGAATCAGATATTAAAGATGTTTCTTCTAATTCACTATCTTTAAAACTTTTAGGGAGTTCTGGAAATTCTTCAGAAGGGTTTTTAGGTTATACACTTTCGAACTTATAGTAGGCTCATTTTAAATTTCCCGAAGTAGACAATGTCAGAAATTGCTGCTGCATCTTGAAAGAGACGAAAAACGGCTCTAGTAGGTTATTTTCCAGTCAACTTTTTAGAAGACATTTTTTTTATGTTTTGTTTTTCTTTTTTTTTTTTGGTAGACTCAGTCAGCTGGCTCTTTGGAGACATTTGTGTGTAACTACGCACTTCTTAATATGTAAAGGTTTATCCATAATTTAAAAAATGAACAGTTTTCAAAATCATCTGGTATCAAAAAAAAAAAAAAAAAAAACAACGTTACTACAATGGCAGATAATTGAAGTCTAATAAACTACAATACAACATTTTCATTTGAATAAAGAGTATATATACAAACCTCAAAATAATTTAGCTGGCAAATGAATAGATACATTTTTTCTTAATGTAGCTTTATTTTGAACTATATTCATAAAAAGAAAATCAAAATTTTTGAACATGCCCCATTCATATTATTTGATCAAAAATACGTAACTTTTGTGCCAAACATTTTTAAAAAATCAACTTTTTAAATTATTCGTTTAATGACTAAATAATGAAAATGACATTTTTATTAAAAAATTATGATAAAATACAAAAAAATAAACGAAAAATGAACGACTACAGAACATTTTTGTCTTTTTAACGCGAAGGAAATTGACTTTTCTGTAACTCGCAAGGTTCAAATTATTTTTTTACGATTTTTGGATCATTACCAACGATTTCTACTTAGAAAAGAATGTGCCGCAATAATTCTGCATTGTCTAAAAAAATTGACAGAATAACATTTATTTATGACCCAAGGGTAACGGACAAATTGACAGTTTCTGTTTTTCGTGGAAATTGGACATTACGTGATATGACAGGAATTTCAACCGGATATTCTGTATATATATGTCTATATACAGAATATACTGTATATATACTGTATATATATATATATGTCTATATATGTATATATATATATGTCTATATACAGAATATACTGTATATATACTGTATATATATATGTCTATATATATATATGTCTATATACAGAATATACTGTATATATATATATATGTCTATATATGTATATATATGTCTATATGTCTGTATATATATGTCTGTAAAAGGTCTTTACAAAAACATACCACATATTCCTTAGACCAAAATAAGTCGATTTAAGTAAAATTATCTTAGTACAAAGTTGCTTCGTTTGGGCTCCAGAGGGCCTTGAAGTTACAATTTTTAAATCGTTTTTCTCATATAAATTTAAAACGGCATATGAGATTTTGCTGAAATTTGGTATATTGGTAGAGTTTTATGTGGCAAAAAAATGGTATTAAAATTTTGTCCGATAATAATACATAGGCGTAGAACTTGATTTTTTAAATAATTGCACCTGTAAAAATTCTACGCCAATGGAAGAAAAAGAGTTTGAGTATGAAATTTAGATTGCGCAACTCATTTACTTTGAAGAAGGTACTCTTGATAAGACTCGATTACTCTCATGGTTTTGACGAAATTTGCATTTTAGTAATTTTAGAACATAAACAATAATTATTAAAATACAAACTTTGCCAAAACCATGAGAGTAAATCGAGTGTTATTAAGGGTACTTTTTTGGAGTAAATGAGTACCCAATCCAAATTTCATACTCACACCCCTTTTTTGCCATTGGCATAGAATTTTTAAAGGTGTAATTATTTAAAAAATCAAGTTCTACGCCTATTATTATCGGACAAAATTTTATACGATGAAAAACATAAAAATGTACTTTTTTCATATCTTCTTCAACACCTCTAATCGAGACTTTTAACAAAAATACTCGATTCTTGCCATGTACGATTTTTTGAGGAATATTAATTATTTGCCTGCTATACGTATACAAAAATATTTATTGTTGGTTTCCATAGTTTCGTCTAAATAAAAATATTGTCAAGTTTTAACACCTAATCTCTTGTTAACGATTGAAAGTGTTCTATCTGACTCAATAATTAAAAAAACAAATGCGTGGTTTATTAATATGGCTGTACAATATACCAATGCAGAATATACCAATATGTTACTGACATTAGGATTTTGTGAAGGAAATGCTCGAGAGAGTGTCAGGGTGTGGGTGTACTCTGAAAGGTTTCCAAATCGTCGTGTACCTAGAAGAGGTATAACTAATACCCATAATGAACATGTTTATGCCGTTGAAAATCCGCATGCAATAAAGGTAAACCATTTTCAGCACGAATTCAAAATTAATGTGTGGGCTGGAATAATTGGTAATTTCATTGTTGGTCCTATTATACTTCCACGAATATTAACTGGAGAAAATTATTTGGATTTTCTACAACAAAATACGTTGCCAGAATTGTTCGAAGATTTACCTCTCCAACTTCGGAGAGATATGTGGTTTATGCAAGATGGAGCTCCACCACATTTTTCTTTAAACGTTAGAAACCACTTGAATGATCAATATCCACACAAATGGATAGGCAGAGATAATGACGCACCTGTAAACTGGCCACCACGTTCCCCAGACCTAACACCGATGGATTACTTTTTATGGGGACATCTGAAATCCACAGTTTACAGGGAACCTGTAGAAAATGAGGAACAACTCTGGCAACGTATTCAAGATGCAATAAACAATCTTAGAGGCGATGAAGAAGTTATGGAAAGGATACATTTTAATTTTCTTCGACGTATAAATTTTTGTATGCGTGAAAATGGTGAACATTTTGAACAATTTTTGTAAAATCTCTATTTTGATTATGTTTTAAATAAATATTTTTGTGAAACATATACACTCTAAATTATTAAAACAGAAATTTAGCAAAAACCATGAAAGTAATCAAGTCTTTAAAAATTCTACGCCAATGGCAAAAAAGGGGTTTGAGTTTGAAATTTGGATTGGGTACTCATTTACTACAAAAAAGTACTTTTAATAACACTCGATTTACTTTCATGGTTTTGACAAAGTTTGTATTTTAATAATTATTGTTTATGTTCTAAAATTACTAAAATGCAAATTTCGTCAAAACCATGAGAGTAATCGAGTCTTATCAAGAGTACCTTTTTTAAAGCAAATGAGTTGCGCAATCTAAATTTCATACTCAAACTCCTTTTCTTCCATTGGCGTAGAATTTTTAAAGGTGCAATTATTTAAAAAATCAAGTTCTACGCCTATGTATTATTATCGGACAAAATTTTAATACCATTTTTTTGCCACATAAAACTCTACCAATATACCAAATTTCAGCAAAATCGCATATGCCGTTTTAAATTTATATGGGAAAAACGATTTAAAAATTGTAACTTCAATGCCCTCTGGAGCCCAAACGAAGCAACTTTGTACTAAGGTAATTTTACTTAAATCGACTTATTTTGGTCTAAGGAATATGTGGTATGTTTTTGTAAAGACCTTAATTATTTTAATTTTTGCTCCACCAACCAGCCTCGCAACGCAGAAAGTGTCAATTTTATTTCTTTCCAGATTCGTCACATTCATTTTTATTAAAAAATAAATAAATTTATCTGCCGCGATAGCAAATATGAGATTTTTTCTTTATATTGACAAACTACAAAGTAATATATTTTCTGTTGGTCGCGGTCTCTCCAAATCTAATGAATCCATTCGAATTATTATTTTTATGCTGAAATAACTTGTGCTAGTTATTTCAAGTTCTTGTCGAGAAATTTTTCAGTTTATTTTAGAGAGTACAAAAACATAAAAAGAAATGTTGCTTCTTTCTCAACCCGGAAACGGGTATTTTATTAATATGAGAAATTCAATTTTAAAGCGCATTTTACACAAATTAAGCGGTATCACTTCGACTCGCCTAAATGCAATTTTCAATTAAATGTCTTGACCCAGTTTCGTTCCTAATTCAATCGGAATATCCTTCAGACGCCTTAATATTCTCTTTCCTATTTTAATGAATAATTTGCTTTGAGTTCAATGAAATGGTAATTGCATCTTTTAAAACTAGAATTAAAAACGAATAAAATTACAAGAAAAGAGAGAGGAACCAAGAGATTTTCTAATAGCACATTATACGTTTTATTTCCCTTTTTTTTTGAGATGGTATGTGTGGGGACAAGAAGAATTACAAGAATACGGCAGCTTTACAGTCTGGGAGCATGGTTCGTGGGTCATGAAAATTTTCTATAAGCCAATTATTTTTCCAAATATTATGCATATCTCAAAGTGGTCCGAAGTAGATTAAAGGGAAGTAAAAAGCTCAAAGTCTGTCGACCACATAAATTTATTAGGTTGCAAGCGCTTTCGAAGGTTATCATCAGGCAAAAAAATTTTTGTAAGTGAGTAGGTACAATCTGCAATAATAATTTAAGGTATAACAAAACGTTTTTTTATAGAAAGGCTAGGTGTCTTACCACTATGTGTCCACAGAAGAATAAGTATGTTGAATTAAAATTTAACCCTTCATTAGGCGCGCGGATTCAACTCACACGGTTAGGCGCGTGGAGTACAATGGTAATCCAACTTATTTGACTCCTGCTGTTTTATTTGAAAAAATATGTATATATATTTTTTGTGTAAGTATATTTATGTTAGTTTATTAGCATAAAATATATTTACACATACATTTTACCTTAATTTGATGATAGGAAAATTGAAAGATGTATACACGTGTTTTTTAGGCGTTTAATTGCAGGTTCATTAAAAATTGTTACAAACAAAAATTTTAATGAAAAAAACAAAACAATATATTTTTTCTTTTTAAAGAACAAACTTATACTTATATAAACTGAACAGTAAAAAAATATTTAAAAAACTAAACGAAAAAATACAAGTCAAATGTGGACTATTTTTTAGTCTAAAAAACATGCGGTACACACATTTCTTATGTGGTCTTTGCATGCATGCTTGAAACATTTTTGTTAATTTATCCTTGTCGATTTATTACGATTTCTGGAGCAAATGTAGCAACGTCGAATGCAATTTGCTGACATATCGGGTGGGAGATGGGGTAAGGTATCTTCGAATCCAAGTAGGTGCCCAGCTCGACGCCGAAGTTCTTTTGGTAGATTGGAAATATTTGACCGATGTTCAATTTGGGGTTTTATTAGGTCCCAAGCAAACTTTTCTATAAAACCAGATCTTAAAACTTTTTTTCGGGGTAGTTAGCTTTATAAACGCAGATAGCGTTAATTCCACTTATATTTAGTAAGTTGTAAAATATTACCATGGGCCATCGATTTGTTGTTCTCGTTACATTGTATTTTTCGAACATCTGATCTACTAAGTCTACGCCTATTTTCGTCTTGTTGTAGCAGGTTATTATTTCGGGCAATTTCTTGTCGTCTGTATTTGGGTCAATCGAATTATCATGGTGCATTGAAGAAATAAGTATAACGCTTTTGTTTTTTTTTTTTGGACAATATGAAACCATGGTGTACTTTTCCTGAAAGCCAAATAATAAAGTATTTTCTTCTGTCCTTTTTTGGCAAAAACTCAAGGGGTATTTCGCGTTTATTTTTTCGCATAGTGCCAACATATGTAAGATTCATTTCCTCCAATAAGTTTCTTACAAGCGGTACACTGGTGAACCAATTGTCAGCAGTTATGTTACGGTTTGTCCCTGTTGAAAGCATTCGTGAACTTTTTGTTTATTACTCTGTATATTTTGGTTTTTGTTTTGATGTTTATGAGATTGAAGTTTTGTAGTTGTCAAATATATATTTTATTGAAAGGATCTGAAATTTTATTATATTAGCGAGTATATCCCACATTGCCCACTGCTTTACTTTCAATAGGTTATGGGCCCAGCTAAGTAGCAGGTTACTGGTAAAAACTTCATATTTCATTAGGCAGGCACAAGGAATCTATCAAACGAAATGGCGGATGGGACCAAGTTCTCCATCTCTAAGTTGAGTGGAGAAAACTACTTCGTTTGGAAATATAAGGTAGAACTTCTATTAATTAAGGAAGGATTGTGGGATGTAGTAGAAAATGAAACCCCTAAAGATTGTAACGCGGAGTGGAAAACCAAAGATAACCAAGCCAGAGCCACCATTTGTTTACTGGTAGAGGACAATCAACTCATTCACGTAAGGAAAGCTAAAACATCTAAAGAAGCGTGGAACAGCTTAAAAAATTATCATGAAAGGTCATCCTTGAGCAACAAAGTTTCTCTTATGAGAAGAATATGTAGCATAAAATTAGAAGAAAATGGTAACATGGAGGTACATATTGAGAAAATGACTGAATTGTTTGAAAAGTTAGCCGCTCTTGGAGAAGAATCCATTTCTGAAAAGTGGTCGGTAGCTATGTTATTGAGCAGCCTACCTAAAAGTTACGACACACTCATCACCTCTCTAGAAACTCGATCAGAAATTGACCTTACACTCAATTTGGTGCAGTCAAAACTAATTGAAGAATACAAGCGTCTTTATTCGCAATCATTTTCACAAGAAACGGCACTAAAATTGGTAGAAAACTCAAATTTAACAAAAAATAAAGTAAGATTTCAATGCTATTTTTGTAATAAACCTGGTCATTCCAAGAGAGAGTGTCGAAAATTTTTGGAATGGAAAAAGAAAAGAAATGGTCACCACGCTCATCAAATCAGCGAAGATAGTGCAAAAGATGAAGATAATAATTTTTGTTTCACTACATCAGAATCGAAATGTACCGGGTGGATAGTAGACTCAGGAGCTTCATGTCACATTTCACATTCAAAAAATGATTTTCTGTTCTTGTCACCCACAATCAGGAAAGTAATTGTTGCAAATGGAATAGAGGAAATTGCAGAGGGAACTGGAACTGTCATGTTGACATTTTTAAACAGTACCAATAAAGAATTCTCAGCACAAGTTCAAGACGTTTTATATGTTCCCACACTCGAAAGAAATTTGTTATCTGTTATCTGTAAAAAAGTTAGTTGAAAATAATTTTGAAATAAAGTTTGCGAATAACGGTTGTCAGATTTTAAAAAATGGTCACGAAATAGCATTTGCAGATCTAGAAGAGGGTCTCTACAAACTAAAGCAAAAGGAAAAAGCATATACACTAGTTGAGTGCGGTAACAAATGCTTGCACTACTGGCACAAGGTACTAGGCCATAGAGATATAGAAGCAATAAAATTATTATGCAGAAACAGACTTGCAACTGGCATAGAAATACGCAATTGTGGCATAAAGAAAACTTGTGAAGTGTGCCTTCAAGGTAAATTTAGCAGACTCCCTTTTCAAAAATTAAGCACCAAAGTAACTACAGCTCCACTAGATCTTATCCACTCAGATATCTGCGGGCCAATGCAAACAATAACAACTAGTGGTTACCAATACTTTGTTACTTTTGTTGATGATCACACAAGGTACTGTACACTGTTTTTACTGAAAAATAAATCAGATGTGCTGAATAAATTTTAAGTATATATGCTCTAATAATTTTAGTAACAGGTCTAAGCACATAGACACTAAATACAAGTTTGTCAAAGATTACGTAGCACGAGATATAATCAAGTGTGCATACTGCCCAACAGAATCAATGCTTGCAGATTTACTTACAAAACCACTTCCCGCTAAAAGACTGGCAATACTTCGAGAAGCTTGCGGACTTTGTAGTTACACGAATGAGGAGGAGTGTTGAAAGCATTCGTGAACTTTTTGTTTATTACTCTGTATATTTTGGTTTTTGTTTTGATGTTTATGAGATTGAAGTTTTGTAGTTGTCAAATATATATTTTATTGAAAGGATCTGAAATTTTATTATATTAGCGAGTATATCCCACATTGCCCACTGCTTTACTTTCAATAGTCCCTTCTACAGGGCGCACCAATCGGAGAACAATGTCAACTGGATAATTACTAATCTTGTATGGGCCATCAAATTGAGTTTCCATGTTCGTACAGCGAAAATTTCAAACCGCACACTAGGAAAAAAATGTAACGTGATTAGGCGCGTGGAGTACAACGGTAATCCAGTCGTCTTTGACAGCCGCTAATTTAGACAAGCGCATTCTTTGCCTCTTTATTTTATACTAAGGAGGTAGTTGGGTGTATTATCGATAGCTACTCAAGCGGGCGATTCCACCCACAAGCCTCGTTTTAATTAGTCACTGTTTAAAAAGGCGTGGATTACATATGTAATCCACGCGCCTAATGGAGGGTTAAGTAAATTGTAAAAATTGGCACAGACTGCCTCCCTCATTCGAGGTTGGATCCAGTTCTAGTTTGAATTTCGCCTGCCTCCATCTGATGAAGGTGGTTTCGAATGAGATAAATTTTGAAGTTCCACATGTGTGCTTAAGGCACCATGTGGAAAGTGTTACTTTTGGGAAATGTGAAATATAGCTACTCCCTTAGGGATCTGACCAAATTTGATAATAAATATGTGATAAAAAATTCACTAGATCTAACTTCAAAAATTTCAAACATACACATACCACCAGATTCTATTTTACTCTCCTTGAATGTTTATAATCTCTTTCCTAGTATTCCCCCTGAAGAAGTCATAACTTTAGTCAGGAATCTCCTCTTTGAAAAGAATATTGAAACTCATGTCGTTCTAGATATTTGCTACCTATTAGGGATCTCACTTACTTAGTCAAAACTTTTTTAAATTCAACGATAAAATCTATAGACAATCCTCCGGTTTAGCCATGGGCTCCAACCTCTTCCCCTTCTTGGCAGATATATTCATGAACAATATTGAACAAAAACTTATTCTAAACCATCCCTTTTCTGACAAAATAATCTTTTACCAACGATATGTAGACGACATACTTATGCTTTTTAAGGGTTCCTTAGCACAGTTTGATTCCTTCTTTACTTACATAAATACCTTACATCCCCGTATAAATTTCACTGTAGAATTTGAAAATAACAACACTATACCGTTTCTAGATTTATTTATTACCAAGGACACAATAAACAATAGATTACAGTTTGATATATATATATATATAGAAAACCTACCACTACAGATACCCTTATACCATTCGACTCATACCACCCTTTGTCACACAAAAAAGCTTCCTTTAATAGTTTTCTACATAGAGCTTTCACCATCCCTCTGTCAGAATCAAACTTTAATAAAGAGATAGATTTAATTAAACAACTTGCTATCAACAATGGTTTCCCCTTAGAGCTTCTTAACAAAATGTATTTCAGATTTTTCAACAAATTGAGATTGTCCTGTCCCACCATCTCACTTAATTCTTCTAATTCCATTGTTCCTAAGGTTTATTCTGGTTCTATTCCTTTCTTGGGCCATGTGTCATATGAACTAGCTAAAATATTCAGAAAATTCAACATAAACATAGCCTTTAAAAGTACCAACTCATTTTACTCACTTCTAGTACGGAATAAAGATCTTGTACCCACTTTCCATAAACCAGAGGTATATCTACTAAATTGTAATGATTGCAATGCCATCTACGTCGGCCAGTCAGGAAGAAAGACAGAAACCCGAATTTTAGAACATTACAAAACTATCAACAGATATAAATCCTCGAATATTTCAGATACCAATTCCACATTTGCTAATCATGTTCTCTATACTAAACATAACTTCACTTTTCCAGATAACGCCTCTCTTCTTATCCAATGCCCCAATGTAACCTAAGAAATGAACTTGGTGATTCCACCAAAATTTTTAAACTTAAAAAAAAATTATTAAAGTATTAACTACAATTAAAAATGTTGTCTACTACGGTTACACAAGTTTCGGTTGTTCCGGTGTCAACCTTCGGGCCTTCGACGTCGCTCAGACGGCAGCTAGGGGGTGGATAGCTTACAATAATTCCGGAAATAGTAGACAAATGAGTAGGCGCCAACTGGGTCTATATAGTGGCCAAACTATGATCCTATTTCCCCAAAAACCCAGTAAATGAGGAAAGAAATAAAAGACAAACCTCAACTTATGTTCCTTTATAAAGAAAAAAAAAACATTTACTAAATATATCGGCTTTAGATTTCAACAATTATAATGGACAAACTAATTACCTAATGGCTTAGATAATCCAAAAAAAAGTTGGAGGAAATAAAAGGGAAAATTTACACTGTATATGTATATGCGTAACCCAAAAAAAATTAATAATGTATCAAAGTATGGCACGGTTCGTCGTTAGCTTGGTACCAGGCATGACGCTTGCGCAAAATATTAATTTCCACCTTACATAAAAAATAAAATATAAAATAATAGTTAACTTAAATCTTGTGCATAACCGCACCTATACTACATCATATATTATAAACTAAACAATAAACTTATAATCCTTATAAGCTTATAACCCTCTCCAAATTGGAAGGCGATATCTGCTTAACTTTTAGTTAAGACCAAACTACCCAAAAGAAAATTATTAAACCATGAAATTTTATAGTTAAGTATAATTCATAGAACTAAATAAAAATATCAAAAAAAAAATAAAAATACAACATATAAAGGACTTTAGACACAGAGGTTATTTACTTAAACTCCCAGGTTGGAAGAGGTTACTTAATCTCTGCCCCCACACAGGTCTTCTGAGATTGCTTAACTTAATCGTTAAGTCTGGTCCATTTAATAATGAATAAATTAAATAAAGTAAAATTATGGCAGTAGTCCTTAATAACTGAAGAATTACAACTTAAACGTGGAAGCAGTCCAAGTGTTCTGCGACCCGAAGGATTACTACATCAGCATTAAGTGCTTAAATTAAGTAAACATTTAAAATATTAATCAATTAAACGATGTAACATTTGATAATACTTAAGTTATGAGTGAAAGAACCCTAGAACATTCTGTGCTCAAAAGTATAAATAATGTTGAGAATACCTTGACAACATTCGGTTGAAAGTGAATGTATAGTTTAACAATGCACGCATGAAACCTTCAATATAACGTATAAGAAAACCTGATAGTAGGGTGTCTTCTTTCACAGCATTCCCATCTCCCTATCCAGAACGAGAAACATCCTTGTAAATCTAGCTACAAGTAAACTAGGTGGCTAGCATACCAATGTCCTGTGTTCCCTCGATTTGTCCACGATGAAACCGTTGAACTCCGGACGATATAACCCTCTGTGTACAACTGTTGAAATCCTGGGTCAACAACCCCCTGGGTGAAACTGTCGTCTAATCCTGGGCTAACAACCCCCTGGGTGAAACCCTTTTCCGTAAAGGGTTAACTTGGTAGCCTTCCAAGGATGAGAAACACGTGAGATGATCCACAGCACAACAATATTCCACACTCCAGATGCTGTGAACTTCCAATTATTGCGTTAAAATCCTATGCTAGATATGGGCTGGACCAATGACCATAGGAATTTACCAATACACTAAAATTCCCCTCAAAATACGAAATGTCCATTTACCCACAATTGACCATGAAGTAGAATCTAAAATCACCTTTAATTAGGGGCTAAATATTAAGAAAATTCTATTTCGACACAAAAATCGTCTTTCTCGTGACTCAACACCCACTGACAGAAACAATACGTCAGCCGTCCAAAATGGCCGAAATCCCTTTCCAAAAAATGTCAAGTGGGTTCAGAAATTCATCCTCAAGAATTCCCCACTATATAACTTAAGAGACCATTTACGAAAGGTACCCTAAAAACTATATTTATATACAGTATAACTACACTTGGGAGACTGTTCCCGACAAAAATTAATACAACAGCGATCGCAAAAAAAAATCCCTCACGACTTAAAATCGCTCATTGTGAAACTACCTTACCTCGGGTTCTGAGCCCGATATTGGAATGTCCCACCAACATGACACTTGTCGGTGTTCTGTCGTCAAATGACGTTTATGTCATTCACTGTCATAATTAAAAAACATTAATCCAATACTGACAGCTATAAACAAAAATAAACAAAGAAAATCTTAAAGAATGGTATCGTAAATAATTAATTACCCAAAGGTGAGACTATAATACATAATATGTATAAATTTACAACGAAACTTGGTCTATTTTTAGGAGAATCTGGCAAATTAAAACAGTGAACACTACACTGCAAATATGACCATTGTACAAAGTATTATACTAGTGGTGAGATGAAATAAATTGTAATAATGATGTCCAAAAGTTAGAATACAGGTGAAATTAGTTAATGACAAAAATAATAGTGATATCATTCGTATGATTAACCAGGTAAGCCAAAACAATTTTATTAATTCGTGGGGCCAAAAATGAACGTTACACCAAAGGCATTAAGCTGGACTTACTTGAAATGTATTACATTCATCAACATATTAATAACCCAGATGTGGTTTGTTTAAATGATCAATTACAACCTACATATAAGCCTATCTTTTCCAGATTAACCTTCTAGTATTTTCAATTCAACAACTACAATGAATCCCATCTTCCTCACACGTTGCCTAAATCCTTTGTAAATCCTTCAACTTTTTACTTGTAATAATATATATAATAGCCCCCTTTTTTAAAAAATTCATATTTACATCAATTTCCTTAACCTCAATCTAATGTCAAATTCTTCTTATTAAAAAAATCAAATGTCACACCAGCAGAGCTTATTTGTGGCCTCTCCAAAGTCTTGGACATCCTGTCAAGACACCAAAGTCAAATTGTTTAAATTTATATTATAAAATTTGTCACAAAACTAATTTAACATATTCAATTTAACTAATGTCAAATTTAATTATTATTAGCTCAACCATCATTGTAACTACGTGTCTTCCATCATATGTCAGTTGTCAAATGTCGTAAATCTCCACCATTTTCTCATTTAACTTCACCGTTGGATGACGAAAGTGTCATAAGTGAAAATTTTTTTCTAAAAAAGTTATTATTTAATGATACCCCTTAAGCTTAGGCTTAAGGGTGTACACGAGCGGGACTCCGTCTACCCCTTTCGTACTGGGGATAGGGGAGTAGCTATATTTCACATTTTCCAAAAGTAACACTTTCCACATAGTGCCTTAAGCACACGTGTGGAACTTCAAAATTTATTTCATTCGAAACCACCTTCATCAGATGGAGGCAGGCGAAATTCAAACTAGAACTGGATCCAACCTCGAATGAGGGAGGCGTCTGTGCCAATTTTTACAATTTTTACAATTTACTTAAATTTTAATTCAACATACTTATTTTTCTGTGGACACATAGTGGTAAGACACCTAGCATTTCTATAAAAAAACGTTTTGTTATACCTTAAATTATTATTGCAGATTGTACCTACTCACTTACAAAAATTTTTTTGCCTGATGATGACCTTTTAGGTCGAAAGCGCTTGCAACCTAATAAATTTATGTGGTCGACAGACTTTGAGCTTTTTACTTCCCTTTAACCATTTATTTTTGTTCTGGGCCTTAAATCTTTCTTTATAAAAAAGAATAAAAGGAAGGTACAGTCTGTTCGCTATACTTACGCTGGTTTCGGATTAACAAAATTATGCAAATTAGTCATTGACAACCAGTTCCAATAAGCCTCTTCCCAAGAAATTAGGTAAAATTGCCCTAATGGTCAGATTTAAATTAAAATAATATTAGGGTAGGTACTAAATTTGTTACAAATATTGCAGTTGAATTGATTCTTTGCAAGTGTTGACATCGCATGTATATACATTTAGTGGACATTTTAAAAATGCCTAGACGTGTGTTAGATGTAGATACTCTAATTTGTAGTGTCCATAAGTATTTTACGGATGAAAAAGAAAATGGCGGTCCTTTAAAATCAGTAATGTCTGTACAACAACGCGTATGCGATGCTCTAGGAATTAGTGAAACCAAATTAAGAGGAGTAATACAAAATCACAATAGTGAACTGCCGAAAGAAGATCACCGCAAAACTCGCCCATCATTGAAAACGAAAGATATTCCAGATGAAAAGAAATTTGAAATTCGTGAGGAATATGTGACCTTAAATACAATTCTCTCGGAATTAATAGATAGAAAATTTGACGACATTGGCAGAACAAGTCTATGGCAAGTGATACATAACTTAGGTTTCAAATTTCAAAAGGAGGATAACAGAAAGCCCCTTGTGAAAGAAGTTCTGTCGTGCACAAGAGAATTAACTTTCTAAGAAAATATTCTAAATTTAAAGAAGAAGGGGCGAATTTTATATATTTAGACGAAACATGGATATTTTCTAGGGGTGCAACCAAGAGAATATGGCAAGATGATAACGTAAAGTCCATCAAACATACCGATGGAGAAGGGAAGCGACATATAATTTTACATGCAGGAGGGAAATCGGATTTTATAGAAGGTGCTGATATAATATTTTCATCTAAATCAAAATCCAGTGACTATCACGATAATATGAACACAGAAATGTTTGGTTGCATGAGAAACTTCTCCCAGGTTTAAGTGAGCCCAGCGTAATTATTTTAAACAATGCACCTTACCATTCTGAAGTATTAAACAAAAGTCCAACGAATTCTTGGACTGTTGATAAAATTAAGGAATGGTTGAGAAAGGAACATATACCATTTCCTTAATATATATTAAAATCAGAATTATTACGCTTGGCAAATATACACGCAAAACCAAAAACCTTTGTTGTGAATCAGAATATTGAAAGTTACGGTCATCAAGTTTTACGTCTGCCACCGTATCATTGCCAGTTTAATCTCATCGAATATATATGGGGAATAGCAAGACAATACTATGACAACCATATTGAGCCTAATAGTTATAGTGACGACGCAGTTCGGGAAACTAATAGAAGATTGGTGGAATCGTGAAAATAAAATAAACGAAATAAGTCCAATCATAATAACAATTAATGGTGATGACAGTGATGATGATGACGATTATGATATTTTGGATGATAATGACTGATTTTCATTTTTGTTGGCAAGTTCAATTTTTTTATTTTTCATTTGAAATTCTCTAAATGGAACAAGTTTTTATGTTAAAAAATATTTTATTTGAGCTAAATACCCTCTTATTATACATAGACCATATTTTCTGTGTGAAGTGTATATAAAATTATTATTATTAGGTTTATAATAGCCACATTAGACATAATGAAGAAGTTTACTTCTGCTCTCAATTATACAATAGATTCTTTATTATTATTTAATTAAAAAGTTGTACATTATTGTATTTGCAAACCTTCCTTAAACCCACCTTAACTGAGGAAGGTTTCTTCTTGTATGATCTTAAATCCTAAAAGTTAATTATTTATAGAACTAAGCATGAAATGTATACAAAATAATTATAAAAATGAAAAATGTGTTGTGATTGAATCGTTGCCATGATACTATTTGTTGCTACTTTTGACATTAAATCGCCATTTTCTATGTCAATGTCAGTTACGACACTGCATGCAGGGTAAAACAGTTACTAGCAAACGAGGTCGTCCGAGTTCAACCAATTCTCTCAGCAATGATTTTCTCGAGAAAAAAAGAAAATATCACTCAACTGCACCTATCCCAAATGAAGAAATAAGAAAGGATCAGCTAGGCCACTTTCCTGTGTTTGATGAAAAAAAGGGAAGGTGTAAGCTTCCAGGATGTAAGGGTATACCAAAAGTAAAATGTGTAAAATGTAAAACTTACTTATGTTTCACAACTTCCAGTAACTGCTTCTATAGATTTCACAATGAGTAATACATTATTTGCACTGTATTTATAAGCAAAGTTACTTTTTATATTTGTAATATTGATAAAAAATATTGTTAGAATACTAGCTACCTAAATGGAAGTAGGAAGAGTAGCTAGTATTCAACACTGATCTGCATTATTTTACTGGATAGGATATAGTCTCCTAAAAAACGTTCCGAAAAATTGGCCGATTTGGGCAAATAATATGGCGGACCGGATGTTATTTAAGATAACCTCTATTTCCATTTGTCATCACATTTGTCATTTAATTGTGTCAACAAATTACGATGAGATGTTTATTTTTATTTATTTAGGTAGTATCGGACAGCATTATTATGATATTAACAATAAACGTTTATTCATGAAGACACAATATGCTTCACGTTTCCATTTTAATATTTTCTTTCATAAAAAAATCAAATAATGGGTGAATTGTCACGAAGGACATTGTCCGCAGAAGGAATAGAAGAAGAATAAGAAGAAAAACTAATCAAATTATAGGTTAGGTATGTCAAATTATCCCAAAATTCAGTTCTGTGATCCCACCATAATTTGCCCAAATCGGCCAGCAGTGTTGCACTTCCGGTCTCCTTGGTGGAACGGATTTTTAGTATGTTAAATATAGCCTATATCCTATCTAGTAAAATAATACAGATCAGTGGTATTCAATTTATAATATACAAGTAGTTAGTTGTTATCATTGATGATTGATTTGTTGTGTTAAAAAAAAATAAAATTTATGAAATGTCTGAGTAATTATTAAATTATATAGAACTTATAAAATACTGGTTGAAGCGATTCATAACGATTCATAGCCTCCGACAGGTTATGGGCCCAGGAAGAATACATTAGAAGTATTACAAGTAGAAGTGAAAATATTTTATTTAGAAGAAGATCATATAGTAGACATAAAAATAATGGATGAGGTAAAAGCCACCATAAGCAGATTAAATAATAATAATTATGGCACATGGAACTACAGAGTAGAATTACTGCTTATTAAGGAAGACCTGTGGGATGTAGTAACCAATGAAAAACCTGTAAATGCTGGTACTAAATGGGAATCTAAGAATAATAAAGCCAAAGCTATTATTGGCTTAATGTTAGAAGATTCACAATTGTCCCATGTGAAGAAATTGAATACAGCACATGGATATTGTAAAGTGTTAAAAAATTATCACGAAAAGGCTACGTTATCAAATAAAGTAACAATTTTAAAGAAGTTATGCAGATTACAATTACATGAGGGCGAAAACATGGAAATGCACCTTATTCAACTCTTAGACCTAGTAGATCAACTTTCAAGTATGAACGAAGAATTAGGTGATAAACTAGTTGTAGCTTTTATGTTAAGTAGTCTTCCTGAAAGTTATAATACCATCGTTATGGCATTGAAAACGCGTCCGGAAGCTGATTTAACAACTGAAGTAGTCAAAGAAAGACTTATTCAAGAAAGTAAAAGAAGAAACAATTTACAACTTCAGTCTAATGAAAGTGTTATGAAATTTAATAGCAATTATGAAAAGAAGAAACAATCTACTGTAAAAATATGCCATTATTGTAAAAAGAAGGGCCACTTTAAGGACCAATGTTGGCATTTTAAAAGGCAACAAGAAAATCAAGCTGTACATGATTTTAATAAAAATTCACGACATAGAATTAAGAAGGTAGTAATAAATTCTGAAGAAGAGTCTGACGTAGATGAGCAAGAAGACAATCGAAGAGCACATCACGCATGTTTTAAGCTTACAAAAGCACAAAGAACATCATGGTATATAGACTCTGGAGCTACTTGTCATATGTCATGTAACAAAGAATTTTTCGAAGAAATAAACTATAACATAAATGAAGAAATATATTTAGCAGATGGAATAAAATTAGAATAAAAAGGAATTGGTAGTGGATGGATAGAACTAGAAGATGATTTTGGAAATGTACAAATATATGAAATAAAAAACGTTTTATTCGTACCAGAAATTGACGGAAATCTATTGTCCGTTAAAAAGTTGACCGAACTTGGTTTCATTGTTATATTTGAAAAGAATGAATGCAAAATAAAAAACGAAGAAAATATTTTGGTAAAAGGTTTCTAACAAAATAACCTTTATACCTTAAAAACGAAAATTAGAAGAGTTATGACAGCTACAAATACCACTTATGACATTAATTTACACAGAAGATTTGAGCACAGGGATGTGGATGCTATTAGACTATTAGGAAGAAATAATCTGGCAGATATACGTATTGTAGATAAAGAATCCACCATCCCATGTGAAATCTGCATTAAGGGAAAGATGACACGAAATACTATACCAAAGAAATCAGAGAATAGAAGACAAGAAGTCCTTGATCTAGTTCACTCAGATATATGTGGACCCATGAAGACTATAACACCAGGTGGAAATAAATACATTTTACCTTTGATAGACGACTATATTAGATTTTGTTATGTATATTTGTTAAAACACAAAAGTGAAGTAGAAGAAAAAGTTGAAGAATATGTACAAGAAATAAAAACAAAATTTAACAAAATAGTAATAGTTTTAAGAAGTGATAATGGAGGAGAATACACATCAAATTTACTTAAAAAATTCTTTAAGAAAAATGGAATAAAACACGAATTATCAACTCCATATACACCTGAACACAATTCAGCTGCAGAAAGAAAAAAGAGATGCTTAACTGAGATGGCAAAATGTATGCTTTTGGAATCAAATTTAGATGACAAATTTTGGGGCGAAGCTGTTATGACTGCAAATTATATGCAGAACAGGTTACCAACAAAAGCATGTACTAAAACACCATATTAATTATGGACTGGTCGAAAACCAAATTTAAATAACATACGAATTTTTGGATCTGAAGCATATGCATTCATTCCCAAGGAAAAGAGGTCAAAATTTGACGATAAATCACAAAAATTAATCTTTGTTGGTTATAGTGAGCAGTCAAAAGCATACCGTTTAATAGATTTAGAAACTTGCAAAATTACAGTTTGCGGTAACGTAAGATTCTATGAAAAACAAAAATTTTATGAGAAAATATATAAAGAAAAGGAATCAGAATTAAAAGATAATAAAGTATCAATTAATATTGTGTCAGGATTTAATAACGAAAATTTAACCAAACAAAATGATGATCTAATTGAAAAAGAAATTAACTATGAAGCAGAAAAGGAAGAAGTAACAGTGATAAAAGAATACATTGATAAAGAAGAACCTTTGAAGAAGCTATTAAACTCCCTGATAAACAGAATTGGATAGAAGCTATGAAAGAAGAACTGAATTCCATGAAAAAGTGTGAAGCGTGGGATTTAGTAGAAAATCCAGGAAATAGGAAGATAATAGATAATAGGTGGGTATATAAAATTAAAAAGGATCCTACAAATAACGAAGTACGCTATAGGGCTAGATTAGTTGCTAGAGGATTTTCTCAAAAATATGGAGAAGATTACGATGAGATTTTTGCACCAATAGTTAAACAGGTAACTATCAGAATTTTACTTACAATTGCCGGCTTTAAACAGATGAATGTCAAACATATAGATATAAAAACTGCATATCAGAATGGATTCTTGAAAGATGTTTATATGAGACAACCTAAAGGTTTTGAAGATGAAGAAAATCCTAATTTCGTCTGTAAATTAAATAGAAGTATTTATGGATTAAAACAGTCTGCTAAAGCCTGGAATGATAGAATTAACGAAATACTGATTGTTAATGGATTCAGAAGAGGAGAATGACTATGTTTACCTATTATTATAGTTGATGATATTATCATTATATATGATAGACAAAAACAAATGAATGAAATAGAAAATTTTGAAATTAAAGTTTTGGGCGATTTAAGCTATTATTTGGGCATAGAGGTAGAAAGACATGATGGAGTTTTCTTTTTAAGTCAGACTCATTATATTGATAAAATTTTAAATAAATTTGGTTTAGAAAATGCCAAGGAGTCCAATGTTCCAATAGACCCAGGATATTATAAATATACAGGAAACGACAAAAGGTTACAAAACAATGAACTTTATAGAAAGGCAATTGGTTCGTTGCTATATATATCCACTAATACTCGACTTGATATTGCAGTCAGTATATCTATTTTAAGTAGAAATGTAGCAAACCCTACAGAAACGGACTGGAACGAGGTAAAGCGAGTCATGAAATACCTAAAACTTCAACTTATATGTTATGCTGATGCTGATTGGACAGGTGACAAAAGGGACAGGAAATCTACGAGTGGATTTATAATAAACTTTGGAGGAAGTCCTATATTATGGAATAGTAAGAAACAAATATGCGTATCACTTAGTTCCACAGAAGCAGAATACGTCTCCTTGAGTGAAGCTTGTCAGGAAATTCAATGGCTAAGAAAGTTATTTATTGATATTAATACGGATCTTGAACAAATTATAATATATGACCAAAGTACACTTAAAATGATAGAATACGAAGGAGTAACTACACGATCAAAACATATAGAGGTCAAATATCATTTTGTACGAGAAATGAAGAGTAATGAAGTGGCACAATTCGTTTATTGTTCTACAAGCGAAATGCTTGCAGACATTTAAACTAAGCCACTAACTGCTAAGAAGTTGACGTCATTTTACGAAAATCTAGGACTTATATATATAAATTGAGAAGGGGTGTTAGAATACGAGCTACCTAAATAGGAAGTAGGAAGAGTAGCCAGTATTCAATTTATAATATACAAGTAGTTAGTTATCATTGATGATTGATTTGTTGTGTCAAAAAAAAAATTAAATTTATGAAATGTCTGAGTAATTAATAAATTATATAGAACTTATAAAATACTGGTTGAAGCGCTTCATAGCTTCCGACAAATATAACGTTCAGAATTACCGTTTATAATTTACTTTTTGCATATTGTTGCCTTAAAGTTGTTACGGCTTTTTGGCACACTCATATATTTTAGTGATCAATTCAATAGAAATACTTTTTTAAAATTCGATATTATTCTTAATTTACTATGAATTTAGCTTACCTTTTTAATTATATCCAGCTTTCTGTTAATTTTTCTAAAAATTCTTAAAGTACAGTTTTTTTATAAATAATTATTCACCCTATTCATAATTCATATTAATAATCTCTATGTTTCTATAAAAATTAACCCCTTAATTGGGAATTGTTTATTATTTATATTTGACATTTAAGAATTAGGTTATTAATATAATCATTTTAAATGAAACCTCAGCTTTACCAAAATAATGAGAATCTGCAAATAAATAGTACCATGGCCTTGACCATGTGTCTGTCCTTTATTAATTAATATCATAATACAGGAAAATATGATTTATTACAATATATAAAACAAAAGAACAATATTATGTTTTGTGGTACTAATGGTACTATGACCTTGACTATGAATCTATCCTTTATTAGCTTAGTCAATAAAGTAGGAAACATATATTTTATTAGAGAGTTTGCAATAAAAGAACAACATTTTAATTAATTTTGAACTTTGATCCTGACAAGGCATTTTTCTGGATATTTGAAAAAGATCTTCCATTTTGTTTTGTGACTCTTAACTAGGACGGCGTCCTAACTCAGTTTGAGGATTTTGATAGTCAAAAAAAACATTCATAGTGTTTTATTGGAAAAGATATTTTATTAAAAGATATAAAATAACAGCTATTTTGTGGATCAACACTTAAAATCACAATATCCACGTGGCCGCCCCACACCTTCAGGTAGGGTATAACCTTTATTATCGAACTTTTATTGCATACGCTCATGTATCAAGCTTAACTTGAGGCTTACTTTTATTGTAATTATTTTAGGCCAGTAAGTAAGATACTTACACACTTGCTTTCACTTCACTCGCTCTTTGCTTGCACTTCACTTTCGCTTTGAGATCTGCTTCTTAGCACCACTGCTTTTACCACACACATCACCAACACCATCCGGAGTGGTACACGAATCCACACTGCATGATATCAGCATATCCGCAACTGCATGTCTGACACACCTGTTTGCTTACTCATCATTAGCCCCATAACTTGCATGTGGAGCACTAGGAGGCCGTACGTAGAAGCTATAGCTTACCAGGTACCCAGGACTAGTAAGGTAGGATTATTCCATTTAGTCTACGGCCAAACAACGTCACTACCTACAATAAAACAAATTATAGATAAATATTATAGTCTTTTAACTAAGTTAAATATATATAAACTTACCAATAATTGCATGAAGCCCCTTGATTCAATCAAATTTAGCTGTGAGCCAAAAGTGTCGACACTAGCGGTAGTTTTCCTATCTCCCTTTTTATCTCTTATAATTTGTATAATATTGTTGCCTTTATAACAGGAGATAGATGGTTATAAGTATCCCTTTGATTTACTTTGTACATATCTATTGAACGATTGATTACTAAAAGAATAAACCTAATCAATCAAGAAATATTATTTTATTATTTAATGTTTATTTACCAAGCCTTTTCTTCCCTGAGATAGAAGGTAGAACCCACGATAGCCGTATTAAGGACAAACCTTTTGCAGCTAACAAAGTAACGTTCCAAAATTTAAAAAAATAAAAGTAAAAAAATGTTTAGGTGTTCAAAACGTTTTCTTATCACAAAATACATCTGCGACATTACCACAGTAATGTAAATTCATGCAATATAGGGTTAAAAGTAGACGTCGTCGCAACCGCGGATCATTATTTCCTTATTCAATATGTACTCAATTAGAAATCTATAAATTGTCTTCAACACGTTACTCGGATTGACTATTCTCACTATTTCTATTACATAAATGTAGAATATCCTTTTAGTCCTACAAACCCGCTGCTGATCCTGCCATTACTTTTAATTAATAGTAGAAACATAATGACTTTCACACTGCCGCCCCTGTGTATAGGAGAAACAATAGAAAACATCGTTTTCCTCGTATTGCAAGACGCGCAGCCAAGCAAAGAGGGAATTGAAAAGTAGAAGTAAGTTAACTGGAAGTTGGCCGCCCTATTGACTCAGAGAAAGAGAAAAATATCGTGTAAACAAACAACTGTTATTATTCAAGCTTCGTGAAAAGGACAAAGGAGCGTTAGAATTTCGACGAGCTACTACTACTACTACTACGACTACGTCGACGACAGGTCGCCTTATTCCACGGACCCCATTGTTGCTACTCTCGAAAAGATATTGTGTCTCTTCATCAAAATCTCTTATCTACTGGCTCATTGTTTGCTCTTAATACGCCCTTTCCGCTCAGAACGGTGCTGCGAAGTAAAGAAGTCTTCTTGTTTTGTACATTAGATTAAATTTACTTACCAGAGGGAAAAAGCGAAAGCTGAATCGTTCTTGAGATATTAACTGACACACGTATTGTCGCTCTTTTGGATAAAGGTCGTAACGTTTTTAACTAAATTGCTTTATCCCATGAGGCCCTTGTAGAATACAGTGATCTTAACAAACGTTTCGTCAAGTTATTCTTCTACTTAATATTATGTATAAGTTAATATATAAAAATTAATTCTACAAAAAATATTTTTATTATGGATGTAACACGATAGAAAAAACAATGGAGAGTCAAATATTATTATAAAATGTATGAACGGAATTCCTAAAATAGTAAACTTTCGGCAGTAACGCGAACACTCCTTGTTTATTACTAATCCAGTCGTGTTAAGTTGCAATTTTGCTGATCCAGCATCGAACATCAAGTGTAGTTTTTCGCTGAAACCTTGAAGTAATTAGTTGGTAAAATGGCTGCGTTCACTAACGAAGAATAAGCAGATATTATTTACATGTATGGCAGAGCAGATGGTTATGGATTAGAAGCACGACGCTTGTATCAAGAGCGATTTCCTGAGAGGAAGTGTACAACGTAATGCACCTGGGGTTAATCCAGGTAGACATTTTCCTGAAGTCGAAAATCTAATCCTTTAAGCATTTGAAGACGATCCCACTAGTATTAGAAAGATTGCTGCTGATCTCGGTTTGTCGATATTGAAGGTTTGGCGTACTATGCAGCATGAAAGAAAATATCCTTTCCATGGTACCGGCGTACAATGACTTGAAGATGGTAATCCTGTTCGTTGACGCTAGTTTTGTCGTTTTCTCTTGAATAGCGACATTGAGAACGAATGATTCCTGAAACGTATTTTATGGACCGAAGAATCAAATTTTCCAAAGGAGGGCATTACAAATTTGCATAATCTACATTAATTGGCTAATAAAGATGAAAATCCACACTGAAAAAGTGTCTTTCCAGCACAAATTTTCCGTTAATGTATGTGTAACGTTCATTTTTGGCCACACGAATTATTAAAATTGTTTTGGCTTACCTGGTTAATCATACGAAAAAAAAGGGTAAAATCGTATTGATGATATCACTATTATTTTTGTCATTAACTAATTTCACCTGTATTCTAACTTTCGGACATCATTATTACAATTTATTTCATCTCACCACTAAGTAAAAGGATGGCAGTTCTCCTAAAAATAGACCAAGTTTCGTTGTAAATTTATATATATTATGTATTATAGTCTCACCTTGGGTAATTAATTATTTACGATTCCATTCTTTAAGAATTTCATTGCTTATTTTTGTTATTAGGTTAATATTTTTTAATTGTGACAGTGAATGACATAAACGTCACTTGACGACAGAACACCGACAAGTGTCATGTTTGTAGTACGTTCCAATATCGGGCTCAGAACCCGAGGTAAGGTAGTTTCACAATGAGCGATTTTAAGTCGTGAGGGATTTTTTTTTGCGATCGCTGTTGTATTAATTTTTGTCATGAACAGTTTCCCAAATGTAGTTATACTGTATATAAATATAGTTTTTAGAGTACCTTTCGTAAGTGGTCTCTTAAGTTATATAGTGGGGAATTCTTGAGGATGAATTTCTGAACCCACCTGGCTTGACATTTATCGGAAAGGGATTTCGGCCATTTTTGAACGGCTGACGTATTTTTTTTTGTCAGTGGGTGTTGAATCACGAGGAGGACGAATTTTGCGTCGAAGTAGAATTTTGTTAATATTTAGCCTCATCGGCTTACCTAATTAAAGGGGATTTTAGATTCTACTTCATGGTTAATTGTGGGTAAATGAGCATTTCGTATTTTGAGGGGAATTTTAGTGTATTGGTAAATTTCTATGGTCATTGGTCCAGCCCATATCTATTATAGGATTTTAACGCAATAATTGGAAGTTCACAGCATTTGGAGTGTGGAATATTGTTGTGCTGTGAATCATCTCACGTGTTTCTCATCCTTGGAAGGCTACAAAGTTAACCCTTTACGAAAAAGGTATGTTTTGTATATATTTGGTTATGTTACGCACCATGTGGCTGTCAATTTCTTTTATGTTATGGCATGGTGTAACAGAATTTTAATTATTTGAGCTCATAATACTGTTTATGACTCACTGTTGAGCCAATGTAATTTTTCTTCATCCTAGATGCTGAATAATTTCTAGTTTATGTACATTTTTGGGTAATCCTATAGTTCGGGATACTTGAGTCAATGTGTATTGACATTTTTCTTTGTAATATTTTAAGGGTTTCACCCAGGGGGTTGTTAATCCAGGATTCGAACGACAGTTTCACCCAGGGGGTTGTTAGCCCAGGATTCGACGACAGTTTCACCCAAGGGGTTGTTAATCCAGGATACGACAACAATTCTTGCCCAGGGGGTAGCGACTCAGGATTTCAACAGTTGTACACAGAGGGTTATATCGTCCGGAGTTCAATGGTTTCATCGTGGACTCATCGAGGGAACACAGAACATTGGTATACAAGTCGCCTAGCTTACTTGTAGCTAGATTTACAAGGATGATTCTCGTTCTGGATAGGAAGATGGGAATGCTGTGAAAGAAGACACCCTACTATCAGGTTTTTCTTATACGTTATATTGAAGGTTTCATGTGTGCACTGTTAAACTATACATTCACTTTCAACCGAATGTTGTCAAGGTATTCTCAACATTATTTATACTTTTGAGCACAGAATGTTCTAGGGTTCTTTCACTCATAACTTATGTATTATCAAATATTACATCGTTTATTTGATTAATATTTCAAACTTTTTCTTAATTCAAGCACTTAATACTGATGTAGTAATCCTTCGGGTCGCAGAACACTTGGACTGCTTCCACGTTTAAGTTGTAATTCTTCAGTTATTAAGGGCTACTGTCATAATTTTACTTTTTCAATTTATTCATTATTAAATGGACCAGACTTAACGATCAAGTTCAGCGATCTCAGAAGACCCGTGTGGGGGCAGAGATTTAACAACCTCTTCCTATTTATGGCAGCTTTAAAGTATATCAACGGTGTCTGAAGTCCTTTGTGTATTTTTCATTTATTCTTTTTTTATAACCACTTAATGCTGAAGTAGTGATTCTTCTAGTTGCATAACATCTGGACTGCTTCTACGCTTAAGTTGTAAACCTTCAGTTATTAAGAACTACAGTCAAATTTAACCTTTTTCTTCATTTTTACATTTTATTTATTTTTTTTTATGATAAGACTTAACATATAAGTTAAGCAATCTCAGAAGACCCGTGTGGGGGCAGAGATTAAGTAACCTCTTCCAACCTGGGAGTTTAAGTAAATAACCTCTGTGTCTAAAGTCCTTTATGTGTTCATTGTATTTTTATTTTATTTTTATATTTTTATTTAGTTATATGAATTATACTTAATTATAAAATTTCATGGTTTAATAATTTTCTATTGGGTAGTTTGGTCTTAACCAAAAGGTAAGCAAATATCGCCTTCCATTTTGGAGAGGGTTATAAGCTTATAAGGATTATAAGTTTACTGTTTAGTTTATAATATATGATGTAGTATAGGTGCGGTTATGCACAAGATTTGAGTTGACTATTATTTTATATTTTATGTAAGGTGGAAATTAATATTTTGCACAAGCGTCATGCCTGGTACCAAGCTAACGACGAACCGTGCCATATTTTGATACATTTAATAATTTATTTTGGGTTATGCATATACATATATGGTGTAAACTTTCCCTTTAATTTCCTCCAACTTATTTTTTTTTTTTGGATTATCTAAAGCCATTAGGTAATTAATTAGTTTTAGTAATTTGTCAAACTCATAATAAATTGTTGAAATTTAAAGTTGATATATTTAGTAAATATTTTTCCTTTTTTTTATAAAGGAACATAAGTTGAGGTTTGTCTTTTATTTCTTTCCTCATTTACTGGGTTTTTGGGGAAATAAGATCATAGTTTGGCCACTATATAGACCCAGTTGGCGCCTACTCATTTGTCTACTATTTCCGGAATTCTTGTAAGCTATCCACCCCCTAGCTGCCGTCTGAGCGACGTCGAAGGCCCGAAGGTTGACACCGGAACAGCCGAAACTTGTGTAACCGTAGTAGATAACATTTTTAATTGTAGTTGATACTTTAATAATTTTTTTTTAAGTTTAAAATTTTGGTGGAATCACCGAGTTCATTTGGTAGGTTACATATGGGCCGGCATCATTGGACGAAATTTAATCTGTCCTCATTTTTTGCCTAAAAGATTAAACGGAGACAGTTACCTACATTTTTATAAAATGATCTACCTGAATGACATGGAAATTATTTTTCAATACGTCGGATGTCCAGCCCATTTTCGTCTAGGCGTAAGACAATATTTGGATGATATTTTTCCAGATAGTTGGATCGGCAGAGGTGGACCAATTCCGTGGCCTGCTAGATCTCCAGACTTATTTATTTATTTTTTGTAGTCAGTGTAGTTTGGCTTAGTTGGGTCTAAATGACCTCCCCTATCACCTCTCCAAGACTTTGCATTGACCTTCCAAACACCCTGTATAGTTTTTTGTTAAAAAATTTAAAAAACTGAAAAATGGATACGTCATAATTTTAGACCCATTTAAGGCTAATTTTGTACCAACATATAAATTTTTTTGTTTCTTTCTTTATAGGAAATATTAGATGCTCTACTAGCTTAATATAAAGCCAGCAGAACACCTTTTGATTTTTATTATTTTGATTACGTCATAATTTTAGGCCAATTTTATACCAACCTAAAAGATTTTCCGCCCCTTTCTCTATAGAAGAAATTAGGTACTCTGTTGGCTAAACAATTTATGTAAAAATGATAACGTCATAATTTTAGGCACTATTAAGGCAAATTTTATACCAACATAAAAAATATCCACTCTGACCTTTATAAGAAAAATTAGGTGCTCTAGCTTGACAATACGAATTTATACAATTTTTGGTTAAAAAATTGAAATACCTGAAAAAAAGGCTCATTTTAAGCTAACTTTGTACCAATATATAAAATTTTGGACTTCTTTCTTTATAGGAAATATTAGGTGCTCTGCTAGCTTGATATAAAGCTAGCAGAGCACCATTGGATTTTTAAAATTTTAATTACGTCATAATTTTAGGCTAATTTTATATCAACCTAAAAATTTTTTCGCTCCTTTTTTATAGAAAAAAAAAAAAAAAAAAAAATAGGTACTTTGTTGCGTTTTTCATTAAAAAATTAAGCAACACACTTTAAAATACCTTTCTGCATTTTATTTCCAAAAATTAATATTTTACTATTCTTTATTAAAAAGTAAATATATAAAAATGTAGGGGGAACGTTCGAGAATGAATTACTGCCGCATTATTCAGATAAGTTCCGAACAAAAATTTTCCGTTTCCCACTCACGCGTCACATATCGACCATTAAAAGTTTTCACTTTGTCGACAACTCCGGAATTTTACGATGTTTTTAAAACAAAAATTCAGTTATTCAGCTCTCTGGGTTTTCCTTTGCCTTTGCTGTCTCTTCTGGAAACCATAAAATTCGCAGAAATCTATTCACTATATAGATTTTCCTTCCTTTTTAATAATTAATTGTGTAGGTACTTCTTCTGCTGAGTGACGATATATTTCAATACACTTGGGTTATTTTTCAGCTATAGATACCACGGTAGAAAGAAAATAACAATTGGGGAGAAAATAACAAAGTAATATGTAGAGAAAGCTATCTAAAACAGGAACTATTATATATAAATATAAAGATATTCGGTATTTACGGAAAAAATCGTACACAGAGAATTATATTTAAAAAGTTTTTTGTTGAGAAATTTCTTGCTACCACAAATAAATTTTCAGTTACAATTAAAAAAATACATTCAAGCAACTAAATAAACTGCTTTTTTAAAGTAGTTTTGTCGCTATACAAAAAAAAAATTGTTACCTTTGCAAATATTTTTTTTCAGTCTATAGAACCAGCAAAAATAATTTTTGCTCTTAAAAATAGTTTTTAATTACCTACTAAACATTTATTTTCTGTAATAGAAATTCAAAATATTAATACGTATATTTTCCATTATAACATTTCGCTTTTTAAGTCCAATAAAAAATATCTTTAGAAAATAACGATCGGTTTCGATCGAGAGCTTTTTTGTCTGTGCTCGAGAACATTTTCGTGTATTCGGCGTACTCCGTTCAGTCCGTTCCCGGTATATCGGCAGGCACAGACAAGAACAAGTGATTGATTTGTGATCAGTGTTGCCGTTTCGGTACAACTGTACTGAATTCAGTACGAAACGATTAGATTCAGTACTTCAGTACAACTTTTTAAAATTCACTAAATTCAGTACAAAATGCGAAAATCAAAAAAAAAAAAGCAAAATTTGCAGCGTTTTGATACAAATCTATATTATAAATTTATTTTATTTCATTTTGGTCTAGTAATTGATAATTAAAACTAAGACAGATTTTTTAAAACTGTAAATTATTAAATAGAGTGTGTACTACCATCTATCAGTAAGAAACCAAATAGCTTGGCTTGAAATTAGGGAAATTAAAGGAATAACCGAAATAAACTTTATGATATGTTTGGGGCAGGCGTACTCGGTTCTATGTTCTCTAATAATTTCAAGTTGCAATTGCGGTATTTATGTTTATTGTTATTGTGTTCTAAATAAAATGGATAGGAAGCAATAATTTACTATCAATAAATAGGGCCTGTTTTCTCGTAAAAAAAAAATATGACCGACACAAAATCAGAACTAAAAATATATTGATATAACGGTTCTACTATAAAAAAATATATTCAGTACATTTTTTCCCAATTCAGTACATTTTCCAAAAAAATTCAGTACAATTTTAAAAATCGTCGCGGCAACACTGTTTGTGATTTTAGTTATAATTACCCTAGCCGCCAGCAAAGGTCATCCACGTTACGTTGGCAAATCGTAGGTCTGACGCCATTTTTGCAATAATTGTGCATAAGTTGTGTTCGTTTTCCGATGGATTACACAGAGAAGCTGACTAATTGGGGGCTTCAAGATTTTGTTGAAAATTTTAAGGGTAAGTACAGGGTTTTTCATTATATTTTGACCACTACTTATTTTCATAATTCTTGTGAACTCAAAAAAAGTTTCAAGTAAAAGCTTTTTTATTTTATCTCAACTTTTTCGCCCACAGTATAACCCATTACAAGTAATCAATTGATAACTTTTAATAAACAAACAACTGTTTCACTTGGAAACATAATTTTCATAGCCATCTATGTGTTACGCTTGAATAGTGCAATAAGTCACTAAATAATTAAAATATATATTTGTAATCAGGAAATGCAAATCTACTTAAAATGACAAAAATATATAGGGTGTCCCATTAAAAAAATTAAATTATATTTTGTTGGAGTCGTCCTGTATATACAATTCAGCCTGTTATTACATTGTTAGTCGGTACAGATAGAACAACATAGCTTTTACTTAAAACTTTTTTTTGTGTTTGCAATAATAATGAAAATAAATAGCGGTCAAATTATAATGAAAAACCCTGTACATAATGTATAATATAAAAGTATTTTATATATACTAATTTATTGGTTTCAAATGTATTAACCCCTCACTTTAACGTTAATTAAGGAAAAAACAGTAGATAAAGCGAAAAATCTGGCAAAGTTTTTTCATTAAGATATAAGAAATTCCTTTTTCTATTTTAATGGAACTTGGAGGCTATTTTGAGTGCTGAGGGTTAAATGTTTAAGATTAAAATTATTTGTTCCAGTGGTGTTAACAGATATTTCTAACAAAACACATGTATGGCAGTGTTTTTTGATATTTTTATTAAATTAAGAAATAGAAAACAAAAATGTTTTGTAATTATTTTATTTGTACCACTTTTTGGCAAATTAAACATGCACATTTGTATAGCGTTTAGGTATACATGAAATAACCTAGAATAAGAAATAAGAATTAGTAGAAAAGATGGCAAACGTTTATCTTTTTAGGTATACCTCATTTTATTTAATTTTGTTTGGAAATTGATAATGCGCATGCCGCAAATGTTTTCTGTTTTAAATGTTCCGGCTTAAGTTTTTTTAATGAATTTTGACAGTTTCACAATTGCATCAATTAAAACTGCCTGTTCGAGGTAACAAAATACTTTTTAACTGCAAAAAAAATACTGTTTGTCCACGACCACTTAATAATAAATCAATTATCTATCTCCTAACTAAAAGCATATGGTACCCATATATCACTGAGTGAATTAAGATAATTCACGCTTTTGTAATTCTGTCAATTTCTGGTAGATAATTAAAGATGGGCGATACTTTTCATAACGATATTTTCTAGATCGAAAAATCAGAAATTCGAAAAATTGGAAAATTGGAAAATCAGAAAATCGAAAAATTAGAAATTCGAAAAATTGGAAAATTAAAAATCGAAAAATCAAAAAAATCGAAAAAATTGGATTATCGGAAAATTGAAAAGTCGAAAAACCAAAAAATCTAAAAGTTAGAAATTCGAAAAATTGAAAAATCGAAAAATTGAAACAGTTACCTACGTTTAATAAAAACTTTCCATTCTACACTTAAGTTTTATTTAATAAAGAAACCATAATGGTCGTGGACAAAGTATAGTATTAGACTCGCAATTTATGGCCATAAATTGCTGGCCATAAATTGCTCGTTTAATAATATACTATTGACCACTAAAAACCTACTTTTGAACCATAAAAAACTACTTTTTGGTGAGTAAAATTTTACTTTCTAAGCACTAAAATTAATAAAAACTAAAAAGTACGTGTTTAGGGACTAAAAAGTAAGTTTTTTTAATGAATTTTGACAGTTTTATAAAGAATTCGGGAGACTGATTCATTTTTTGTTGCATTTAACAGTATAAATTTAGCATTTACAGACCTTAAAAACCTAAATTTAAACATTTCTCAAAAATACCTGACATTAATTTTTATCTAAATTCTTAACTTACTAAGCTAGGGGAGGGGGTTTCTAGAATCCACGACTGGTGCTCAAGTTTATTAAAATTCAAAATTTGCGTTTCTGAGATAGTATTAATAAAATATTTTTTTTTCTAGATATTAAGGTAGTTCACTCGCGACAGTCGTACATACAAATATCGCTTAATGGTGAATACCAATAGTTCGAGATTCTCAATGCTAATCAATTTTATTTTTGTAAGAGACTGTACAAAACACATGTAAGCTTATATCATCTTATATATATGGATTTTAATAAAATCCATCCGGCAACCTCATAAATACATGAATGGTTTGCTATAGAAATTTGTGACTTCCTCATATTAATTTTAAGGGTTTGTTTTGGTTCAAACAGAACCGCTGATTCCAGTTCTCAAATACAGTGGACGAATTAATTTTTCAAGCAAACGTCGCGAGCTGATCGAGTGTTAGTTTGGTACAACGCGTTGATTGCAGCGTATACAACGTTGTCAAGTTGTAATAATTTTACCAACTACGCGTCGATTGCTTTAAAAATATTTTTATTTTAAAAATCTATATCTTTTTACTAAGGTCAAAAAATTCAGCGTTTCTTTAGAAAATTTTATACCTTCTTGATTTACATTACATTAGTTTTTAAAAAATATGGTAAGAACAGTTTTCGAGATATCTGGAAATAAATGCATTACTTGTGTACATGAGAGGCTTCAAGAGTGTTAATCATGCACATTTTGATTGTTAATATTTCGTTTCACAGACGGTCAAAAAATTTAATTTTTTTTATTTACATAGAAGACACTTTCATTGACCTTATATTTCAATTTTATTGAATTCTTAAGAAAATCCGTTTTACGAGTGAACTACCTTAAGGAAGGATCGCCCACCTGGTAGATAGAAGAATGTCATATTTTTATGTTCATACCTATTTTAGTTAATAATCCTAATGGCATGGATTTTCTTACTCTATTCTATGTTATAATAAACAGAAAACAATATATTTAGAATAAAATTTCTTTTAGGATTTTTCACAAAGAATAAATACCGGATTAATTTAAAGCTACCAACTGCTCATTTGGAATTTCTTGATACATATGCCTTACGTTATTATACGTCTAAAGACAAATAAGTTTAAATGATCAAATAACAATTTTATATTACATAACCTACTGAATTTTTAAAATTCAAATACATTTTTGAAATATTTAGCAATACAACTAATATATTTATTACAAAATAATTGTCTCTTTTATTTTTGAAACCCTTCCTTTTCTATGTTGATTTGTATTTCCACCACAGGTTAAATAAAAATTGATGTAAATTATATAGGTAGGTATGTTAGGTAAGTTTTGCTCTAATAATTATATATAGTTTCTAAAAAGTTAATTTTTCTATTTTTACAGAACTGGTTTCATTATGAACAAATATAAAGTTCAGTTATCCTCTGTAAATCTGGACATTTGACATTTAATACATACAAAACATTCTTGTATTTCGACTTTAACTGAACTTTATTTTTTTATAGAAAAAACTACCTAAGAGCTGAAGAAACTAGCCCCTAAATAGCAAAATTTACTTTTAACCATCAACAAATACTTTTTAAAGGTAAAAATTAACTGTATAATCATTAAAATCAACTTTTTAAAGGTAAAAGCTTACTTTTAAACCACTACACACTACTTTTTAACCACTAAAAACAATTTTTTAAAGGTAAAAATTTATTTTTTGTCAATTAAAACTACCTTTTAAAGGTAAAAAAAATATTTTTTTATTGCAAAGAAAGTAATTTCTTAATCAGTACCTAATTTTTAACCAATAAAACTTATTTTTAATTAATAAAAACTATTTTTAACCACTAAAAGCCTAATTTTTAACCAGTAAAATCTATTTTTAAGAGGTAAAAAATAATTCTTTAACAATTAAAACTGCCTGTTCAAGGTAACAAAATACTTTTTAACTGCAAGAAAAATACTGTTTAACCACTAAAAACTTACTTTTTAACCATAAAAAACTATTTTTTAGTGAGTAAAATTTTACTTTCTAACCACTAAAATTAATAAAAACTAAAAAGTAAGTTTTTAGGGACTAAAAAGTAATTCCCCAAAAAAGTGAATTTATTAACCGTAGCAAAGTACTTTGGTTGTCGTCTATTGTAATAAAGTTTTTTTTAAGGGTTAATACATTTTTTGCTACCATAACAAAAAATTTCCCTCAGTGTACATACATATGCATAGAAATTTTTAGTTACAAGTATATGATTAATATTTATTGGTAAATTACATTTATTTTAATTATGTTTTCATTCATTGAAAGCACATTAAACAAAGATATTAATTTATCTAAATGGTTGCTAGATATTACTGATGATATATTTAGAGATGTAGATCTTGGAAAGGCAATAGCTTTGGCAGTTGCAAAGTTGACAAGCATGGCCATCCATAAAGTGAAATTAGAACTCTTGTAGCAGTACATAAAATGAGCTTCATATTAAAAACATTGATATTTAAAGCACTAAAGTTAAACCAAAAATTCTGAAAATCTGAAAATACTGAGGCCCCATATGTAGGATTATTCAGTAAAAATAAACAGAAAAAAGCAAAGTATCATGTCAAAGCCTAACTGTCCATTTAACTTTTAACATAACGCAAGTATCCGATTCAAAGATGTATCTAAATCAAAGACCTCGGCGAACGGCTTAAAACAAAAATATTCCGTTTCGAGTAAATGCCACTTTGTAAAGGTGGAAGGACTTTTGTTTAGAACTAAAACGATCTCAATATTGAGCGAAATAAAAGAGAATTCTCCGCAACCTTAACTGCGGCAAAAAGACGAGACCGGAATATTCAATTACGATATTTCATCGTCACAAAGATACTTTCTTACATTTCCAGTCCATCTGGGGATTTCTGGCGCTGTGACATTAAGGAAAAAGTTTTCCGGCTAAACAAAATTACAGTTCAACTTACAGCTCATTTAAGGAAGTTTTATAAATTAATGGCAATGAATATTTAATTGGGGATTTTAAAATAAATAAATATTCTGTATAAAAGCAGTCGCTAATTATTATAATTTACTTATATTACATCATATATTTAGGAGTTTTATGAATTGCTACGAATATTTATGAGAGAATTTTTAAATAAATATTCTATATAAAAACAGCCACTTATTGTTTATCTACACCATATTTTTCATGAATACTTTTTATATGTGCTATTTGTTATGCTTGTTTTTACCGAAATTCAAGAGCCAATGAATAGAATTCAAAGATGAATTTTATACTTAATACCACAAGATGGTTTTCATGAATCTCATTTCAGAGATACTTTTGTAAAGTATACTATCACATGTTGAAAGTCAATCTTTTAATTTTTCGTTTTGCATTTACATTTATATTATCACAGAATAAACAATATACAATAACAATTAATATTATTTAATTATTTAAATGTACATTAGAAAAATATTTTTATTCCAATTTCAGTCTCTCTAGTTCAATGTTTTGAAAATAATTTTGAAATAAGTCAGCATTTTTATTATTATTATTATTATTATTATTTACACATCGAACTAGATACGAAATTGAAACGTGTTTATTATTAATTGCATATGAAATTAAATATTTTAATTTAATAAATAATTAATTTCATATACAGGATGTTAATTTAATTAGTGAATATAAAGAAAAATGTTCAAATCTGAACAGCCACCAAAATTTATTTTTATTTTATTAAGTTAACTCTTAAGAGGCGTCATCACCTACCTATTATCTTGAAAATCGCCGTAACGAAATACGTCAAAACTAAATGAAGAAATATTATGAAATTTTAGATATAGTTTTTAAATTTAATAATAAACGACGGAAAGTCTTTTGTTTTGCATTTTTTAATTTTTTTTATTGAAAAAATTGTTTTCAAGTGGTCATATTTTTTTTTAATAAAGTTCCGTCATTCCTTATTTTTTTCTAAAATATTAATACTGAAGACATTTTTTTCGTAACTGGCTTAATTTATTAACAAAAAGGCAACAAGTAAAAAAAAATTAGGCTGTGCTTGATAAACATTATAACTTGTTGTTTTGCGACATTGTAAACGCCGTAAACAGTTCGCCGGGCAGTCGCCTAGTCCTTTTTAGTTGTTTATTATGCATTATTATAATACTTGAGTTGAATAGTTTCGTTTTCACGTGTTAATATGGGCCGGACTAAAAAAATGAAAAATCTGCAGGCAGAAAGAATTTATGTATACCAACGAAGCGTAAAAACTGTCGCCTTGCCATGAAAGGAAGGTATGTAATGATTAATTTGGTTTTTAAAACCTTATATACTTAATAATAAAAAATATTACTAATACACTTTACCTAATAGTTATTTTTATTATATTATATTTTTATTTTCATTCATTTTACAAAGGGCCAATATTTCATTTTCAATTATTTCTAGAAAGATAGATTTAAAACATCTCAATATTTCATTTAGAGTATAGATGCGTAGTATGGCAACAAAAAATTTTAGTACCTACTTTATGTCATGTTTCAAAGCACGATTTGACGTCTTTTCTATCATTTTCAGTTTTTCTGAGATACTTCTTAGGTGAGGACTATTGACATTAATATTAAAGAGGAAAAGATCCATAAAATTGAAAAAATTACTAAGGAACAATATTTTTTGCGCATGCATTTAAGTGTGCAAATTAGGATTACGCGAACGTGTTTGCTCCAAACCTTAATTTGCACACCTAAAATGCATAAACTTAATTATTTTAAAGCGGATTGGTTTTAAAAAACATTTTTACTGCTTCTTTTAAAAAACTATACCTATTTTTTTTGTTTTTAGAATGAAAAGTTACAGTCCAGTAACTGAGAATAATGTGACGGAAAATAGGGAAATAATGAAATCCTGTAGTGAAAATGCGGAAAGGTACAACCCAAAAATATGCTATACTGTATGGAATTATAAAGTAAATTACATAGGTCTCGAGACATTTCGTTGTGTTTTTGTGCGAACTTCTAAAAAAGAATAAACGTCACCTAAAGCTGTCGGGCCCCCCTTAACAGAATCAATTAAGAAACCACACTGGACCAAAAGATTCACCTTTTAAGAGGTGATATTAATAATGCACCCAGCCATGTGTTTGGCGAACATGAAAAATGCAATGAAATTAAATATTTTAAATGCGACAACAATAAAAACAGGAATTTGGTCCCAAATGCAAGAATGTGGCATATACGATGATATAATGGCATCTTTACAAAGGCTTCACGATAATGCTAGTAGCCTTATATTAAACATGGACATAGTGTAGTATGCAAGTTCATTGGTGGAAAGAGGGTAAATTTTTTTCTAAGAGGATCTTATTAAACCCGCTATATCTTTTAATTCGCGTGGTGACTATTATAGAATTATCCACAAAAATGCGGTTGGAACAAGTCCTCAGTCTTTTACCAAAAGATATGTGGAAACGCGTAAAAGAAAATATTAATTTAAAGTTAAAAAATCACTATTTCCAAAAAAATAAGTCCAAGCAAGTCAAGCATAGCCTTCCTGATAAAGACTATGGTCCTGATGCCCACTATATACCGTTGGAATTAAATAGTGATATTTACAAACAAAAAGAAAATGAATTTTTGGGTAACCTAAAAAAAGTCAAAATGAAATTTTAGAGATAGATAAAAACACTGTTGGCCAGGGATCTAATCCAAAGTGGGTGCAAGAAAGATCTCTAAGGATAACAATCTCAAATTTTGGTCAGATTTGTAAAATGCGACCGCAAACTTCGCCCATTAATACTATTAAAAATCTTTTATATGGCAACTTTGCGGGCAATAAAGCTACAATAAATGGCAATGAAAGCGAAACTCGTGCAATCGTGGATTTTAAAAAACAATTCTCTACTAAAGTCACACGATGTGGTTTTTGCATAGGTCATGAACATTTTTATTTGGGTGCAAGTCCAGATGGAATAATTGGTTCTTCAAGCTCTTCAAGCCTTCAAGCCCCACGTTGGGCGCCATTTTGTACTTGATTAAAAACAGTTTTGGGTTGCTTTTAAAACAGATTCGGGTTCTTTTAAGAAAACAAATATAGTGCGGAATATTTTCTATTAAGTGATGAGAGTAGATATATATTTTGTGGTTTAGATAAATAAGCACAAATGGATTATAAACAGGTGAGTAATTATATACCTTAATTATTATTATATATAAATATAATCGATTTTAGGTAGATTGAAAAGCAATTACAAATCAAAGATAATATGAAGATTTAAAGGCTTGAAGAGCTTGAAAAACAATGAATTAAGTTTAGTAATTGCTGTAACAACCTACGGTAAGATGTAGTTTATTTCTAGAAATAAATTGTTAATAAATAATATTAATAAAATTAGATTAAACAATAAAATTTATAAAATCAAAGCAAATAATCTTAAACGTCACCAATTGGGTGTAAAGAGAAATGCATAAAAAAAAATGATTAGGTATAAATAAGGTTAGTATATAAATATTCTTAGCTGTTTTTCCAGGTCTTCTGACTGTTGACCATTAGTTGAGTCTCCAATTATCTTAAACCCAAAGAGATGGACTGGTTGGATTCCTCCACTAGTTTTATTTGATGTCTTTAAATTATTCGGTGTCTAGG
Source organism: Psylliodes chrysocephalus (assembly GCA_927349885.1). NCBI lineage: Eukaryota > Metazoa > Arthropoda > Insecta > Coleoptera > Chrysomelidae > Psylliodes > Psylliodes chrysocephalus. The sequence goes on from OV651818.1 coordinate 6,569,939, forward strand.
AACCTCCGGGTTCCAGACTAGATATAGTAAATTCAAAAATTAATCTTCAGATTGTAATTTGAATGGGAATGAGATTGAAAATCAGCATAAGAGTGATAGTCTGCTTAAGAGTGAAAGTGATAGTCTGCATAAGAGTGAAAGTCTGCATAAAAGTGAAAGTCTGCATAAGAGTGAAAGTCTGCATAAGAGGCCTAAAAATATATTGCCAAAATTAGGATGATAAAATGTTTAATAATATTCTTTTTTTTTTTATAGGGGTTATTCCTTAAAAACTCACCTTAGATGATGGGTGGCCACAAAGGGGCTTCAACTGAAGTTAATATAAAAAGTTGAAAAACTCTAAATATTCGGAACTTTTATCCACAATGGTGAGATTATTGTTCAGTATTATCACAAAATCTTTTAGTTCACTAAATATGAGGTTTTTCGAAGAAAATCCGCAAAATGCGGGCACGCTCAGAAAATGTGCTCAATGCAAAAAAAGGCAAGGACCACTTTTTTTGCTAATATTTTGCCGCGAAGTTTTAGGAATAAATTAATTGTTTTAGTTGGTATCCTGTTTTCTTCTTTTAATTGATTTAAGAGAAATTAGTGTTTTAAGAATTAATGACAAATTAAAAATTAAAAGAAGATACAAGGAAGAATATGACAATTCTTAGACAAGGTTATAATTGTTTGTTTACAAGATTTGAATATTTATAATTATTAATTTTCTTTTATTTTAGAAATGAAATATGGGGGAACCAGCCAGCCAAAATCATTGGATTCTTCACGAAAAATAGTATATAAAATTTTATAGTTATACAAATATATTTTATTAAATAAAGTTCATTTGTTTTGTTTTGACTCTTGAATCGGATTGAGGTATGGAATTAATTAAATTTTAATATTTATATGATTGAAAATATGATGAAACTATAAGAAAAGGTAACTAATGTAAATTTTAAATATATAGCTCACTAAGGTACTTTTAGCCCGTAACAATGCCCTTGTAGAAATTAAATGCCCATACCTCATTTCATAATTGAGTCCTACACAGAGCATTGTAGAGGGAAAAATAAAGTTTGCCAATTTAATTAATAATCAATTGTGTTTAAAACGAAACCACAACTACTTCTACCAAGTTCAAGGTCAGTTAGCTTTGTCAAATAAACAATCTTGCTATTTTGTTGTCTGGAGTCCCTTTTGCATGTTGGTAGAACAGGTAAAGTCATATCTTATGAAAAAGAAATATATTTTCTATTAAAGGTATTTTTAGCCAAATTATTTAAAAATAACATTGATTATCTTTTACTAAAGAACTAACTTAAAGGTTCAACAAATTATTGCATTTTAACAAAAATTTACAGGTCATTGTATTATTGCTGACATATTTTAAATATTTATTATAACACTTTTTTAGATAGTTCGAGACGAGGAGTTTTGGCAAGAAGAAATGGTAAATAAATTAAACACCTTTAACCACAATATTTTATTGCCAGAGTTAGTGGATCCGCTTTTCCCTAAAAAACTACCTATTAGGATTAAAGTAAAAAAATAAAATTTTATTATTGTTTTTTAAATGTATTTACATTGTAAATATTTTAATAAATTTTGGGAATCCGCCATGTTAAAATTGTAAAATTGTCGTTTTATTTTGGAATTTATATAATAACTTTTAAATACTATCAGTATTTATTTAGTGTTACAAAACACTTAAAAGTAGTACTTAAATACAAAAATATAGAAAATAAGAAATAGAAGAAAAAGAATAAAAACTATTAAAGCATGATTTAATAAAATATAACTGAGTCCCATGCTGGTCTGTAGCTTTACGTTTCTTGATATAAAGAGTTATTTTTTAAAAACAATTTTTATTTCAATTTAAATACAATACGTGTTTTTATCTACAAGTCTAAAATCATTCTGTTGAAAATATTAATTATTAAATGAAACGTTAACTTTTGCCGAATCAGCACGTGTGACGTGCCGGCGATGTGGTCGATGTTTGATTCCATATATGGTGATGTTTATGGATGGTTTCTGATAACGTTCGTAGTTCCTATAACATAACTGTAGTTCCGGGGTAATCTGTGGTTCCGGATTGCTTCGAAGCGCACACTGTTGCCATTACTTTATACCAGTGTGCCCGGTCTTTCAAAAACGTTAATACCTAAAGTACGGTAGATCACGTGCTGATTATTCCTCTTAAAATAATAATAATATTTTATGCTCAATTACTGTGATATTTTCTTTGTTATTAGTCTAATCAAATATAAAAAATATATAAATATAAAATAAATTGTTTTATACAGAATAAACGAAATTTTTTACGTTGGTACACATTCCGTCTTTGTTTACGGTACAATTACAACCAAATTTTAGGAGTGGTAAAGGTTCCACATGCTTAAGAAGGCATGTATATTTTTTGTTTAAATTAATTTTCAGTCTCCCCCATTTATACCATTTTACAATTTACATAAAATTTTGGAGGTGGTATATTTGGGGGAACGTAGAAATAAATATTAAAAAAATATGCATGCCTTCTTAAGCATGTTGAACTTTTACCACTCCCTAAGATTTGGTTAAAATTGTACCATAAACAAAGACGGAATATGTACCAACGTAGAAAATTTCGTTTATTCTGAATAAATCAGTAAATTCGATATTTGTAATTTTTTATATTTGATTAGTATAATAACAAAGACAATATTAAAATGTTATCACAGTTATTGAGCTCAAAATATTTTTTTGTGTGTGCGTCCTGGTTATTGGCTCTTTAAAGCTGAAAATCAATGTTATTAGTTTTGTTTCCATAAAAAAAATACAACTTTAGTATTATTTTTTCGAGTAGAATCAATCCGTAAATTTTTTGTTAATCATTTCCGGATACCCTGTATGTACAACAAGTGGTACCGACAATTGCATAAGCAAATGCACCAAACGAGCGAAATTCATTTGACATCGCGTTATATTAGCCGTTACAGAAACGCAACCATGGTGCCTTAAGAGTTCCGTTCTTTCCATGCATAAGAGTCAACTAAAAGGAAAACAGTTGAAAACTAACTTGTAAACAAACGAATGTTGTCTAATCATTTCGAGAAACAACTAAGGGACGCTGCTTTAGTCAGAAGCGCCTTATTACACATCTATTGTTATTGCTCTCGTCGTTTGACGGCATTGTGTCTGCTTCATCAAAATCTCTTGTCTATGGCCTCATTGTTTGCCTTTATTGTGGCTGCTATCCTAAATGTTGGAGAGTTATGCATCAGATGAGATTTGATTCCCTTGGGAGGTAAGCAGATCATTTTGGAGATAGCAGAACTAATACGAGCATAAGTATAGAATATATAAAAGAACCTCAATTTAATAAATTTTGAAATTAATTAAATTCACTTACTTACGTACTGATGTGGTGATGAAGCAGAAACTTACCTGAAAAAAAAAAAATAATAAAATTAATATATATACAAAATGTTTGATGATATAGCTATTGCCTTTAAAAGTTTTTTAAATTTTAAATGTTTCTGTCATAAAACAAATCATTTTTGCTAAATAAATGAATACTGAAATAGAAGATTTACAGTCTACAAAAGTCGTTCGTCCTACCGATTGTGTTTGTAAAAGTGTTCCCTTAGAAATGTTCAGTGAAATGAGGTCTGAGCTCTTACAGTACACACACATCTTTATTTCACCATCACAAATACGCTGATTTAAAGGATTTAGGCTTAGTATCGACGGACATATCTTAGCGAAAAATTTCTGACAAAAATACACCTTCAAAACATAGAACTTTTTGGAAATATTATAGTCCAATAAATAAAGGGATAAAGTTGGACTTAATTACGCCATATTTTCATCTTCCGGTTGGAAGTAGCTTTTGGTACCTCATTAAACATGCGACAAAGTTTGCGTGGAAAACGCGTGCGATGGCCGAGAAAATGGCCCCAAAAGACCAGAAATATAGGTTTTCAGCCAATATCTCCTAAAATATGGCAGTTAGAGATTTTTGGTTCAGATAAAAATTGAAGTTCAGTTAATTTTCTACAAAAATGGTACTTATGATTTTTTTCGCAACATTAATATTTTCTGCAAAAAAATCGGGTTGAAAAATCGGAAATTTTGAGACTCGTGAAATATGCAAGTTTTGTACAAAATTTGAGCTGGGGCACCAAGCGCGCCTTGAATAATGAGCGTGTTGTATGCCAGAGAGCACAGTTCGTGTATTTACACATCAGCGGGGGGACAAATTATTCAATAACTTTGTTAAAAAAGCATATTTTCTCATGATTCAAAGTTCATGTGAAAGAGGAATTCTGCTGCTATCATACCCTGTGACTTGAGTCACGCTTGACTATTTTGGCTATGTCGGAACACGGGTTAAACTTTCTGCTCCCGGGCAATTTTGACCTCGCCAGGAATTTGTTCCTATTTTTTTTGTATTGCACTAATTTCCTCAAAATTTTCTTGATTATGGGTCCTAATAAGGTCCTTTGTCATCAGTGAAATTTATATACCCTAATTTTTTAGAATTTTCATTTAATCTCTGTTTATTGAATCCCAAATTTTTGCTGTTTTTGGAACGCGGGGAAATTTTGTGAACAACCATCAATTAAAAATTAATATATGATCGGATTGGTCTCTATGATACATCATTCGAAAGCTAAGAACGTCTAGTTTTCGACTGTGCAATTACTTTTTTTGACAAAGTCGTCCATTTTTCAATAAAATTGGAAAACGCGGGCTGTAGGAAAAAACGCATTTTTTGTTTTGGTGGTTTTTTCTCCCTGCTCTTTATTTCTAACATGTTAACACCTTAACTAGTGTAACGGGGGAATTCCCACCTTTCCATCGATGTATATAAGTCATAGCTTTGATACCCCGGGCAAAAACCAGGGTATCTAAATGTACACGCTATAATTTGTTACTTTCGTTCCTCCCGTCGTTCGTCGTGTGTGCGCTCTATGTGGCTCTCGTGTCGTCTGCTACAAACCATGCGGCCACGCTTGGAGGCATAAGTGTGTTTGTTTTCTGTCATTATTTTCATAAATATTATTGTTAATTATAGAAAGAAAAATCATAAAAGTGAAGAATATTGAACAAATATTGACGTTTTTCGTTAAAATTAACTTTTAACACCAACCCAAAACATAGAAAGTGAAGATTCAAATCTTGTAAAATTGGAACAAAAGGTGAGAATTTGTTCATGTTGTTTTTATTCAAGAACATTTGTTTACAAGTAACTATTCTAAGTGAAATCTTGGCCTGCTTTGCTTGTTATAGAAAAATGGAGGTCAACTCTGGTACAGAAGTGTGTTTCCTTTGTAAGGAACCCGTTTCTGCGGATGCTGTCACCGTAACTCGGGGCTTAGAAAATTTGATTTTTGTTAGCAAGGAAAGGAAGGATAAACATCATATTTTTTTGGCAAAAATAAACGTCTTTGCAAATGCACAAATAGTGCAGGAGACTCTATATTCTCAAACGAAATGGCAGCTTCCAGTGCAACAATTTTGTCTCTGACTAGACCACTACAACAATTGTGCAACCCCAAGAAAAAAGAGCGCAGGAGTGATGGATTTGATTTCAGCTTGCCAGCTTCCAAAGAACATGACAAGATGAGAAGACGTCCAGGAGACGAGTTTGTTGTAATTAAAAAAGAATACTACCATACGAAGATCATAACAGAACTCAAAAATTTAGAGGGAAAAGTAGCGAAGAACAAAGAACTGAAAGCGGTCATTGAAAGTTTTAAAAACCATAATCTTCCCCACGAGACCGTATTTCAGGACGGGCAAACTGTCATTGCGTCGATGTACGGTGATGATGATGGACAAACTCTGACAAAGATTAGATACGAGATCTTCAAGCGATTCACCAGAGACAGAAACAGAAACCCAACTGCGCTCAAACTTTCAACCTTGCCTCCCACACCTGAAGCGGCAAGGCAGCACCTTTATCGGGTATTTCTGCAAGTCCAACAGTGGCTCGGAAACGAACTGTCACCAGAAAAATGGGGATGGAAACGTGTAGAGGATATACTCATGCCGGTCCAAACCATTAAAGAGCCTGCGTTTCCCGAAATCTTAAAGATGATATTTTGTCAATGTAAGAAAGAATGTAAGGGAACATGTTCATGCAAGAAAGCAGGGCTACCTTGCTCATCTATTTGTGGTTCGTGTGAGTCACGCCAGTGTTGGAATTATAAAGACAGCGATAATACGTTATCCCAAGAGGTAGAATTAGAGGAGGCAGAATTAGAGGAAACTCTAGACTCAGAAGAAATTGTTGGCGAGGGTGACGTTGATGACCAAGAATCAGATGAAGACTGGTGACGAACAGATTTATGTCATAATTGCAATGTATTTTTATATACTTTTTTCATCAATTCACGGACAACTAACCCGTGAATCTCTTGTACTCTCGTTAAAAATTTTCTATATAATATTTTAGTCTATAATATATTATTCTTGTATCATTATATTGGGTTCTCCCGTTGATAAATATATAAATAAATAAAAATATATTTTTCTATAATAAATGAAACATGAAGAACATTTATAACTCTTTATTCCAAAAACCACAATCAGTCTGGTTGCAAAAAAATTTGCAAAAATTTGCGGAGAATCTGCTAGTTTCAGGCCAATTGGTGGGGTCCATCCTGCTGTAATTAATCTTATAGCCTGTTTTCCTAAAAAGTATATCTTGAGGCCTCATCTGCGAGGAAAACAAGACCCTCGGAAACATAAATATCCTTCAAAAGTGTCTGGTTACAGGGTTTCTCATTTATGGCACCGAGGATTTTCCCACTCTATAAAATGTGGTGGCGCCATCTACAATTGGTTTTCACAATCCAAAACATTGAAAATAATGGATTTTCAACACCCCCCAGTACCATTTTTGTAGAAAATTAACTGAACTTCAATTTTTATCTGAACCGAAAATCTTTAACTGCCATATTTTAGGAGATATTGGCTGAAAACCTATTTTTCTGGTCTTTTGGGGCCATTTTCTCCGCCATCGCACGCGTTTTCCACGCAAACTTTGTCTCATGTTTAATGAGGTATCAAAAGCTACTTGAAACCGGAAGATGAAAATAGGGCGTAATTAAGTCCAACTTTGCCTTTTTTTCCTCCTTCATTTACTGGACTATTAGCCGACTACATGTATTTAACCTTGTTAATAAATATGGGACATTAAAAAATTCCCCACCATTGTGCATTGCGTTTCATAATGCCCAAGTCAGTTGCCCAACACATATAAAACTGATGTTCTAACACAACTTGTTGACTATCCTATATTTTTTTCACAAAAATCGTATCATTCAAACATATTATGACTCTGACGTACGCGTAAGTAGAAATATATTGTCGCGACGCGAACGGTTAAGTTCAATCAAGAGCTGCTATTTACCGGTTGTTTGGGCGCCTTTGTTAAAAAAAAAAAAGAAAAAGGTTAATTGAAATCAAATCACTGATATACAACTATCTTTTAAATTTATTTTTAATGAAATTGAAATTGAATTATTAAAATATGTTTATATTGTTTATTTCATAAAACCATTCATCGTCCACAATAATTATAATTGTCTCAGGGATAGGTCCGACTCTGTGGTTGTAGAGATTTGTTTATATTGTGCCTATGCAGTGTTTAACCAAAAGAAAAGTGAAAATAAGTGTAGACCTTAGATTATACAAACCTTAGATGGAACATAAGACACTGCGCATAATCCCATTTCAAAATGATTCACACCCACCAATCACAATTGAGAACATCACATGTCAGACCGTTGTCCATCCAAATTTAATGTGTCAACGAGAATTAACTAGTGACTTAAATTTTGGAAATTAACGTTGAAAATGCCAAGATGTGTTGTAAAAAGCTTTATTTATAATAAACCTGCGAAATGTGACTGAGATAAAAGAAACTTATATTTATTTCGGTGAGATATTTAATTTTTAAAGATTCTGTCGACGTCCATATTTGTTGATTTGAAAATAAACAGAATCGAACTTGGTTATTGGTACATGTTATAAGTAGCAAATAAAGGTTATTATTATAAACTGTTTACTATTTCTTGTTTCATAGGGAATCTTTTTTTAGGAAGTGAAAAGAGAAACATACAATCAAATACAAAAATATCAATTTCATTGCCAATTTATTCGTTTCAAACTTCACAACTGGTTTCAATAGTTTTCTCAAAACTATTTATTTAGTAATTCTCTATAACAGTTTTACTCAAAGTGTAAAGCCAAAGTTTCCGCAAAGAAAATAATCACAATAAAAAAAACAGTACTATCGCCACAAAATGGAGGGACCTGGCTTGAGGACCGTTTTTTGGGAAGTAATTTTTTTAAGTCACTAACAGGAAGGAGGATATGATTTTGCTTTAGGACTTTTTTTTATTTAATTTTTTATGGGTGAAATGGATTTGGGATAATTTTTGCAAGGAATCTTTGGAATAAATCAAAAATAAATTATGCTCTTGTGCATTTTCAACCTGAGTTGCCGATTAAATTATTCGTAGATGCATCAAATGTGGGAATAAGGGCCATGATAATAATATGTCATGTTCTTGAAAAAAAAAAAAAAAAATTGAAAAATCTATAGCTTCTGCTTCGCGTACCTTATCAAAGTCCGAACAAAAATATTCCCAAATTGAAAGAGAGGTCCTTGCAATAATTTTTGGCTTTAATAGATTTAATGAATATTTATATGGACATTTGCATAAAGTAGAACATTATGCAACTGATTACGAAAAGTTGATTATGTCACCAGTTACGAAATGAAAATAAATAAAACTGCCTCTTTTTTGGTTTCTAAGTTGAAAAATCGTGAAATCGAGAAATCGAGAAATTGAGAAATCGAGTAATCGAAAAATCGAGTAATCGAAAAATCGAGTAATCGAAAAATCTAAAAATCTAAAAATAAAAAATCGAAAAATCGAAAAATCCAAAAAACGAAAAATCGAAAAAACCAAATATCGAAAAAGAGGCAATGAATAGTGACATTTCACATTTGAAAATATGACATTACGTTTAAAAACAAAAAAGAAAACAAAAAAAGAAAAGCTGTAAATTGCGTTTAATTTTTAAAATAACACCGTTATTGAAAACTGCCCAGAAATGTTGGGGATAAAATTTTGACGTACTTCTTTAAGGCTAATGGGTAACCTTTTTTTTTTCAATTTTCTCGCGAGTAATGTCAAAAATTAGATCGGCAACACTGCACATGTCCCTAATTTTTATTATTACTATTGAAAAAAAACGTCGTAGGGCAATCAAATACAACAATTTTCTAAAATATTTGATTGGAAGTACCTACACAAGAATGATGGTGAATCATTTTTCAACACAATTTTATAAATAATCAAGTCAAAATTAGAAAAAATCTTGTATATAAACACGTTACAAAATGCCGTTTTGTGTAAGTCATTCATGTTGCGGGAACTCGCTCTGCTCGTTTGCAAATATTTACTCGTTACACAAACTAAGGCATATCGTAACTGGTTATATAAATAACTATTAATTGACTTTCTAATATTTTAATTCATTGAACGGTATTTTCCGTAAATAATTAAATCATAAATAATTACCAGGATATAAGTACCAAAACAGTAGGCCTATGTTAAATAAACTTAAAATATTATAACGAACGAAAAGGTAACCCATTTCTTATCAAATTTAGTTATTTATTTTATTTTGGTGTGATCGTAGAAAAAATCTTGTGTGTAATTCGAGCAAAAAGTACTTATAAACTTTTACTTAGGGTCGGTCTCACCGTTTTGTTAAACGAAGTTTAAAATATTAAACGAAGATTAAAATGACATTTTTATATTAACGAAAACGAAGTTTAAATTACTAAATGGAGTTTAAAATGACATTTTTACATTAACAATGTCATTTTAATCTTCGTTTAATAATTTAAACTTCGTTTGACACAACGGTGGAATCGGCCCTTAGCTAGTTATATATTAATAAAGTGTTATTGCCCTCATCATGCATGAATCGTGCTAACAAACAAAGTTAAACAAACGTCTCATAATTTTTCATCTTTTAATTACCCACCAAAATTAGGTACTACAATACAAATATTTAAGTCCGGCCCAGAACATCTCCCTACTCCTTCCACCCAGTTTTTCGGTTTTGGCAAAATTCGCGCAGCGAGAAATGCTTCCTATGTTACCTCTACCCTTTCTAACCTCTTTGGTGTAGACAAGGATCATTTATTTATTAAAAAACGCAACTAACAAATTCTGACAAAATACAAGGAACAATTAGATGTTAAAGTGTATCTGTAATTATAAATTATACACTATGCATGGAAATTTGAGGTTATATCAGTTAAATATATTTTTAATATATTTATACCTGCCAACAATGGAATATTTTACAAGATTCTTATATGAAATCATTATGTTATCATTATCACTAAAGCTTGTTATAATAGTTAATTGATTCAGTATTAGTATTTAAGTTTGAAATTATTAATTTGAATTACAATTTACGTGGTGAAACAAGATGATTCTTCTTATTGAAATTAAATTTTGTATGACATATAAATTTTTACTTGAGCTGTCTGTTTTGTTCAATTAAATTTTAACAAAACCTAAATTGCTCAAATAACGATACATTTATTTGTCATTCAACTTAAATGTTAGAATTTATTATGAAAAGAAATCATTTACAGCCTAAAATTAAGATTCATTTCTTTTTTAAAATAGAACTCTTTTAAAGTTTATAGGCCTTTCATGTTACTAATATTTTGCAAAATATTTAAGTTTTTTGTTACCTGAGATCTCATTTTCTATGTTTTAGCGCATAAATACCACTTTCACGCACAGATCGAAGAATCGAATTTCTTGTCTTGAAGAAATATGTGCCATTTCTTCTTTAAAGCACTACAGCGACATTTGTAGGGGAAGAACTAGCCTCAGCGTTATGATTTTACCAAAATCAACCGGAAAATGGAAATAACTAATTTTCTTTCATTATTAAGAAAATTTTTTAAAATATTCTGACTTTTTCTTTCTTGGATCACCCAGCACCAATTGTTCAAACAGTTTCTATGGGAACCGAACCGAAAACTCTTACATATTCTCTAATCAAGTCACTTTTGTCAGGTGAGTTAATGTCTTAATTTCATAATTAAAAATGTCAGATTATATACAGGGGAAAACAAAAGTCTTTATCTTTTTCTTGGCTTTCACTAATAAAACTGTTCCTTTTTTTAATGACTTTTTAAATGTAAATGAATCATTTAAACACTTATTCTACTTCTTAAAATTATTTACAAGTATTTCCAAATTCAATAAAATATATTTTTTTTGCTGTCAGGCATAAAGTTTCGAAATTTTCTCTTATTAAGTTGGGTTTCATCTTTTTAAGAAAACGGTAAAAAATGAGCATCCCTGTATATATAATTTATATTTTTGTAAATTATAAATATGCATAATATATTTTCCTCTAAATTCAAGACAATTTTAAGATATAGCAACGAAACTTTCGCTACTTTTGTTCCATCGGACACCTATAACTTAGGACCTGAACTACAATTCAATATGGACCCAGCAAAATTTTCAATTTTAAATGAAGTCGTAATTTGTGCACAGTTTAATAAAATTTGGCCAGAATATTCAAAAAGAATATGTAGAATGTTGTAAAGTTTTTTGAACTGCATCTGTGACTATCACTTTTTTATATTTTTTAATAGTATTTAATAATTAGCAGGACAAATGAAAATGTCTATTTGCATTTACTATAAGCTGCCAAAGTTTCACTAAAATCCATCCAGTGAAAGATAAGTTCTGTAAATAATTGTAAACCTCTGTTTTGACCACGTAAAATACACTAAAATGGCGGCCTTGAGGTCTGTCGAATTCATTTACAGAACATTATTATTAAATGAATAGGAAATATTTAATAAAAAGACATCTGATTGCTATTTCATATTTTCCGAACTCCTACCCACAAAACTCATAACAACAAATGTAGCTGTTCTGCTGATGAAAAACGATAAAACGAAAAGATAAACATAAGGTCGCTATAAAAAGATTACAACAGCAATAATCTAAAGAAGAGCACGACGGAAAACGAAAAGCTTTACTTCAGTTTTCTTTTTTTATTACATCGGTCGGCTATTGTTGAAAAACTCACTGGTTCACGGACAATCGATGAAATATAAATGTTATATTACATTTTTCTTTGCCGAGACTATCCAGCTTCGGATTTTCGATATAATAGATTTCAATTCTATTTTTTACAAACAATATAAGTTGATTCTATATTTATTATTTAATAGGGAATTTTTTGTTTTAAAAATATATTTTGAGGACAGAATTTATAAAATCAAAGAGAATTAGAATCGACATTTTTTAGGCAAATAAGCTTTTAAAATTTAGAAAAATGGTATATTTTATCTACTGTTGAAAATAATGAGTGTGTAGTAGCATTTTCGCACGTGTTGTATACTATACTTTATCTAGAATCACTTAAGAGCGATATCCATGCGACACCAAGAGCAAATTCAGGTTTAGAACACACTGACAATTTTCAGTGCATCTGAACGCACTTTGGCAACGTTGCTCTATTCCCAGACTTACGCTCTCTCCAATTTATTACTTATAAACTATAGATGATTTAAAATATAAAAAAGGCCAATAAATCGCAGGTCCGGTCTAACAAAGAGTATTTCTGTTTTGTTTTCTCGTTTCGAATATTTTTTAAAGGTATAACCTGGTGTAACATTTTCGAAACTCTTTTTCTAACTAAATAATTTATTTACTAAATATATTTTTAAATATACATATGTATTTCCTATGATTATTTCGGAAACATATCTACCTTTTTTCTATATCAAGGGTGTTTGTTGGTAAGTGTGAATGATTTTAGGGAATGTTTGCCGAAGTTATTATATAAAAAAACATAGATCAAAAAAGTGGCATTCTCGCACAAACGCAACTGGTGCAAGTAGAAATATTTGGAACACCCCAAAAAATACACATTTGTCCGTTCAAAGTTTTTTTGCAAATTTAGAGTAAATATCTTTAAAACTATTTAAAATAATTAATAAAATTTAATAAATTACAATTTAAACATTCTGTATCCCGGAACTTTTAGAGGAACTCTTTTTAACAAAATAATTTTGATAACAATTTGCAAAAATCTTTCGTACTTATTTACAAATACCCTGTATAAAAATACGTTTTTTAAATAATAATCCATTTAATACTAGTTTGTGCAACAACAGTGGACAATCCACTGGAGTTGTACAGTATGTTTTTTCTACGCCCACTAACGAAAATCTACAAATTTAAAGTATTATTTTAGGAAAAGACAAAATAACTAATTTTAATATAATTTATGACTTTACTAATTTGTGAAATAAAATAAACACGAAAAAATATTTCATTTTATTAGTCCCCAGCCCAGATTTGAACTCAGGCCTCTCGCGTGAAAGACAGATCCGTATCCTCATTTTCACCTCCACATTTAGAATTTTAGTTCTAATAGTAGTAATTAAATTAGTTTCATATATTAAAGTTGAAGGTAGTAGCCATGTGTGAGTTATATGTTCAAAAAAGAGGTAAATAAAACAAGGGTGGTCCTTAAGATCTCACAAGAGTAATTTAATACGACCGGTTTCGAGGAGATCAGATCCTCATCATCAGGTATGGTCTAAAATAGAGAGGTAAAAACGAATGAGCTCGGTTTTCGGCCACCCTGGCCGAAAATCGGATAAATGAAATTTTTGTGTCCAGTTTAACGACCACCTCACCAACTAAATATTTTTTAGATTAAAACAATTATTCTTATATTTTACAACAGCTAAATATGTACTATTTACATCTAATTGGTTTAAAACATCTAAATTGTAATAAGAAACAAGCTAGTTGCTATTTTCCAACCTGGTACCCATTACACTTTTCGCACTATACCACAGTTGAACACAGATTCTCACAACTGACCTTTTTAGAAGTTAAATTGTAGTTTCAATTTCTGCCGCTGTTAGATATGGATTGGCGCAGCTGTAGGAAAGATATGGCCGAAAGGGGGTAAAATATTAATTGAATAAACATTTAAAGATTAACTTTATTTTGTGCACACAAACTTAAAAGCGGCCGGCAATAGGAAGTGGCCGGCTAACCGGAGCAGTCACCCTACTTGTTTTTTCACACCGACCCTGTGATAATCTCTAAGCTTAGTCTTAAATAGATGAGTAATACGGGTGAGTTCTTGATATTTGACAACTTTCATAATTTTTAAACCCACTTTATTAGTTATGAGCTCATTCGTTTTTACCTCTCTATTTTAGACCATACCTGATGATGAGGATCTGATCTCCTCGAAACCGGTCGTATTAAATTACTCTTATGAGATCTTAAGGACCACCCTTGTTTTATTTACCTCTTTTTTGTAGTTTCATATAGTTTGATTCAAATTTAAGATTTTTTAAAATGTGGTCCAAATATAAACAAATTAAAATTATTTATGGATTCTACACAAAAATAACTCATTTTAATGTATATTTAATTTCAAAACCTAAAAAAGATACTGACAATTAGTTTGACAGAATTGTCACCTATTTAAAATTTTAAAAATAATAATAGTTGGTGTCCAATATATAAAGTGTGATTGGTGGATTTCATTTTTTTTGCAGTGTTCTCACTACCTAGAATGGATATGAAATATATTCGTTGAGTTGAACGCAATAGTATATTTTTTCGTTTTGTAGTCTGTGCGTGAATAGTAGTTTGTGCAACAAAATTGGATATGATGGCCATATTGCACGAAGACGAAGTTTGAAAACGATGTCGTAGACGGAGTGCTTAATCGTCTGAGTGCGATACGGACAATCCACGAGTTGTACAGTATATTTTTTTCTACGACACACTAACGAAATTCTACAAATTTAAAAAAGTATTTTATTTAGACAAAATAAATAATTTTAAAATAATGTATGACTTTACTAATTTATAAAATAAAGTAATCATACAAAAAGATTTAATTTAATTAGTCCCCAGCCCTGATATGAACTCGGGACTCTCGCTTGGAGACAAACTCCGTGTCTCACGCCATCGCCACATTTGCCATTTTAGTTCTAATACTTGTAATTAAATTAGTTTCATATAGTTTGATTAAAATTTAAGATTTGTTTGTAAATTTGGACGAAATAAAAATAGAAATGCCATTACTTATCGATTATACATAAGAAATATGCATTTTTACGTATATTTAATCTCAATAATTCAAAAATATACTGACAGTTAATTTGACAGAATTGTTACTTACATAAAATTTAAAAAATAATAGTAGCCAGGTGACAAAAATATAACCTGATTGGTGGATTTAACTGTTTTGCAGTGTTCTTACTAGGTAGAATGGATATGAAATATATTCGTTCAGTTGAACGCAATGGAATACTTTTTTGTTTTGTAGTATGTGCGTAGATTAGCTAATATCCATGTGGGTATAGAAATAATTATATCCATGTGGGTGTAGAAAATAGTAGTTTGTGTAAGAAGAGTGAATATAAATCAAATGTATTTCATAGAGTTTTATTAAAATTTATAATTATTTATTTCTAAATATAGATCAAATAGAAATGCTATTATTTATCGATTCTACACAAGTATAACTCATTTTACGAAATAGCATATTTTTTCGTTTTGTAGTCTGTACGTAGATAAGCTAATATCCATTTGGGTGTATAAAAAATTGTTTTCTAGTACATACTAAAAATATATAAAAATAACATTGAGTAAAATGATTTATTATTAGTAAAAGAAGAAATAAAAATAATCAATTTTATTGACTATTGGTCGGATTTCTACTCGGATTTCTACTCGGTTTTCTACTCGGATTTCTACTGAGATTTAATATCTCTGGAAGTATACAATCTAAATAAAATTACTTTAGTTTGGTTTCCATATACACCAAAATCATCTTTTTTTATTTTTTCTACTAACATACCTAAAGGTATCAAAATAATAAAAAAACAAATATTTTGTTTAGTTACGTGAAGTTGCCCCTGAATCTGGTAATAATAACAATTATGATTTCGGTTTAATTGCATTTTGTCATTATCATTAATAATTGCAAATTTTATTATGTTGCAAACCATTGCTTTTTCCGTAGCAGGATATTTAATTTCGATAATACTGTCGGTTCCTAATAAACCGTCGGGACCTAAAAAATCAAATTCAGAATCCACAAATAAACCACATTTATTGGACATCCGCTTTAAATTTGTGAATATTGCTTTAAAGCTAAAGGTTCTTTTTCTATTCCATACTTAGTATATTCATTTCCCATATATTTGGACTTTTATGCTTAGAAGGGCAGGAACTGAACTGGACTGGAATAAGAGGTGATAGTGTGTGTCTTTTTCTAAGTAATCTTGCACGATATTTTATAGATTTCCGTCGAAATGGAAATATCATTTTCGACATTTCCGAAAGTTTTCCCATTTTTACGACAAACTATTATAACTCAGCTTACAAAACGAAAACACCTACACTTGAACTAAAAAGAATAAGGTTTTTTTAATAATTTCATCCTAAGCGACTTAAATGACTACCTAAATAGTTTTATCCTAATTTTCCGGTACTGCATGCACCACCAACGTCCGCCGCCTTGTTGCCAAATCAATTAATATGGATTTAAATCTTGACAGATTTTCTCTGATTTCGTAATTCAAGGTTTTCAAAAAATATACGCTTTGGACAAAAAAGTGTATTGGAAAGAATTAGCTGATTTTTATATAACAATTCCCGGTAAAGGCTCCTTTTTGCAATAATTTTTATAATTTGTATAGAAATAATTAAAAAATAAGTTTTTCTGAATTCGGGTTCTACAGCGGGGTTCTCTATCATTTGCTTAGTAGGTGTACCAAATTTTATAAAAAAAATATTTAAAACTGACAAAGAGAACCTTGAAGTCGTTTTAAGCCAGTTTCAAACCATGGATATCGCTCTTAAGAATTGCAGTTTGAGAATTAAGAAACATTTAAAATGTTTAAGATGTATTAATTCAAATTAATTTTTATTCAAACTAAACATGTTAACAATAGCATAAACCGTTATCCTAAGATAATGAATCACAATGTAGCTACAAAAATTATTGAAATGTGTCAGCTAAGGAATAGTAGTTTGTGTAACAAGAGTGGATATGATATGAAGACGAAATCTGAGTGCAAAACGGACAATCCCCTCCACTTGTATAGTATATTTTTTCTACAATACACTAACGAAAATTATAGATTTAAAAAAAACTAATTAAAAATAATTTATGGCTTTTACTAATTAATAAAAAAAATAAACTGA
The DNA here is from genome assembly GCA_927349885.1 of Psylliodes chrysocephalus. Taxonomy (NCBI): domain Eukaryota; kingdom Metazoa; phylum Arthropoda; class Insecta; order Coleoptera; family Chrysomelidae; genus Psylliodes; species Psylliodes chrysocephalus. The sequence continues at coordinate 6,587,239 of OV651818.1, forward strand.
GAAAAAAAGATTTAATGTAATTTGTCTCTAATCCTAGATATTTAAACCCAGACCTCTGGCATGACAGCCAAAAGCTCTTGTCTCAATCAAATCGCCACACCTAACATTTTAGTTTTAATACTCGTAATTAAATTGATTTCATATTTTTTTATTAAAATTTATGATTTATTTGTAAATATAAGAGCAATAAAAATAGGAATATCGATTTTACACATTTTAATGAATAATTTTTCTCAATAACTAAAAAATATAATGTAAATTATTTAGACAGAATTGTCACTTATTTAAAATTAAAAAAAAATAATAGTAGCCTGGTGACCAAAATTTGTGCGTGTACTTACTACTGTATGTAGAATAGAACAAATTCGTTCAGTTGAAGGTCATTCGCATACTTTTTCGTTTCGTAATCTGTGCCTAGAATAGCTAATATCCATAGATTACAGAATTTATGGCTGAGCGCTGCGGGTTTTCTACCCTCTACCCCATAAACGGTTGAGGTATAAAAAAAGGTTTGCAACAAAAATTGCCGCAAATTTAATGCTCTACAATTTTTATAATAGATGTTAACATCATTGGAATTTACCTGCAAGTACCAAACTTCACAAGATTCTCGCCAAAGATCCGACACAGGAAGTCGGCTCGATAAAAAGGCCCGACAACACCTATACGGACTCTGGCAAGGAAACTTTGGAGATTCTTCTACAGAAACACTTCCCAGGCAGTCAAATCCTGGAGGACAGGCAACATGTACTCCTTCTTTTAATGGAATCGATTATACGACCCAAAAAAGAGGACTGGCACTTTGTTGCACAAATTGTCTCTCCAAACGCTGTGAAATGGGCGATGAAATCATTCTCCCCCTTCAAATCACCCGCAGAGGATGGCATTTTTCCTGCCCTTTTACAAAAAGGACAGGAACTCCTGCTACCCCTCCTTGTGAGGTTGTTTAGAGCAAGCCTGGCGTGGAGCTATATCCCGCTAGGATGGACGTTGGCAAAAGTCGTGTATATACACCAGGCTGGTAGAATAGATACCGTCCTACCAAACTCTTATCGTCCAATCTGCCTAACATCCTTTCTTCTAAAAACACTAGAGAGGATTCTAGATAGGCATATTAGAGAAAGAGGCCTTCGGGCAAACAAGTTAAACTCCTCCCAATAAGCCTAACAAGCAGGCAAATCGACAGATCATACCCTGCACTATCTAGTAGACAAAATCACGGGGAGATTGCGCTAGGTGCCTTCCTAGATATAGAAAGCGCGTTCAACAACGCCCTTCCCCAGTATTTGTTCGCTTCTATTGAAAGAAGAGGAATCGACGAACTAACTTCTAATTGGATCAAAAGCATGCTGGCAAAACGGAACATTACTTCATCACTGCAGGGAGAGACTGTCACTTTTAAGCCTGCCAGAGGATGTCCACAAGACGGCATACTTTCACCAGTATTGTGGACTGCGCTGGTGGATAACCTGCTAAACGATCTCGCCCGACAGGGGGTGGATTTAAAATGCTATGCGAACGATCTGGTTATCATAATTAAACCAATCTACACCTAGTTTCCTGGTTTTCATTTGTTTATTTGAAGTTTTATCACTTTTGAGAACTGTCAGTTTCAGTTCGTCCTAAATTTAACACATTTTCATGATGTCTGAGTCAGAAAGTGATTGTACTCCCCCAGAAATTATTTTTAAAGCTGAAGAAACTTTTCAGATTTATTACCGGCCAAATCAAAAAAGAGATATGAAGAAATTTATATCAAATTTTTGGACTGGAGAGAAAAAAAGTGAAATCATTTTCGGAAACTGTACTACTAGCATACTTTGGAGAAATATGTTCAAATTTTAAACCGTTGACGTTATGGTCCATTTATTCGATGCTAAGAACTACACTCTCTGTTAAAAATGATGTCGATATTAGTAAATATCCAAAGTTACGTTCGCTTTTGAAAAGAAAATCTGATGGTTTTAAAAGCCAAAAATCCAAAATTTTTTGGCCTGAAGACATAAAGACTTTCCTAAAGAATTCACCTGACTATAAATATTTAATAACAAAGGTAACGGAATTATTATTTTTATTTTAACAAATACTTAATACATAACTACTAATATTTGTAGGTAGCATTAGTTTTTGGATTATCTGGCGCTTGTCGTTGCCACGAACTAAAAGATTTAACAATAAGCGATGTAAAGGATACTGGAAGTATTCTGTTAGTTAAAATCCGTAATACAAAAACAAAAGTTCCGCGTTCTTTTCATATTTCTGGACCCTTTTATGATATTTCTAAAAAATATATGAGCCTACGTCCCACAAACATGGATCAAATTAATTCAAGATTCTTTATTAACTATCAGAATGGAAAGTGTAGCAGACAGGTTGATGGAATTAATAAAATCAGTAAATTTTCTAACGAAATTGCTCAGTTTTTAACGCTTCCGAATCCTCAAGATTACACTGGGCACTGTTTCCGCAGAACATCCGCAACGCTATTAGTGGATGCAGGAGGTGACTTGCTTCTGTTAAAAAAGCACGGTGGTTGGAAATCTAGTAGTGTTACGGAAGGATATGTTGATGAATCCACGAACAGTAAAAACCAAATACAAACCAAAATTTTACAATCTGTACAAAATAAGGAAACTACTAGTTCATCCGATTATGGCGCATCATCATCTGAAATGACATTTAACAGTAGAGCAAATATGTCGGCATCTACCTCAATAAATAAAAAGCTTGAGTGTGATACCCCCATAATTTTGAACAATTGTTCAAATATAACAATAAATCAATATTTAAATAATAAATAATATTTCTGAAATATTTAATTGTTGGTTAATTTTTTGTTATTCCTAACACAAAATAAAGCATAGTATAGTGTTTTACTCGTCGAAAATCATTTTTTCGTCACTCGTGAAACAATATACTATTTTTTACTTTGTTTTTTTTGCAAAAGGAGCAATGTACATACATCTAGTTAGTAGATTGACTATTAAATTGTTAGCCATTGATTTTCTGTGTCACAGTAAAACAATTTGGATGCAGAATTAGAAAAAACTGCAATCGTTCAAAACAAGGAATAGGTATATATTTTAAAACGAATTCACCTTTTTTCATATTCCCCGAATTTTGACCTAAATATCCGTTCAGAGAGCAGTATATTACACGAATGGCTTTGTGTACGTACATCTCTTGTTCCATTCTTTGTCATAATATTTTATACCTATCGATATTTCCCTTCGAACTGATAGCATTTTATAGCAGGGCTGAATATTTGTCGGAGAATGTTACCCAAAACCTTGAATTATTGATGTTACCTCTTGTATTATTTTCAGTTTCGTCTCGGTTGATGCTGATCTCGAGAAAATTGAATTTTTTTTCCTCCGATTTTTTTGGTCCTACATCGACGCCGTAATAAATTACATTTTCTTTTTTTTTTATTATTAGATTGGGTATGTCGATGTTGGTCGCTTGGGAGTCAGAAATAGATGATACTATGATCAATTTCGTTGAACTTACATCAATATATAAAAATGACATGTAATAAAAAATGTTATAAAGATTTTTTCCAATTTTTGTCATATTAAGTGACGTTTTTTGTAATCGCAGCAAGTGTCAAAATGATCTACTTTATGAAACCAGTTGCATAATGTTGAACATTATGACACTGGTTTCGAAAAGTTCATTCTGTCGCCAATTGCGAAGAGAAAATAAACAAAAATAAACCCTTTTTAATTTTAAAATCAATAATATACAATATTAAAAGTTTATATCCAAGAGGTTGACTTATAGAAATAGAATTTGGTTAAATTTACAATCTAGTAATAAAGTTGGTTTTGTCCTTAATTTCAGCACAAAATAATTAAAATACAATACACGACAAAATAACCAATTTTCTTGAAATCCAAATACTTTAACACATTACAAGTCGTTGAGAATAAATTATTATTATTTTCTATTTGTCAATAAAAGAATGAAGATAATCATATGCAACTAACAATACAAGAAAGTAGTAATATTGGTTGCTTAGATGTCAGTAATTTTTTGCCAAAACACAATTCTAGTCAAAATTAAAAAAAAATATTGTATGTAACAAGTTATGAAATGATGTTTTATGTAACTCGTTCATGTTGCGAGACCTCCCTCTGCTGGTCCTGCAAATATTCACTCGTTACATAAAATAAGGCATTGCGTAGCTGATTTCATAAATAGCTATTAAGAGATGACGTCAGAAATTTCCATTTCAAATTCCTCAAATCCATTTCTCACCCAATATTTTCTTAAATATACTGCGAACAGTGAATTTAATGTATAAATTTGAAATTCTCTCAATTGGTCATATTTTCAGCATTTGAGTTGTTGATTTCATTAATTAATTTTTTTTTACACATAATCTAGTAATTACTAGCTATTTACTTTATACGCATCTTGTACAAAACTCCTACAAATCTCCGTTACAATGTCGCTGTATATTATTATATATTTCTTCGGATTAAATCCTTTTGAGTTTCGCCAACACATTTGGTCATATCAGCATTATTTCGATTTTTTTGTCTGTTTTTGATTTTTTTACCGATTCATAAATATTTTTCACAATCATTCTCACATCAGGCGAAAAAGGAACTTGTTTACACAAGGACACCACAAGATTACTTTTGCATTTAAAATAATATTACAGAAACACTCAAAACACTGTATATATTTAGGTAGGTTTCTAGAGAAAAAGGAAAATATCTTATTTTGCCACGTATTATTATTATTATTATAATCACAATCAAGTCTTCTTAATGCCCTCTTTTACATAAATAAAATATATTTGTCTGTTTAGATAGATGATCGTTTTTATAGGGACACCGTGTCAACTAAATACCGAAATGATCCATAGCAGCATTTCTGTAGATTACCGTAAGAATCATTATGGATGATATCAGTTTTATCCTGATTTTCTCGGAAGCTTTTCTCTTCTTTATCCCTTTTTGCGATATATCCTGGAGATCCGAGGTATTTGTGAGCGAGTGGATATTTATGTTACATTTTTTTTTATTAGAAACAAGAAAAACGTTTAGTTGTATTTTTTGTGTATGAGGTTTTTTGAAATCATGTAAAACAATTTGAAAGTACTTTAATTTATTTAATAGTTTTTCGACAATCTGAAGTGATTTTCTGTTTCCATTTTTTTTAATGCACCTACCGTTTTAAAAATGTCCATCCCTTGCTGATAACATGAGAATGTTTACACCAGTGGCGGCTTGTAACCAAAATATTGGGGGTGCACAATGACAGAATATAGATCATCTTAATAAAGATTTAGTTAAAAACATACAGTGATTTTTAGAAAGATATATCATAAACTCTGAAAGTATTTTACCCAAATCTGTACTGACATCTATATTTTGTCATCAAATGCACATTATTTAAATCCTAAATGTTCACGTACTTTCGACAATATGGATTTTCCAATATTAATTAGAGTAATAACTACTTTTTTGTGGTACATTTTATAGAAAACCTTTCTGATTTCATTTTGGATTCTATTGAAACTACAATGCCCAAGTATTAATGAATTTATTATTAAATGATTTGCGTTCTATATAAATCTGGAGTTTAATTGAATTAAACAAAGAAACTAAACATCTAGCATCTAACATAATATACAGTATTAAGCCGGGATCCAACGGCGCGTGGAGCGGCACTCCTCGGCGCATGGAATGACAATCCTGGGTTGTGAGTTGTGGCTCAATGGTCGGACCGTTCCCACGGCGCATGAGGATCGCGCAGATGTGGACACGCGCCTATTGCAGTCTGTTTTACGATAAAAAATTCATAATTTTGTTTAATTGCACGAAAGGATAAACCGTGAGCGGACGCGTATCGTTGCTGCCTCAGCCTTTTATTTTATGTTAGGGGTTTACAGGATGGCAAGAGGACAAAAAATAAAACGAAAACAAAGAAGATGGTGGAGAGAGTCTTTGTATAGAAATCGAGAAAGGTAAGTACATTATAGAATATTTTGCAACAAGTGTTTAAAACTGATTTTCACAAGCGTTATATACTATAATTTTTCTACGACTGCAATTTGGTTTAAAAACCAAAAAATTTTTTACACACATTTAGAAAAGGCTTCGAATAATAGACATAGTCTGACAGTCATAAAAAATAAACTTTGGAATAATTTGTAATTTTAATATTTTTGCTGCAAATAACATAGTTTTCTTTTAATCATTTGTAGGTACAGTGCCACAGACATGTTAGAAGATTTACGCCAAGAACCCTCAGGCTATTTTGAAAACTTTTGTCGAAATTTTTCCGAAATAATCCCATTAATGTATCTTTTTTTTTTCAAATCTGCGATTGAACATTTTACGCTCATTTGCTCTTCAATTCGCCTCCAGGCATCATGTACTAAGTTTTTGTTTTTATGGTTTGGATCCCGTGAGTTCCAAATAATCGGCTCGGCTTCATTAAATGATAAAAATTCCACCACTTCGTTAGACCACTTCATGGTGAAAGTTACCACGGCACTGGTAGTACAACGCTCCTAGCTGTGCCGTTGGAGCTGTAAGCACATGTGGCGCGCCAACGTCCGCGCCTCTTTGAACCGTGTTGATTTAGTAACAGACGACGGGACTCATCGCGCCGACCGAAGATTGGCAAGCTTGCCCTATCCAACGGAGCGGGAACTGGCAAGTTTGGCGCGTGGAGTGCCGCTCCACGCGCCGTTGGATCCCGGCTTTAGGGTGTCATTTTTAAGCAACTATCAGGGCTCTAAAAATTTGAGCTCTTAATATTAATATTTAGTGGTGCCTGTTCCTAACTTTCCATTTAAATAATTCTTATTTTTGTAGCTTGACATTTGAGCATTGTAAAAATGAAAAATAATATAGTTCAGGTAAAATTATAAAAAATAAAAAATATTAAAAATTCAACACAATAACAAATTCGAGAGACGCTGAAATGGTGGTTCCTACCTTTATCGAGACTGAGGCCCACCCACAAGGCTAAACTTGTAGCGTAAGAAAAACGAGAAATGATTTAACTTGGAACGAAATACCGAAAGCCGATAGTAGTATTGGGACGTTGAATTTTTTGGTGTGTGAAGCACTGGCATTACTTAGGTTAAACCATGTGACGATTTTCACAAGCCTTGATTTTTAAAACAATTCTATATCGTCTTTTGATTAGGGTTTAAAAACTTGTTCGAGCAATTTATCCAATAATAATTGGCCCCTTTACATCTTAAGCCTGATCATGTGAAATATTTGGGCTCCTTACTTTGTCTATTTATATTCTATTAATAAAGGACAGAAGGATGAGTATTGCAACTATGTTAAAAGAAATACATTGGCTTTCAGTTCAGAATTATGTTCAGTACATGACTGATATTTATTTATAAAATAAAAATGACATAGTACCATCGCATCAGATCTATTAGAAAAAATTCAATATAATTCGCAATATCACCACTATAATACAAGAAACTAATCTGACTTTCATGTACGGCAAGCCATCACTAAAAGTTCCCAAAATACAATTTTTATTAAAGGTTTAAAAAATTTAATAGACTGCCTACAGAAATTAAAAAAAAATGTATTCAAAAGTAACCTCAAACAATACTTGATAAATAAACAGAACGGATATACTTTCTTTTGATAATACACTTTAAACCTGCCCTTTTTTAGTATTTCCCTTAATTTATTGTTATTTTACCCCTCGTTTTATCCGCATTTATTATAGATTATTTGTTTTGAAATCATGTACTTTATTTATTTATTTATTAAAAAATTACTTGATGTTATATTAATACCACTTGCTATGTTTAAATAATTAATAGTTTTGCGAAGATAGGTTATAGCAACTTATAGCCAAAAAACTATTTTTTTGTGTTAAAGTAGATCCACAGAGAGCAATGTAATTTACAAAGGCCTTCTTTCAACATACAAATAAATGACAACTTTATAATTAAAATGAAAAACACAACAAAATACCTCGGTTTCATAAATGATCCAAATTTGAGATGGGCATTATATCCTACCTCTCTTTTATATAATAAAGAAGTGCTTTGTATAAGAACATTATATTATCTGTCTTGCTGTTCCTTTATTTATGGAAAGCCTAAATTGAGATATTTATTATTTGCAATAAATATCAAAAGAAATATACATTTTTAAATAATTTGACATTTAAGAGCCATTCACATATCACAGTTGACATCTTGATACTTGACAGGCACAGCCAGGCATTATTTTGATTTTTGCCAAATAAAATAGCCGGTTAATTATTCTATGGGGTTGCGACAGAGAACCAGTTAATTTGATGAAGGTGTTTTTATGGCTAGGGGCGAAATAGTAGTACGCTTAATAGCACCACCATAAAAAGTCATTTTTAAGAAACTGCTTATATATTTTTCATAAATTGGCAGGCTTGGCGACTAATTTCGAATGAAAATAGCCGCCAAAATGGCTATATGGTTGCAAGTATGAAGGTCGCAAGCCGCCATAGAAATTTTACCTTTACTATCAACAGCTGTTGTTTGAAAGGTCGTTAAAAAATGTTTGCAATTTATGGAATGTGAAGAATGTCAGGAAATTTGACGTTAGAAATAATTAAAATTCCTAAAATAATCACATAAAGAATGCATTGGCGGATTTTAAGAAAATCGTTATTAACGTAGTTAGGATGAACCGAAAATTCTAAAAATTGGGATATTCAACAAATAATAATCACTAAATTCCCAACAATTATTTATTATAATAAATAACTCAATTTAAAGTACAAACGAAACTGAAGTGGGAAAGCAAGCATTTACAAATATTAAAATGTGTTTCCCGAAAAAACAATACAAAAAAGAGTTCTAAGAACACCTCGATACACTTCACTAACACAGTGGCGTAGCAATAATTCCAATATATCACAAATAGGGTTCTAAGTTAGAAGTAATTATTTAAGAAAATCAAAACCGCAAGTCAATCAGAACTTTCGTTCTAGAGTTATCGTGCCGGCATACATACATACAGACGACAAGACAAAAATTTTTTTTTGGATTTTCGGATTCAGAATGATCAGAAACATGAAAAAAAGTTTTAAAAAATGGGTGTCAGAAAATTTTTTCGTCTGCACGAATGCAATACTGAGGCCCCATAGGAAGGACCTCAGTAATTTGTGAGTTCTCTTTTATGTCACTTTAGTTCCCCTCCTATCCTAGAAACTTAAGCATTTTTTTATACTTTCGTTTGTGAGATATAGACCATTCTAAGTTATTAAATTGTCACACTTTATAATAACCCTATTATAAAATAAAAAAGGACAAATCAAGAGTTAAGACTGTTAAGAGTTAAGTCTTGTAAAACTTAACCTGCTGATAACAGCATAAATGAATATTACCACCTTGCAACCTCTGGCTCTCAGACTATTCTCGCGTTTGAACTGTCGAATATGCGAAACACGGCAAATGCCCTATTTTATTTTTATCTGGCTTTAATTTCGTTCAATTTCACTCCAAATTCGCCATTTAATTCTAAAAGACTTCAATCACAACTATCCCAGACACCCATAGCACCTAAGGCCGCGACTTCGTATATACGGTAATGTGATTTCTGTGTTGGAATGAGTCGTCACGGATTGCTCTGTTCACGCAGTCATAGTTAGATCAAACAAAGCGAGAAAGTAAAAACGACCGTGGCGCCGAGACGCCTGGGAAACATGAAATATCTGGAACGTCGAACAATAGGAATGGAAACAGAATATTATTTCGCGTATATCTTTTTCCCTCTAACTCTTTTAGTTTTTTGAAATTCAGCGTTTCAAGCTTGCGCTTTTTATTCTATTGTTTTTAGTTTTTTTGTCCCTATTTTTGAGGCATCCGTAAGGTAGAATAAATAAGATAACTGTATCAAGCAATGAGTCAACTACTAAAAATATATAGGGTAAGTCATAATCATTTGGACATAGAGTTAAAGCAGGTTATTTGGATCAAATAATAAGGATTGTACCAAACTTGTCTTAAAATGGAAAAAGATACATGGTGTTAAAGTTGAAATACTTTTTCCGTTTTTTAAAAATAATTTCACAAAATATTCATAAATCTTTATTCAAATTTATTCTTTTTGTGACTTCTCGTCAATTAGGCTTTCAAAAATTTACTTGTGATTTCAGAGCTTTAAACCCCAAATTGGATGGCCTTCTTCAGCGAGTTTTATTAAGTAATTTGCCTTATTTAATAATATGAAATATTTTTTCATTAACATCATGTTCTTGTTTTTTTTTTAATTGTTTTTAAACAATTTTTTATATATTACTTATTAATTTCTGAGAATTGAAGGGACAAGTGGATAGAGGGGCTAACTAACAAAACAATAATGTTCATAAAATTAGTATTTTGTGTTTCCACCTGGAACTTTTGTTTAAAACTGAATTAAAGTATGATTTTTTGGCATAATGTTAATTGTTAGTTACACTATTAAACTAATTGTAATTTTTTTTAAATATTAGGGTATTACAAAGAAATATATATTATGTAATTAATATTAGTGCTGCAGATGGATAAAAGAGACAAATTATGAAAACCAAGAGTTTATTAAATATGTATCTTAAAATGCACTGTTCTAAAAACATTTTAAATTTTTACGTTTATACTGATTTACAAGTTTTCCTATTTTAATTGGCTTCTTTCCCTGTAAAGAGTAACTTTTGGTGATGACACAGTGTCCTTGGTATTCTCCATTGGCATAAGTTGAGGTAGAGACAAATCTTGTTTTTGTTGATTGTTCAAAAATGACAAGCAACAGTTAGTTTATAATCTACATAACTCACCCCATATAAATAATACATAATAAACATAAGAACAACATAATATTTTATTATTTATTCACTACATTATATTACCGAATTTAAAAATATTTGAAGACAGCTCTGCCTGCATAGCAACCGTAAACATAATTAACGGATTTTTTAATTTCAGGTAAACATATTTGCACACCTGCATTTTATTTACAAAAATTTAGCGCCAAATTATCATCTACTTTCCTAATGGAAAATTACCAGCAAATTAAGCCTTGTCACAGCTCATAACTTTGTTTTGCTTGCGTCATCATAAGTATAGTAAAAAGATAGACTGTTAAAATACATCTACAACAGCAAACAACAACATTATATCTTTCTTTGCAAAGTAAATCATCATGCAAGGTCCGTCAACTACTCACAACAAAAACACGCCCACTATCGCAACCACTTACACTTGATTCGATAAAAAAAACTTTGATAACGATCTTGACTACTGACACAAACATCGTAAATATCTCCCGTCGTGAGCTCGATGCTAAAAACATATATTTTAAAATGATGTATTAATCCTGCTGCGTGCTAAATTTTCATAAATAATAAATTTTAAGTTCTCGTATCTTTCCTATGTAAAATTGTTGTGAGCTGAAGAAAGTTTAGTGTAAACAAAGTTGTTAATTGGAAAATCCATTTCATTTTATCATAATACAACAAGAATCTATCTGGATTATTATTCTACACTGTTCCCAGCTGATTGGAAGAAAACCTTTATTTCTGCGACAACGATTGAGAAGAAATAAAGTTGCAGAGAACATGGTTCTTTAAAGCCGAATTTAGAAATCATCGTTGTCCCAGAAAATTTTACTTTTATTCAACAAATTGACTTGTGTATAAATATTACATGATTCTGCATACCAGTGGTCGCCAACCTGTCGATCGCGAGCTACCGGTAGCTCGCGGAGGCAATTCTGGTAGATCTCACAATGATTTTAATTTAAAAAATACAAACTGCAAAAATCAGAGCAGCTTCCGAAAATTCCACAAAAAAATCTAATTGTCATAATATTAAACATAAACAGCGGTGAGCAATCTGCCGCTGACGCCATCAAGCTAGAATCGGCTAGAACCGACCAGCCGGACCAGCGCGTTAGTGTTCGAGAACGATCAGGATTGCTTTGAACGGGATAAATACGAACGGCGCGGCGACATTGCTCTTAGTTTAAAACTGAACGCGTAACCAACGTCCAGCGGTTGGGTTAGTAGAGAACAACAAAAAATGATATTATGGCAAGCAGTTGTAAGAAGGTAAAGACATACCACTTTCATTCGGAATGGGAAGAACAATACTTTTTTACAGAAGTTAAAGATAAAAATGTGTGTTTGTTATGTAATACTTCGGTCTCTGTTGCTAAAAAAGGAAATATTGAGAGACATCATAAAACTGTACATTCTAATTTTGAAAAATCATTTCCACTACATTCTGCCGCCAAAAAGGAGAAACTGAAACAGTTAAAAAGCAGTTAATTGGACAACAATCAATATTTTTAAGAACAGTCGACAAAAATAAGGCTGCAACTGAAGCATCGTACCGTGTGTCCCAGATAATTGCACAAAAAAAGAAACCTTATGAAGACGGGGAAATGATAAAACAGGCGTTTTTAGAAGCTGCTGATTCGTTATTTGCCAACTTTAGAAATAAAGACGAGATAGTTTCAGCTATAAAATCTATGCAACTTTCTGCTAATACAGTGATGAGACGTGTAGAAGTAATGAGCAATGATATTTTTTTACAGTTAAGAACTGACTTAGATAACTGTGTTTATTTTTCACTTCAACTGGATGAATCAACAGATGTCGTTGACATTGCCCAGATGGTCGTGTTCGTCACGATGGTTTTTTTAGTGATTTTACGATTAAAGAAGATCTTTTGAAGTTTATTCCACTGAAAGGACACACTACTGGACAGGAGTTGTTTTCTCATTTAAAAAATATTATTTCTTCCGAGAAAATTCCAATATTGAAAATGGTAGGCTTGACAACCGATGGCGCTCCAGCTATGGTGGGTTGTGATAAGGGTCTGGTGGTGTTATGTCGTAAAGATGAAACTTTTCCGCAATTTCTCTGTTACCACTGCATTATTCATCAGCAAGCATTATGTGGAAATTTCCTGAAACTAAACAACGTTATGTAACTGGTGGTAAAAATTGTGAACAAGATTAGAGCTCAAGCGTTACCAAGAAGATTATTCAAAACCTTGGCCAATGAAGTTGACTGGCAATACGGGGACCTACTCCTTCACTCTGAAGTCCAATGGTTAAGTAGAGGACGGGACGGGTGCTGAAACGTTTTAATGTCTTATCTGGCATAGTTCAATTTTTCAAACAATGCGATGAACCGACTCCGGAACTAGAAAATTCAATCTGGCTTAGAGATTTTGGTTTTCTCGTGGACATTACAGAGAAATTAAACGAACTTAATTTGCAGCTTCAGGGGAGAGACAAAGAACTAGCGAAAATGATTTCTGATATGAAAGCATTTATCAAAAAGCTGGAGTTTTGGGAACAAAACCTAATTAACAGCGATGCCAAGCATTTTCCTGTTCTTTCAGAAAAAATATCTCAAAATCCATTAGAACCCTATGACAGCAAATATCATGTAGAAATAGTTTCTACCCTGAAGAATAACTTTAAAAATAGTTTTAAGGATTTCAACGAAATGGCTTTAGTAGCACAGTTTGTTGTTTCACCCTTTATGGAAATTGATATCCAACAGTTTGCAACTTGTGTTATGCAGAACTTTGGCGAAGACATAGCTGCAACAGAAATGGAAGTAATTGAGTTTCAAAATGATTTAGCCTTAAAATCGTTAGTCTCAAGTACCAAATGTATCTGGCCTATTGTAAGTAAAGACAAATATTCACTTCTATGCCGTGTTGCCTTGAAAGTGAAAGCATTATTCAGTTTAACCTATTTGTGTGAATCTTCTTTTTCCAATATGAAGTTTATTAAAAACAAGTATCGCAATCGACTTACAGATGAACATTTGGATAATTGTATTCGAATGGCTGTATCAAATTATACTGCAAACATTAAAAAAATCATCGATGAGTCTGAGTGTCAGCCTTCTCATCGAACGTGCTTTTTTATTTTTCAATGTTTATGTTCATGATAGTGCGTTACTTTTTTGTTTTTATTATTAACTATTTTTAAATCTTACGTGACATGCCATTGTGGCTGGATAAAAGTTTGTGTTTACTTTTCAAACACCTTCGTTTGGTAGGTAGGAATGTAGCTATGAACAAGTACGTACTAGTAATATTAGTTATTTTGTTATTAGTTTATTATTAGTACCTATGTATTATGTATTACCAGTTAAATAGTAAAATAAATACATATAATGATAAATTAACTGTGGATTATTTCATTAACGTTGCGTTACGTGGCTTCCGTATGGGTAGCTCGCTTTTTATTCCAAAATTAACAAAGTAGCTCAACACATTGAGAGGTTGGCGACCACTGCTTTATACATATATGTACCAAATTTTTCAACGTATCCACGTAATTCCATCGTGACAGGTACCTTTTTAAATAAACCCAAACTCTTCGAAAGCCTTTCAAAATCATTAAAAATGATGTTCCATATTAATTACCACTCATACTTTTACTGATGCTTGTTGGATTATTGATCAGGTTTGTATATATTTTCTCATTCTTTCTTAAAACTTAAAAATTGGTCATTAGACTGCCACGGATAAAAAAGGTTAAGTTACAGAAATTGGTTGTTTTTGACGGGAATAAAGGGGTAAATATGCCCCTTTCATTTATTTAGTTTTGTCACCGTACGGTTACTTAAACCCTTTACAAATTATCTCCTCAAATGGGGAAAATGTAACAGTTTTAAAGACGTGGGTAGGTTAAATATAAACATATTAAATTCGTTTATATCAAAAACAAAAAATTAAAAAATGACAGTTAGCCCCTTTATCCACTTGCCCCTTCAATTATGACCTCTTTTTTAAATATACGGGGTGTTTCGGGAGGAAAGGGAAATATTCTAAAAGTCGAAATGAGCAAACAATAGGTATATATATTTTTTTAAATGATTTAGGATAACAGTTTTGAAAGCAAACTGTATGCGCATCGCAAAAAAATATCACCCTGTAGATTCTGACAACCATTTGGAATGCTTAATAATGTAAGCCTTGCAGCGTAATCTAGATTTAAAATTTGAGCTAAATATCTTAAAAAATGCAGGAGTTATAAATAAAAAATTAAAAATTACTGAAATTTCAATACCCTGTAGATCAGTAACGAAGCGTTTGTGGACCTAACTTTATATGAATTTATAGCCTTGCAATGAGACCTATTTACCTGATATTCAATAAAACTCTTTATAGTGATAGATTATTTTTATTAAAGCAATACATTAATGCGATCTGATAACGCTGAAACCTTTGATGCCCGTAAATGTACGTCTGGCTAAAGGGACGTTCCAGTTAACAAACCCTAATACAACGAATTGTTGCATATACATACACATTGATGCAGAAAATCTTTTATTCTCTACATCTAACCGTCTGTACCATTACCACTCCGGAAACTACATTATCTATATACGTTCAACTGTTTTGACGTAAAATGAGCATTGCCGTAAACGTACTGGAGAAAGAGACTATTCTGGCTTTTACTTGCAAGCGATTTCATGGCTTTAGTTGTAATTTTAATCGTTACTATATATGAAACAAAAATTAAATATAAAATGTTGAATATATTGCAAATCCTACTGACTGCGCCAACTAAATTACGAGGTGTGGTCATTCTGTAAACAAATAGTAAGGGCGTCAAGGACAAATGGAACACGAACGTGTCACGTGATATCTCTTCTCTCTGTCGCTTTAATCGTAAAGGCCTTTTGTAAAGAACTATAGTAAGATAATCACAATGTAAAAGTTATTGGAGGCAGGCCCGCCTGACGTATATTGATACAATGATTAAAGTAACGATTTTAAACAATAGTTTCTAGACTGACCTTCGCCAATATAATGTATTTGGCCAGGACAACCTCTGCATAGTATTGCCTGCTTAAACAGGACCGACTTAAAATGTTTACATTAAGCCGTAACTGGTATAGCGGGGTCCTATGGGCCCCAGCAGTTTTCTCTGTGTGCGTAATTCAAAGAATTTTTGCCAGGTGGCTACTACCTTTTAAGTGGGGAAATGTATTGTTGACCTCTTTATCTGTCAGTGTACGAAAACTATCAGGAGTGTTCTATTGTTTGGGGACCCACCATACCAATAGTGCTATATTTTTTTCTTACCCAGCATCTTGTTTCAAACGTTGTAATGGCAAGTTCAAATCGAAAAAGCATGCGGGCGGATGACCCCCGGTTTAAAGAATGGGCACTTGAAAATTTGGATGAACTGGAGAGTGATTTTAGCGGGAATGAAGACGATGTGGAGCCGGACTTTGTCTCTGAGCATGGTAGCAACTCAGAAACAGAAATAGCGTACGAACTAGAGATGGCTCGAATCGGTACGATTCGTATAAATTATACGGATCAATGTGCTGATACGGAACATACGAATCATCGGATTTGAAACGATTCGTTCATGTGATTCGATAGTTCTTGATCTAATATTTTGTTCAATGACGAATTTGACAAGTAGAATCGTAATCAGTGCAAAATCATGTTCGTTCGTTGGTTGATTTAGTTTTCTTTAACATGTTAGTAGAAAAAGATGCAAACTCTGGTAGTAGCCGTATTTCAAATCGATCTCGGTATGATGGTTCGATTGGTACGAAATACTATTTATTGGACGTAAATATTTCCAATTGAATTAGTATGGTAGTACGAAATACGAAACACATTTGCATACTGCCGGAGGGCGGGACATAGAAAACTAAAAGGGATGGGATATCCGAAATGCAAAAAATAATAAATTGCATGACGTAGCACCTGATCGATTTCAGACACTGGCGAAGTGTTGGCAGGTGACGGCGCGGATGCAATTCGCAGTGTAGGATTCTTGTGGATGGAAGAGGATGTCTGTTAATAATATCTACATATAATTATCATAAAAAATATATTTTATTTTCAAAAATATTCTAAAAAAATCAACAAAAACCGCATAAAATTTAAGTTCTCCAAAGATGTTTTTGAATAATAGAAAAAATCATTCATGTTTGTTTACCAATAAGTTTTGTTCTTTGGATAATAAATATTCATAATAAATATATTTTGTTCTTAAATAGTATTTTTATTTTATTAGATGGTCAACCATTGGATAGATATATTAATTGTCAAACACTGGTCCCCGCTGGTCAATACCTGGTGATTTGTGGCTTTTTTTTTTAATTTGTTATCAAGAAAAAAAGGATATTGTAGTAATTTTAACATAATAAACAGAATACTAAAACATTGATTATCTTGCTATTGTTTTTATTTTTTACTTAAAGCTAATCGTTTAGGGACGACAAGCTTTTTTTCTAAATAAAATTCTTAACCGGTCAACTACTGATGCACCCACCCTATACTGGATAAAGCCGAAGTAACAACATACATTTGGTTTGGGGTTGCCACCTGTCCTTTTTTGAAGCAAAATATCCTTGTGACTTTCTAAAGCTTAAATGCCCTTTTTACGGCAAATGTCTTTTTTTACAGCACATATCTTTGGAAGGGATATGGTTTGTACAAAAATATATAAACTGAGGACCATGGACCTTTTTTTTTTGACTCGATAGAATGACGCTTTGCGACCTTTTAAGGATGATGACTTTTTGTATACCGAAGCCCCTGTCAGTATAGTAGTCCTTTATTCACTTTTCAAAGAGGTGGCAATCCTAATTTGGTTATTATGAAAAACAGACCATATAAATTAGAGTAGAACTTAACAGCGACCAGACAGGGTTTTCCCAAGGAGGAAGATGTATAATTTGTATATAATTTAATGAATTTTAAATTGTGATTGTGAAGGTAGAGAGTGTATGAGGTAAAAAACAGTGAGATTTAGAAAAATATAAAAATTTGGTAAGGTAAGTTTAATTTTTTTTTTCTGTTTATCAAAATTGCTGATTGTAAGAATACAGGGATTAAAATCAATAAGTACATTACAAATTTTATTTTCTATCATAAAATTAGCTGTTATGGAATAATAATTCAAAGTTGCCTATTTCGTTTCAATTAAGATGGAAACAAATTCCTTGGGAACGCTACTGATCGGAAAATAATCTTTTTTTGAATCAGGATCAAGTGATTTGAATAGATGATGTAAATAAAGGAAATATTGAAATGTTTCTTTATGGTATATTATCCTGGGAATGACAAGCTGGAGGAGCTTATCGGAGGATTAGAAAATAATGTAAACATACAAACATCTTATCGTATGTTTTTCATTCAATATAATACCACAAGCAAAAGTAAAATTGTATTTGTTATTTATTGAAATAATCCATGCACAGTTAGAAAAGTAACAGGATTTCAAGAAGACCAAGCGGCATAACGGAAAAGAAAGGAGAACTGCAAGAAGCTCTTCGAGGTGGCAACATATTTTATTTACTTACTCAGACTAACTCAATAAAAATAATAAAGCATTCAATGTATATGCTCATAACCTCAAGGTGATTCATCAATTTAAAATTCAAATGTCTATTATCAAATGTAGCAAAGTCCACTTTTCTAAATAATAATAATAATAATGTTTATTCATAAATAATGCAATTTAATTAAATACAATATAATATTTGTTATGAATAAAGAAAAAAATATGCTAAGTGTTAAACACTTGTGCACAGTAAAACAATATGTATACCTACATTTAAAATTAACTCTTAACTCGTGGTAACGGTATTTGTACAATTAAGGTGACAGATATTTAAAAGCACAGCTTGTTAAAATATCTGCAACCCACAATGCCAAATTTATTATTTAAAAATAGTTTTTATATTTTCAAAAATTAACTTAAACAATCTTCCCTTACATTGCTATGTACACATTTACAAGTTTTACAAATTTTGAGGTTAAAAAGAAGAAACAAAGTAACAACTAAAAGAAGTTATCCAGATGATAACTCTATTAAGGTAAGCTTTATTTATTATTTGTGTATGTATTTAGTTATTCAGTTTAGACCTTTTCATTATTTATTTATTTATTTATTTATTTAATTTCAGTTCTCGGATTTATCGTACTATAGATTTTTTAGGTCTATCCAACTATGTATCTCATTCCTATTTTTTGAGAATATCCAATTTTTAACTTTTTTTTTAAACATCTTTATAGAATTTAATTGTTTAAAGGGTGGTGGAATTATATTGTATAACCTAGGTCCTAAATAGAAATAGCTTCTTTGAGTTCCCGTTTTAGAGACTTTGGGTATTATTGAAATATTTTCTTTATTCCTTGTATCATAGTGGTGTTCTAGACTATTCAAGTCGTTTTTAAAAAAATGTGTTGCCTTGTAAGAACTGATAAACAAAAAAGTTGCCTAATATCAAAAAACAATCATTAAATAACTGGTCAGAAGGGTATCTAAAATGTTTTCCGTATATTATTTTTATTAACCATTTTTGGGTAATTTCTAATTTGTTTAGATAGTTGTCACGCCTCCCCAGGCTATAATACCATAGTTAAGATGAGGCTCTATAAGTGCATGGTAAATTATTCGTAGTTGCTCTATATTTAGTATTTGTTTTAAATACCTGAATCTCCATAACATTGATCTTAATTTTTTTATTATAAAATTTATATGTATATCCCACCTGAGATGTGAATCCAAGTATATGCCCAAATACTTAACATGTGTTTGCCCTGCTATGGTAATATCCGCACATGAACAGTTATTTTTAATGACTAGTTCGGTAAACTCAGGTAAGTTACTATTTAAGGAAGTAAAAGGTACATAGTAAGTTTTGCTGTAATTCACAGTTAGTAATTTAGTTTTGAAAAAGTGGATTATTTTACACATTTCCTTTTCTACTTTTGATTTTAATTAAATTAATTAATTAATTAATTAAATAATTCACTACACAACAAAAACTATTTAAAACATATTAGAACGTTACATAAAATTACTGTTTTGGTTTTTAAGTGTATAAATAAATTATTTTATGTAAATTGGAGTCAAAATCACCGTAGGATTTTAAATAATATTTTAAATTAACTATATACAGGATGGTCCACCGGTAACGCCTCGGTCTGTATATCCAAAACTAAACTTTTTTTTAAAAATCTGTTTCTACGATAAGATGTATTTTAGAAAAGGCAACAATTTAAAAATAATTTCAATAATACAGGGTGCTCCAGGAAATTGGAATATATCAAAGTTAGGTTTTTTTAATTGGGACACCCTATATTTTATTGCATTTTTGAAATCTACAAAGAAAATTAGTGTAACTTTGTTAAGGGGTTGTTATACCTAGAGTCTATCATTTTTGATATATTCGAGGATTTTCAAAATTTTGGGGTGTTTAAAAACTGCAAATATATCCTACATTTCTTAATATTTCAAAGTGATTTTTTTAAGGTACATTAAGCGTCTTCTGGGCTGTAACCTCAAATACTTACTGATCAAAAATATCGTATAGGGTATTTACGAAATAGATATTTATTTTAGGTAGATTTAAACACCAAAAACTTCGTTATTTTAAGTAGAACACCCAGTATATTTTAACATTATTAGAAATATCTTTCGAAACCCTTTTAAACAAAAATACATAGGTATTCCCTATACCTATATGTTGTTGTTTTAGAGAATAGTCCAGTTCTTATAATTTATGTAAATAATTCATTAAATTTAGTTAATCAAGGTGTCTGGGCATTGATTGTCAATTTAATTTAAACTGTTTCCAATAGGTATTATTTTATGTTTTGTGCAATATTATTATTAAAATGAAGCACTATTTGCTGTGCAAGAAATGGTGGATATGATTCTCACCATAGGTGAGTGTTATGAAAACTGTTTTTTAGCAACACGGGTTTATGCCCAAAAGTATTCAGACAGAAATCAACCGGATAAGAACTTTTGAAAGAGTTTTAGAACGTTTTCGTACAACAGGCAGTGTTGCATATTCAAAACAAACTGTGAGTAAACCCGTAGTTGATAATGAAGACAACAAATTTCTAGTATTAGGTTCAGTAACGGAGAATCCTCACATTAGCACCAGGGAAATTTCGAGGCAAATGGATATACCTAGAACCAGTGCAATGAGAATTCTCAAGAAACACCGATTCCACCCTTACCATATCCAATTTCATCAACATTTATATGGTACTGATTTTCAACGACGCATAGATTTTAGTTTATGGGCGCTAGAAAAGGTAGGAGAAAATAGAGACTTTTTCGATTTTGTCTTATTTACAGACGAATCCACTTTCCATAACAATGGCTTAGTAAATCGCAATAATTTCCATTACTATGATACAGAAAATCGGCACCTATTTAGAACTATTGACAGACAAAACAGATGGAGCATAAATGTTTATGGGGGGATTATTGGAGATAAAGTTATAGGCCCATATTTCTTTAATAGTCATCTAAATGGAAATAATTTTTTGAGGTTCCTTCGTTCAGATTTTTGGCTGCTTCTCGAAGATATACCATTGAACGTACGGCAACAAATGTGGCTACAATTAGATGGTGCTCCTTCTCATTTTGCGCGGGACGTGAGAACATACGTAGACCGGAAACCTAATAAATGGATAGGAAGAGGAGGCCCATGCCATTGGCCACCTAGATCACCCTGTTTAATACCCCCAGACTTTTTTTTATGGGGTTACATAAAAAGTCTTGTATACAATACCCCAGCAACCACGCCAGAAGATATGAAGGAACGAATTAAGAATGCATTTGCAACTATTACGCCGGATATGCTAAAAAGAAATTCGTTTGAACGAAGGATCACAATGTGTATTCAAAAAGAAGGTCATCATTTTAAACATCTATTAAATTAATTTATTATCTTGTATTATTTTGCAATTCGTGTTTCAAAAAAAGAATGTAACAATGTTAGTAAAACTATCACAGATAGGTATATGGAATACCTACATCGTTTGAAAGGGTTTCTAAAGATACTTCAAATAACGTGAAAATATATTTGGTGTACCTATTTAAAATAACGAAGATTTTAGTGTTTAAATCTACGCATAATAAATAGTATTTCGTAAACACCCTATATTAATATTTTTGATGAGTAAGTATTTGAGGTTACAGCCCAGAAGACGCTTAATGAACCTTAAAAAAAATCAATTTGAAATATTAAGAAATGTAGGATATATTTGCATTTTTTAAACACCCGAAAATTTTGAAAATCCTCGAATGTATCAAAAATGATAGACTCTAGGTATAACAACCCCTTAACAAAGTTACACTAATTTTTTTTATAGATTTCAAAAATTCAATAAAATATAGGGTGTCCCGATTAAAAAACCTAACTTTGATATATTTCAATTTCCTGGAGCACTCTGTATTATTGAAATCATTTTTAAATTGTTGCCTTTTCTAATATACATCTCACCGTAAAAACCGATTTTTTAAAAAAAGTTTAGTTTTGGATATACAGACGAGGCGTTACCGGTGGACCACCCTGTATATTGGAGTTTACTGTATTTGATATTTAAGGTTGGAGTTTGCTATATATGATTATATGATATATGATATATATATGATATATGATACAACTAATTATTTCACCTATTTATTTATTTATTTATGCAAATGTGTTATAAATGTGTTATAAATGTGTTATAAATTTATTATGACTTTTCTTCTAAATCGCGATTTCTTACATTTTACTATTAATATTATTTTTTTTTTTTTTAATTTATTTATATATATATATACATATGTGTGTGTATGTATATATATTTTGGGTTCTTAAGGAAGAGCAGCCTAGCTGATTTTGCGCCCTTTAACCAACGTTTGCCTTTTTCTTATTTTTTATGTATATAGGTACTATAGTGAATATTCTATTTTAATTTACTTGTATTTTGTTGGTTAATAAAGACATTTATTATTATTATTATTATTATTATTATTATTTGTTCATGAAAGGAGGTTGCTGTTTATGATAGTAAACAGAGGTGTGAAAACATCCAGGACTGTATTGAATACAAACACACTTCTGCTCACTAATTAATACTATGATTAACAGAAACTAAAAGAAAATGTTTTTCATATTGTCAATAAACAATGTGTCCATGGGCGCCGACCAAAAAATTGCTGAGGGGCAAGTCTTATAGGCAAGTTTAAATTGCCGCAGGCTATAGAGGAAAGATATAGCGAAAAATCCAAAATCGGAAATCCAGGGCTCTTGCCCTCGTGTGGCTGCGCCTATGAATGTGTCCCTTACAGTTGACCACAAATGGGAAACTGTTTTATTATTCCACATTTTTGCAATTGAATGTACTTAATGTAGGAATTTATATGTTTCTCATTATCAATATAGATTTACTAATTGCGGTCCTGAAAAAATGTTGCTTATCTCAATCATTTCGCCTTATTT
Organism: Psylliodes chrysocephalus; assembly: GCA_927349885.1. Lineage (NCBI taxonomy): Eukaryota > Metazoa > Arthropoda > Insecta > Coleoptera > Chrysomelidae > Psylliodes > Psylliodes chrysocephalus. The sequence continues at coordinate 6,610,501 of OV651818.1, forward strand.
GCTTTCCAATTTTTAGCATTTCTAACACACTTTCTCGCGTGTTTTTTTATCTACAGGAGGACAAGAAACCTCCATTTTATAAATTTTCACTAAACAATTCTTATTATTTTGTTATTATATACTAAAAAACAGTAATCAACTATGCACGTGTTGTTACAAACCGACTACAGCTACCATACTGGTTTAACTACTTGTTATTGGCTTTGCTACTTTTGTTATGTAAAATCTGGAGATTGCTGTTTCTTATACAAACTTACAACTTTGCTGAATGGTTTTAACGGCTTATTTCTGTTTTTGTTAGAAGCTAAGATCTGATATTTTAATAAACAAACATTCCAAACCGGTACGACACAAAAAGCATCAATCGGAAAATTTGGAGTTTTCTGCTTTTGATATTAGACCCCTCAATTGATTATTTCAATCATTATTACTCAGGTAACCAATATTACGTCATTTAGACTCAAGATTCTAGTCTATTAAGATAAAGAAGTGTGTTAGTTTTTTGTTTTTAAGTTTTTACATTGATACTCATTGGATCAAATTATAATAAAGATAATTAGGTAATAAGATTTTTAGAATAAAACAAAAATTGTAAATTAATGTACTGTCTATGTGTAATTTCTGGGCCTAACTCAGGCAATCTTCAGAGTGCAAAGGGAGAGGAAGTAAGAACCTTCAGATGCTCAGAATAGTGCTAATCTGAGACACTGCAAGGCCGCCTGCGCAACCCTTGCACGTACCATTATCAGGAAGGACATAGACGTAGCCCTAATACAAGAACCCTGAATCTACAAAGGGCATGTGATGGGGCTCAGACAAACCAAAGGTAAGTTAATATATATTACCAAATGTGGAAACACTAGGTCTTTTATATACATAATGGTCTAGACATTCTCAACTTACAATATTTCTGTTTTAGAGACCTAGAAGCAGTCAGGATGGAAATAAACATAGCAGACAAGAGGCCACTCATTTTAACCTCTGCATACCATCCCTATGACTCATTAGTATATACCTGTCGGGCCGGAAACCTGCAGGTACTCATTGCTTTAGTCGCAAATTCACACCATATAACATGGAGCAGCAGTGATAACAACAAAAGAGGTGAGTCTTTACTTAAATTTATTCTAACCACTAAACTGGAAATATGTAATCGTGGAAATGAACATACTTGTGTAATCAGTAGACGAAGCGAAGTTATTGATATTACCCTTGGTTCTTCCTTCGTTTCAAATCACATTGGCAAGTGGTACGTGTCTAGAGAGCCTTCGCTCCCAGATAATATAATATAATATAATTTATTCTCAAAAATAGAAGTACATGTTAATATAGTAAATTAGAATAAATTATTATGCTCGATAAGCGATTTAACACTTGTTTCGAAAATAATTTAGAATAAAAAATACATACAATATACAATATAGTAAATCTAAATACAAATATATACTAGACAATAATTAAAATTAAATGACTATATTTTTAAATAACATAATATGCATAAAAATACATTGTGAATAAACATTTCATACAATTTTTATATATTGAACAAACAATACACAATAAATAACTTCACTAAGAGACAAATTTAAAGATAAATTAAAAAATAAATGTTTTTACAGTTTCTGAAACAGTGGAAAGATAGACCGAAGACAGATATATCTGCTTAACTACAGAATCTCGATTACATAATGAATTAAATCACGGTGTTGTTCAACGTAGAGAGTCAGATTTTTTTTAAAATGTTTTAGATAGACTATTGATTTTAAATCAGGTGGTAATGAATTGTACATTTTAGGTCCGATATATGAGTAAGCTCGTTGTCCAACTGACTTATGCATATGGGGAATTAACTCTGAATTTTTATTTCGTGTATTATAGGAGTGTTGTAGTTGTATATTTTTTTTGTTGAAATGATAATATATATTTACCTTTACGTAAAAAAGTTGTCGGATATCTAGAATTTTTGATTCGGAATATAGCAGGTTTGTTGGGTATGTGAAATCTTTATTAAGCATCAGTTTTAAAAACCTTCGTTGGATGATTTCTAGTGTATGCATATGAGTTTTTAAAGCGTTGCCCCATACTAAAAGGCCATACCTCAAGTGACTCTCCACCAAAGCAGAGTAAAGAAGTCTCAGTTGATTAATATTAAGGATTGATTTTAAATATTTAAATTTGTAAAGGATAAATCTTAGTTTTTTACAAATGAACAGTATATGTTCGTCCCACTTAAGATGGCTATCTAGATAGATTCCTAAATATTTTATATTTGATACTTGGTTAATTCTAAAGTGGCAGTTATTATTAGTAAAATTTAAATTATTAAAGAAAGGTGCTGATGGTTTATTACAATAGAATGGTAAGTAAAACGTTTTTTCTAAATTAATAGTTAGTAATTTTGAGTTAAGCCAATTTTGGATTTCAGGAAAGTCACTCTCGACCAGATCTTTAATATTATGCCAAGTATCACTGCTATAGAAAACAGCTGTATCGTCCGCAAAGCCCAGAATCTCACCTTTAGATTTGATTGAAAACAGATTGTTAATATACAAATTAAAAAGAAGTGGGCCTAGAATAGTACCTTGGGGAACTCCATATCTGACCGGTAAGAAACTACTGTATATGTTACGTATTCTAACCATTTGTGTTCTTCCATTTAAGTAGGTTTTAAATAAGTTTAGAGGAATATTTCGTATACCATAGTTCTCTAGAGTATCAAGAAGTAAAGGATGACTGACAGTGTCAAAAGCCTTTGAGAGGTCCAGAAATATGCAAAGACAGGGTTTGCTTCTGTCAAGAGCATTATTAATTTTTTCTGTCAGAGCCAATAAAGCATCCTCAGTAGATTTCTTTTTTCTAAAACCATACTGATTGTTAGATAATAAATTGTATTTATTTAAATATGAAGTTAAGCGTGTCTCTAGCACCTTCTCAAAGACCTTCGATAGACTGGAAATAAGGGAAATGGGCCGATAGTTGCTAGCAATGTTTTGATCACCTTTTTTGAAAATGGGAACAACAATGGTTTCTTTTAGGGATGATGGCCATATACCATATTCCATAGATTTATTAATTATATAGGTTAGAGGTTCTTGAATAAAAGGAGATATAATTTGTAAAATTTCAGATGTAATTTTATCAATTCCCGGTGATTTTTTAGATTTTAGATTATTAATTATATTTTTTATTTCATTTTTATTAGTAGGATATAATACAAAACTATTTGGAACAGAAATTTTTGGAGGTTGATAATTGGGAGGTTGTTTAATTTTATTTGCTAATTTTTCTCCAGTTTCTGAAAAGATTTTATTAAACTGACTAGCAATAAGTTTAGGATCTGATACTAAGATCCCCTGGTCATTGTCACTATATAAGGATTTTATTTCGCGATTTGGCTTATTACTATTATTAGAAAGATTATTAATTATTTTCCAAAGTTGTTGTGAATTATTTTTATTATTGTTAATCAAATTTTGATAGTAATTAAATTTACATTTTTTAATTGAGTTTGTTACTTTATTTCTGTAATATTTATACTCATGTTTTAAATTTTCGTTGTGAGGATATTTTTTAATTTGTTTGTGTAAATTGTTTTTTGTGTTAATTAACTTGACTAATTCGTTAGTCATCCAAGGTGTGAGTTTAGATTTTTTCCTGTATACCTTAATATTAATAATACTTTTGTTTAGGTTTGAAGTTATAGTTTCAATGAATTGTTTTGTTACAGATTCCGGGTCATTATTTTCAAAGATATTATGCCAAGATGTATGTTGTATTTGGGATTTTAATTTTTTGTATAGAATTTGTTGTTTGAAGTGTTGCCTATTTGTGTTCCCATTGTTTAATGCAAAATTATGAACAATTTGTAACGCTATAGAAAAATGATCAGTAACTGTAGTTTTTATTATTAAAGGTAATAAATGTTGTAATAATGTTTGTTGTTTTACTTTAATGAATATGTGGTCAATACATGATTTATATTCTCCTTGGATTCTAGTTGGACTATTTATAACCGATTTGTATCCAAATTGATTCATTAGGCTAAGATATTCATTTACCTGTTGAGTTTTCAATAGAACGTCTATATTTATATCGCCTAGAAATAAATAACAATATTCATTATTAGTAGTATTAACCTGTAGAAATTGTTCTAAAGATTCTATAAAAGTATTAATGGTAGATGCTGGGGATCTATAATATGCAGTTATAAGTATGTTTTCATGTTTATTTAATTGTATGAGTAATTGAATGGCATTACTGTGCGCTAGAGGTAGTATTTTATATGTATGTTTAAATGTTGATTTTATAAAGATAACAACTCCGTCACACTGATTCAAATTACCGCGATTGTAAATAATGGAATATCCAGGAATAGTAAATAGATCCAAATCATCTATTATTCTTGTTTCAGTAAATACTATACAATCGATATCTGTTTCTAAATTATTTAAAAAAACCTTGTATTCATCTATATTCCTATTAAGACTACGAATGTTATTGTGAATTATTTTGAAATTATTAGTATTACTATTTACATTTAAAACATCTTGTAATTCTTTGTAGTCCTCCAGGGTGAAATCTTCCACTTTTTCAACCATGAAATTATTGATATACGGATCCATTAAATTAAAAAAATTTTATACTCTAAGAACAATATACCAAATCGGCAAATTTTATGAAACACAAATAGTAAAAAATTAAGTAAAAAAATACAGAAATTAATATTTACACTATTTATTTATTTTTATTTGAATTAAGCCTTGTTCTTGGCTTCAAATTTTTTGGAGTGGGATTCTGAAAGCTGTCTTCTCTTTCTTCTTCAAGCAGCGTTGTGGGATTTGGAGTATTTGGTGCACTACTAGATCCTTTTTCTTCTTCTTCAAAAGATTTTAGATCTTCTAGAGAATATTTATTGTCGTCTATCACAAGATAGTTACCTCGAATATAACACTTCTTATATTTTTCAGATTTTCTGTATTCTATTAAATAATTTTTTAGTTGTTTATATGTTTCCCTGTCTTCCTCTGTTAAATCTTCGTTAATTGAGAAACCAGACCCTTTGAGGTTTTTTCTTTTTTGAAATATTTCGTTTTTCTTAAAGTATGTTACGAATTCGATTTTTAAGGGAGCTGCTGGTGATTTTCCAAGAGTATAGAAGTTACTTATATCTCCTTCACTTACTTCGACTCCAACAAGTTTTTTTATCTCGTTAATAACTAATTCTGTTCTTAAATCTTCCTGTGGCTTATTGAGCCCAAATAAAATTAAATTGTTTTTTCTCTGGTTTTTTTCCAGATATTTTATTTTTTGTTTCAGTGTAGAATTTTCTTGTTCTAATACTCTTATTTTAGCGTTTTGTTCCTCTAGCTTCAGTGAAACCATACAGGTGAATATACACAGGGGATGCCCTTCTCCTCCACTGTGGAACCTAGTGGCAGATGAACTGCTGAAAACACTGACCAATCAAAGGACGTACGCCAAAGGATATGCCGATGACATAGTATTCCTTATCCGAGGAAAACACCAAACCACAATCTTTGAACCCTTACAAAAAGTGAGCAACAAATGTAAAATGTCTCTCATTGCAGGGAGACGGGCATTTGCAAAAACATGAGGATTAAAACCTAAAATGGTCCACTGGCTATATTTAGTAATAACAAGACCCATGATAAATTATGGGGCGGTTGTTTGGTGGCCAAAAGCAAATCAGAAAACAGTCCTCAATACTCTCTCAGGAGTTCAAAGGCTAGCATGCCTGTGTATTACAGGAGCACTGAGAAGTACACCAACAACCTCTATGGAAATCATTACAAACCTCCCACCCCTTGACCCAGTCATAAAGGGGGAGGCCAGAATGAGTGCATACAGACTAGAAATCTTCAACAACTGGAACCCATACCAAAATAACACACATGAAGTAAATGATCCTATATTAAACATGGGATCAGATCACATGACACCCCTCCTAATCGTCAACAGACTCTTCCAGGTCAAGGAGGTAAATAAATACTTGTTTAGCGGTCTCGTATAGTATATATAGATTAATCTAAAACTAACAAGGGAACAGGCTCTGACTTGCATGGAGTTAAACCCAAATGCGACATCATCGTCTCACTGGGAAAACATACCACTGTATTTCAGGCTGAAATACATGCAATCGAATTGTGTGTTCGAGAAGATTTAAGAAGGAAGTACAAAAACAAACCATCCCTAATTCTCTCAGATAGCCAAGCAGCCTTAAAGGCTCTGGATTCAAACAGAATCAAGTCAAAGCTTGTCTGGAACTGCCTTGGAATACTAAATGATCTGTCAACCCACAGTAAGGTAAAAATAGCGTGGGTACCAGCCACAAAGGTATCCAAGGGAATGAAAAGGCTGATGGACTCGCCAAAGAGGGATCAGATCTACCATTTACAGGACCTGAACCTGTATTTCGAATAAGCAAAACCTCTACTCGACAGGAAGTGAACAGGTGGATAATCACAAAACACCAAATTCACTGGCAACAGATAAGAGGGCACAGAATCAGTAAGCTCATGCTAAGGGGACCAAACCCACGCATGGCTACTGAGAGTACTGAGGCACTACAACTCGCAAGGCCTCAGATATCCACCATTGTGGGATTACTAACGGGACACTGCTTGCTGAAACACCTTCATGTAATGGGATTACACAATGATCCCACTACTTGTAGACTTTGCATGGAAGAGGAAGAAACCTCATACCATGTGATCTTCGAATGCGAAGCTCTTACTGGGCGACGTTTCATCCTTTTCGGCTTAGAACCGGAAAGAACGCCCCAGGAACACTTGGTGGGGAACCTATTAAAACTAACCAAAGACACAAAACTATTCCAAAGATAGTACTTGAATACAGGAAAGCAGGGGAATACAATAAATCGAAGAGGCCGCAGTGTTCTGGGCCAAACCTGATCCTACCTGCTTATAACCGACAAAGATAAAGATGTGTAATTTCGGAAAATTAAATTATATTATTTCAAAATACTCCCATAAGAATGTAATATACATTCAATTTTCTTTTTTGTTTCGTAACAATATGGAACTAAGGAAATACAAAATAAAGTCTGTACTAATATTAAATAACAAATAGAAATATATTGGAGAAACTGTGACTTGCATTGCAATAATGTGGTAAGTTTTTAATAATTGTTTTATATTGGGGAGTTTATAATTTATATAAAGAAATATAAATAAATTTTATATTTTTGTGTTCTTTTCTAACTTCGTGATAATAGCAGTAAATAGTTTTTTTAGCCATACCTCGTATATTAATATGCATAATACCGAATCATTAGCTTTTATTAAACCTATTTTCATGGAATTTCCGACCTTTTAAATTTTAGAACGATTGGTGCTAATTTCAGAAAAAGCCGGTAAAGGAAATCGTCTTGTCGTTATAATTAAATCGCGTTCTCTTTGACATTGGCCTATTCTCTCTGCGAAATATCATTCGGGCTAATATCCAGGCTGCTTTTTCCTCAAAATTTTTATTCCTGTCACGGGCTATATCGAATTATATTAGGAAATCTCCAATATTATAAGAATAAAAAAGAAATGAAAGAAGGATTTTTTTTTGAAAAAATGGGAGAATGAGTTATAACAGCGACGTCGACATCTTTACTAATGGAATTAATAAAATAGTAAAGTTAAAAAAAAGTGGTTATTTAATCTAATATGAAAATAAAAAGATAATAAACTGCTTTACAAGTATTAGAAATTAAAAATTTAAAAAAACCGACTTCAAAAACGTGCAGATGCCATTACATCTTAACCAAATTTATATGGGACCACCCCTGAGGTACCCCCTTACTAACAAAAAAGAATCATTTAAATCGGACAAGGTAGTTAAGCATTATCGCTAAACATACATAAAAAATGAAGAGTTTGAGGATTTTCTCATGGACCCAATTATTAGATTTTGACCAAATTTATATGCGACCACCCCTGAAGTACCCCCTTTCTAACAAAAAAAGAATCATTGAAATCGGACACCGTGTTAAAGAATTATCGCTGAACATACATAAAAAAAAAATATCGCGACGAATTGAGAACCTTCTTCTTTTTTGAAGTCGGTTAATAAGGTAAACTTGGTTCGCTACTTGAAAGGTACCTTTGCATTTCTCCCACGTAATATTGTCGTGCGAACCATTTTTTATCAGTTCGATACTGCTCTAACCTGTTAAGTGCCTATCTGCCTTATTTGGGCATCTTATGACCGCTTTTCTAATTTCCAAAAATATTAAATAGAATCAGTCAATCTCCAAAATCTCCCTATAAGATACGCCTATGAAAAGCGCTATTCGAAGTGAATAATGTATTCTAGAAAATACTGGATCCCAGACGAAGTATCTCGAAACGATTCTAGTGGACATACCAGTTCATACAAGTATTAGAAATTAAAAATTAAAAAAAAAACGACTTCAAAAACGTGCAGATGCCATCACCACATCTTAACCAAATTTATATGGGACCATCCCTGAAGTACCCCCTTACTAACAAAACAAGAATCATAACTTTTATCCAGCCACAACGGCATGTCACGTAAGATTTAAAAATAGTTAATAATAACAACAAAAAAGTAACGCACTATCATGAACATAAACATTGAGAAATAAAAAAGTACGTTCAATGAGAAGGCTGACACTTCGATAATTTTTTTAATGTTTGCAGTATAATTTGACTTTCAAGGCAACACGGCATAGAACTGAATATTTGTCTTTACTTACAATAGGCCAGATACATTTGGTACTTGAGACTAACGATTTTAAGGCTAAATCATTTTGAAACTCAATTACTTCCATTTCTGTTGCAGCGATGTCTTCGCCAAAGTTCTGCATAACACAAGTTGCAAACTGTTGGATATCAATTTCCATAAAGGGTGAAACAACAAACTGCGCTACTAAAGCCATTTCGTTGAAATCCTTAAAACGATTTTTGAAGTTATTCTTCAGGGTAGAAACTATTTCTACATATTTGCTGTCATAAGGTTCTAATGGATTTTGAGATATTTTTTCTTAAAGAATAGGAAAATGCTTGGCATCGCTGTTAATTAGGTTTTGTTCCCAAAACTCCAGCTTTTTGATAAATGCTTTTATATCAGAAATCATTTCCGCTAGTTCTTTGTCTCTCCCCTGAAGCTGCAAATTAAGTTCGTTTAATTTCTCTGTAATGTCCCAGGGAAAACCATTAAAACGTTTTAGCACCCGTAATCTACTTAACCATCGGACTTCAGAGTGAAGGAGTAGGTCCCCGTATTGACAGTCAACTTCATCGGCCAAGGTTTTGAATAATCTTCTTTGTAACGCTTGAGCTCTAATCTTGTTCACAATTTTTACCACCAGTTTCATAACGTTGTTTAGTTTCAGGAAATTTCCACATAATACTTGCTGATGGATAATGCAGTGGTAACAGAGAAATTGCGGAAAAGTTTCATCTTTACGACATAACGCCACCAGACCCTTATCACAACCCACCATAGCTGGAGCGCCATCGCATCGGTTGTCAAGCCTACCATTTTCGATATTGGAATTTTCTCGGAAGAAATAATATTTTTTAAATGAGAAAACAAGTCCTGTCCAGTAGTGTGTCCTTTCAGTTATATAAACTTCAAAAGATCTTCTTTAATCGTAAAATCACTAAAAACCATCCTGACGAACACGGCCATCTGGGCAGTGTCAACGACATCTGTTGATTCATCCAGTTGTGAAAAATAAACACAGTTATCTAAGTCAGTTCTTAACTGTACACGTCTTATCACTGTATTAGCAGAAAGTTGCATAGATTTTATAGCTGAAACTATCTCGCCTTTATTTCTAAAGTTGGTAAATAACGAATCAGCAGCTTCTAAAAACGCCTGTTTTATCATTTCCCGTCTTCATCTTTTTTGTGCAATTATCTGGGACACACGGTACGATGCTTCAGTTGCTGCCTTATTTTTGTCGACTATTCTTAAAAATATTGTTTGTTGTCCAATTAACTGCTTTTTTAACTGTTTCAGTTTCTCCTTTCTGGCGGCAGAATGTAGTGGAAACGATTTTTCAAAATTAGAATGTACAGTTTTATGATGTCTCTCAATATTTCCTTTTTTAGCAACGGAGACCGAAGTATTACATAACAAATACACGTTTTTATCTTTAACTTTTGTAAAAAAGTATTGTTCTTCCCATTCCGAATGAAAGTGGTATGTCTTTACCTTCTTACAACTGCTTGCCATAATATTATTTTTTGTTGTTCTCTACTAACCCAACCGCTGAACGTTGGTTACGCGTTCAGTTTTAAACTAAGCGCAATGTCGCCGCGCCGTGCGTATTTATCCCGTTCAAAGCAATCCTGATCGTTCTCGAACACTAACACGCTGGTCCGGCTGGTCGGTTCTAGCCGATTCTAGCTTGATGGCGTCAGCGGCAGATCGCTCACCGCAACGTTGCCGCTGTTTAGGTTTAATATTATGACAATTAGATTTTTTTGTGGAATTTTCGGAAGCTTCTCTGATTTTTGCAGTTTGTATTTTTTAAATTAAAATCGTTGTGAGAGCTACCAGAATTACCTCCGCGAGCTACCGGTAGCTCGCGATCGATAGGTTGGCAACCATTGCTATAGATCAAGCAATAAATGCCTTGGAAACCAGATATAATTTGCTAAATACTCACAGTAATTATTTCAGCTTTTTGTATAATATTTTTGGTATAAAAGACATGCCCAGAAAGACATGCAAAGATTTGGAAGTAGTTTTAACTGATGGAAATTCAAGCGGTCTTAACGCCCTGGAACTAGCCGATGAAATAAGCATTGTTTAGTCATTATTAACAAAAAAGAAAACCCCTGTTGAAGTTCTCAAGTTTATCGCTACACGTAAATTCGCACCAAACCTCAGCATAGCATTAAGAATCCTACTTACATTGCCAGTCACTGTGGCTTCAGGGGAAAGAAGCTTTTCAAAACTAAAAATATTAAAAAAATATCTCAGAACAATGCAGACGCAAAATCGTCTTAATGGATTGGCAATGATAGCTACAGAACACGAAATTAGTTACAAATTATACTTGAAATCACTGGTTCGTGAGTTTGCCGAAAGAAAAGTTAGAAAAAGGGCATTTTAATTACTTTGGTTAGTTAGAATTTATTTATAATATGGGATGGGATATTAGTTTAGTTAGCATTATTACATTTTAATTTTTGTTATTTTGCCTTAAGTGCTAAATTGCTTATCTTGTTATCTGATGATTGAGTTTTTAATAAAACGTTTTTTTATTATTTTTTTTTTTCAATATTTTCTTGACTTTCTGATATGGTCGCATGAGATTTACTTAAAAAAAACGGGGAGGGGGCGCAAATTAAGGTTTTGCCCTGAGCGCCAAAATGTGTCAAATATCGGAAAACTACAGATGTTGCCATATCCCGAAATTAAAGCAACAGCTCTAATACTAATAAAATCCACCGTACAGGATCTTTTATTATAGAATGTTGTATTAAAAGTAGCCTCTATTTTGAATGCTTCGATAACTTGTTATTACGAGCAAGTTATTTTTTGTGTTAAAAGACTACAGCCTGTTTGCACCGTTAATCGTTAAAAAATAAGCAAAGCTTCAGATGACATTTTTCATAATAAAAATGTCATTTTAAGCTTCGCTTATTTCTTAACGACTAGCTAGCAAATGGCCCGGAAGGGTTAATTGGGGAGGTCCTTAATGACCCTCCAATATTGTGAAAACGGTTTTACGAACTTTTAAAATCACTTTTTTACTTCCAAAGATACAAAGCATCGCTACGAATTGTCTAATTGATATCTACCAAACCCATTAAACTATTTGTAGCTAAATAAACAGAATTATATGGAAAAGCTTGAACAACATTACTAACTAAAATACAATGAAAATCGTCCTCGGAATGGATTTAATTAAAACACTAAATATCATTTTAATATTAATAGTATTTGTAACATTGGATTTTCAAAAGTGCAGGCACACAGATTTGTTTGTTGTGAGCACATAATCTCTTTGCATCTATATTTGAAATAGCTAATAAATACAGGAAATAATTACACAACTTATTGCAAATTGTGTTTGTCGATAATGATGTTTCACAATCAGCAGTAAAGAATTAATTAATTGTAGGTGCAGGTACATTTTGTTCTTCAAAAAAAGTATAGTGGCAATTAATAAAAACAATAATGCAATATGTGGAAAGATCACTATATAAAGGTACGTTTACTTCTGATATTTATTGCATGATATTTATGTCTGACAGTTGTTTAGTTCAGTGTAAACACTCAAAAATATATGTCCGAGATAAATTTTTGTGTGTTTACACTGGACTAAACAACTGTCAGACATAAATCTCATGCAATAAATGTCAGATGTAAAGATACCTTTAGAATTAGTAGTGGAGTGTCTGGGGGTTTTGACCTCGGACTTCTGCTGCAGTGAATACATTTATATGGTTAAAGTGGAATTTTGTTTTTTATACATGAAATTGCAAAGTTTACCAAATTTGTTTTGTGCTTTTTATTTAATTATTTAAACAAAAATATAAAAAAATATTTGAGTAAGAAGTGTAATAGTAGAAGACATTAAATGAATGTAATTTTACTAAAATAAAAATAATTTGCTTAAAAGAAATTAAAAAAAAAATACAAAAAACAAGTGATCACTCATACATTCAGCTATTGAATATACTGGGTTCTATTTAGTTAATTTAAATATATTTTTTTCAATAATGTTATTTTTTTTTCTAATTCACTTAAGTACCTACATATGACATATAGAAACCACTGCCTGAGATGTCAATTGTTCCAATAGCTGACATTGTAGGAAATGGTACCAATGGACGACAATAATTAAACAAAGAAGGAAAAATACTAATAAAAATAAAAAATACGTGTGACACTCGGGGACTGCCGGGGTAAAGCTATTGCAAGCATTTTTTATCAACTTATGCAATTATAATTATTTATTTATGCAGTATTTTTTTTTTCTTTGATATTACTTTAAGTTTTTTCTTTGAAATTAATTCAAGTTACACTGTTTGAGCGTGGTGACCGATAAGAAAACAAATTTTTTTCTCTTATTGAATAAATGTGGGTTATTTAGGAATTTTTATCATTGAAACTATAGGTTTATGGTAACTGAAATAAGAAACATAAGTTTAAGACTTTATATCCTCTAAATATCTGGAAAGTACCGCCTCAATGGTGGTCCCATATTTTGTTGTGAATTCTTGTGGATCATTATTCATTTTCAAATTCAATTTTTCCGAAATTGTGTCTAAAAGAGATAGAATCAGTTATGAGCAGTTAGCAGCTAGTCTACACGCATACGACTAGTCGCACGCACACAAACACCGTGCCGAAGTCTGCCGAACTGAAACGACGTTAGACGATGCAAGGCTTTCAACGCCGCACCGCTGTGCCGGTCGGAGTGGGGGGGTTTATTTTCGTTATGGAATTTCTGTTTAGATTTTTCGATTTTTGATTATTCGTTTTTTCGATTTTTTGATTTTTCGATTTATCGATTTTTTGATTTTTCGATTTTTGGTTTATTTTTGTTACGGAATTTCTTGATTCTGTCGCCGCGCTCAAAGCCCGCGATAAAATAAATTCATTAGAAAACATTATTTAAGAAACATATTCCTACTTTATATGTTATATATAGACAATATAAACATACTGTTATGATATTCACTGTCACTTCATAACCAAAAAATTAAAAAAATACAACACACCTCAACTTACCTCGGCTAGTTTTTTAATATAATATTTTTTTTTACTGAGCAGATTATCTTTATCACAGTGGTGTCGGTTCAAGAAAATGAAATATTTTATAAACTTAATTTACTTTTTTAATTTAATTATTTATTTTATTTAGTTTAGTTTATTTCATTTATTAAGTTTAGTTTATTTAGTTTATTTAGATTATTTAGATTATTTAGATTATTTAGATTATTTAGATTATTTAGATTATTTAGATTATTTAGATTATTTAGATTATTTAGATTATTTAGATTATTTAGATTATTTAGATTATTTAGATTATTTAGATTATTTAGATTATTTAGATTATTTAGATTATTTAGATTATTTAGATTATTTAGATTATTTAGATTATTTAGATTATTTAGATTATTTAGATTATTTAGATTATTTAGATTATTTAGATTATTTAGATTATTTAGATTATTTAGATTATTTAGATTATTTAGATTATTTAGATTATTTAGATTATTTAGATTATTTAGATTATTTAGATTATTTAGATTATTTAGATTATTTAGATTATTTAGATTATTTAGATTATTTAGATTATTTAGATTATTTAGATTATTTAGATTATTTAGATTATTTAGATTATTTAGATTATTTAGATTATTTAGATTATTTAGATTATTTAGATTATTTAGATTATTTAGATTATTTAGATTATTTAGATTATTTAGATTATTTAGATTATTTAGATTATTTAGATTATTTAGATTATTTAGATTATTTAGATTATTTAGATTATTTAGATTATTTAGATTATTTAGATTATTTAGATTATTTAGATTATTTAGATTATTTAGATTATTTAGATTATTTAGATTATTTAGATTATTTAGATTATTTAGATTATTTAGATTATTTAGATTATTTAGATTATTTAGATTATTTAGATTATTTAGATTATTTAGATTATTTAGATTATTTAGATTATTTAGATTATTTAGATTATTTAAATTATTTAGATTATTTAGATTATTTAGATTATTTAGATTATTTAGATTATTTAGATTATTTAGATTATTTAGATTATTTAGATTATTTAGATTATTTAGATTATTTAGATTATTTAGATTATTTAGATTATTTAGATTATTTAGATTATTTAGATTATTTAGATTATTTAGATTATTTAGATTATTTAGATTATTTAGATTATTTAGATTATTTAGATTATTTAGATTATTTAGATTATTTAGATTATTTAGATTATTTAGATTATTTAGATTATTTAGATTATTTAGATTATTTAGATTATATAGATTATTTAGATTATTTAGATTATTTAGATTATTTAGATTATTTAGATTATTTAGATTATTTAGATTATTTAGATTATTTAGATTATTTAGATTATTTAGATTATTTAGATTATTTAGATTATTTAGATTATTTAGATTATTTAGATTATTTAGATTATTTAGATTATTTAGATTATTTAGATTATTTAGATTATTTAGATTATTTAGATTATTTAGATTATTTAGATTATTTAGATTATTTAGATTATTTAGATTATTTAGATTATTTAGATTATTTAGATTATTTAGATTATTTAGATTATTTAGATTATTTAGATTATTTAGATTATTTAGATTATTTAGATTATTTAGATTATTTAGATTATTTAGATTATTTAGATTATTTAGATTATTTAGATTATTTAGATTATTTAGATTATTTAGATTATTTAGATTATTTAGATTATTTAGATTATTTAGATTATAGTAACAACAACAATTTCAACAATAAACTACGTAGACTATAGTTTATATAAAAATTAGTTACTAATATTGTTTTAATATTTATTATTATTATTATTATTATTATTATTATTATTATTATTATTATTATTATTATTATTATTATTATTATTATTATTATTATTATTATTATTATTATTATTATTATTATTATTATTATTATTATTATTATTATTATTATTATTATTATTATTATTATTATTATTATTATTATTATTATTATTATTATTATTATTATTATTATTATTATTATTATTATTATTATTATTATTATTATTATTATTATTATTATTATTATTATTATTATTATTATTATTATTATTATTATTATTATTATTATTATTATTATTATTATTATTATTATTATTATTATTATTATTATTATTATTATTATTATTATTATTATTATTATTATTATTATTATTATTATTATTATTATTATTATTATTATTATTATTATTATTATTATTATTATTATTATTATTATTAGTTGTATCACCTTGTAAAATTTTTATTTTTTTGTAAAATAGACAAATTGTACATACAACAATTTCTAATTTATTATCAATAATAAATTCTAACAAAGTTTAACTTTTTGAACATCAAATAAATTTTCTATCTACTAACTTAATTCTATTAACCATTCATTCATCATCATACACACTTATTAATAATTACGATATATTTAACAGGCAATTAAATTAAAAACTTTGTATATATTTATTTATTATTTATACCTTTATTTAGAATTTCAAAATTTCTTTGACATATTTCAAACTAACATTTAGTCAAATTTTGACTTTTTAATTCTCAAAATGTACTAACTATAATTGTTTTGATAATTTCTACTATTATACTTTATATAAATATCAGTGAGAGACAGTCTTTGGTATGAATGTCAAAGCAGACAGCAATTTGTCCTTTACTTTCACATCAATAAAAAATGATCTACTCACGAGAGAAGTCTTTTATAACTGGATCTAAATTTCTTATCCGTTGTAGATTCCCTTTCAGGCAATCCGGCTGCTCTTCCTTGCACCGTCTTCCGGTCACCATACAATTTGAACTGTTTACTATACCATACAACTCAGTGTTACAACTTGTCTATTTGACTTTTAAATTATTAAATATGTTATGACTCTATAAATCTTTATGAATTATCGCAACTTGTAAATTTAGATTACATGAAGCCTTCGAAAACAGAAAATTGGTTCTCCGTCAGAAATTTTTAAACCAATCTTCCAAAAATAATCTATCAATCCCCGTCTCCCCGGATATTCTGACATCTGATTTGACAATTTTTTCTTTATCCAAGAATTCGATGTACAGGGTGATATTTTTAAATTTATTATTCATCAAGATATATTTTATATTGAGTAAAACTTTATTTTCTATTTTTAATGATTCATTCACAATACATAAAATTGTAATACATTTTTTATATTTTATCAACATTTAGACCAGAGCATACTGGCCCATTCGTTTGCAAAATTGTTTTAATACGTTTTTTTTTTAAATGTCCGGAAGGCTGTTGATGTTATTGTTTAAACAACGAAAAATTAATTAAGCCAGAAAAAATGCATTTTTTGCAATGAATTAATTTTTTTTATATTTTTTAGTATATTTCAAATAAAAAAGTCCTTACGCCTATCATTGTATCTTTAACCCCTTAATTGTTATGAATTTTTTAAAATCCGAAATTGACGAAAATTATAATTTTCTTGAATTAAATAATATACCTTAAAATTTAAAATGCTATAATTTTAAATTTTTTACCGAATATTCAAACTATAATAAACCTTAGGATGATTGTTCCTTGCTTGTTTATCTAGGAACCTGGAGTGCCAGCAAGTAAGACAAACCCAATCATTACTACCAGCGATCCTACCACTAAGGTATATACCCTACATTTATTCCTTAAAACGAGATAATTATATGTACAATATAGTTTTGACGAGGGATAGTTGATTTCTATGGTTTTAGGTTTACAGAAATTACAGAATTTAAAATAAGTACTTGGTTTCTGTGCTTTGCAAAACGAAAATTGTGTAGGACTGTTTAAGTATTTAGTGTTAATAAAAAGAGGGGTTGTCACATCGCTTTTATAAACTAATCTCTATAGAAACTTTTACTTGTATAACCTAGAATTTAATGTATTTACTATGATATTGGAAACCAAACAGTACTGATTGGGATATAACACCATTGATTCTGAATAATTTGTACATAATTCGTTACCTTTAATTTTTTTTTCTTATATCGTGCAGGCTAAATATTTATAATTTATAGGTTATTTCTTATTTCGTATTTAAGACAGACTTTTGAAGTGAAAGGAAAAGTTCTGTGTTCTACTATCT
The DNA here is from genome assembly GCA_927349885.1 of Psylliodes chrysocephalus. Classification (NCBI taxonomy): domain Eukaryota; kingdom Metazoa; phylum Arthropoda; class Insecta; order Coleoptera; family Chrysomelidae; genus Psylliodes; species Psylliodes chrysocephalus. The sequence continues at coordinate 6,628,394 of OV651818.1, forward strand.
TCAACCACGGGGTTCTGTTCAACATTGATAGTGTATCGGGGCATACGCTCAAAGTATGAATTAGTAGTTTTAAATTAGTTCAGAATTCTTTCAGCGAACTAATCTAATTAATATAATAAAAAACGTACTGTATACTCACCGAAAAAGCTTTCAAAAACACCAAACACTGTATGATACCCTCCATGGTGTCACCAGTAAGACAAAAAGTTCCGGTTAGGTGACGCCCGCGCCTCCCGATTGCGGCGGTGGTAGCCAAACTAGCGTGAACTAACGCCCGTCTGGGCAGCGTGGACCCGGCTGCTGAAATTGCGACAGTTCCAGGATGTACCAAACTTCCACCGTTCGACGGAGTCAAAGCTCCAGAATGCAACCGACCTCCAGACTTGGTGGTAGCGTTTATTAGACGTTCCAAGGAGTCCATTGCGATTAAATAGATTTAGATTCAAACAGTTACACGTGGTAATTAGTAACTTATCGCATAATATCCATCCCACACTTAACACTTACTCATTTTTTAAATATTAGAAAAGTCACTGCTTTCTTAGATACAATTCACTCACTTTTTGGTAATTTGTTCATTTTTATCTTTGAAATATTTTATGGTTAAAGAGTACCTGTATTATAACGTTATTGTTAATAAAAAATGTAATAAATTACGTACAATTTTTTTAGATTCTTTTGAAAAATATCAGTTATTTACCATAAAAAAATACTCAATTGCTTAGTACGATTCTGTATTAAAATTTATTAGTAAATCAGTTATTTTGATTAACTAGTTTTGTACGTGTTTTATTAAATTCTTTTTTCTACTAGCGTGCGGGAAAGTCCACTTTTCCGCACTCATTTTAGTGTTAAAAGAGTCACTTTTCCGCACTAGTGTGGAAAAAAGTCTTTCCGCACTAGTTTGTTAAGTTTTTGGGGAATATACTGACATTTGAATATTTAAAATATATATTTGTATGGTTGTAGTTTATAAAATGACTGAAAAATTAAGAAATTTATTAGAATTTTGCTATAATTTTTAATAAAAAGGAACGTATGCTTCAATAATTCTTTTATTTGTTACTTTGAATCACCGTAGCAACAAAGAAAAAATAAAACTGTCAGTCAAAACACTACCTTGTCAAACCAATTTTACCGTCGCGTCTTTTTCTAGAAGATAATTTTTCATGGATTCTTCAGACGAAGATTTGCCAGAGTCAGTTTTGGAAGCGGCTAGAACGGCAAACTTGGATCTACTACCATCACAATCCCGTTATAGGTATGAAAAGAAATATATTTTGTTAGAAAACTGGCCAGATTATTCCCTTATGGGAATTAAAACTTTTAAAGAAGACGTGTTTTTTTGGCTTATTTCGCTGAAATTTCCAAAATATGCAAGCCAAACACTCTCTGGTCCAGGTACTCAATGTTAAAAAGTGTAATTACACTCAAAAAAGACGTCGATTTAAGTCAAAGTCACAGCATATACAAAAAACAAGTATTAGAAATTAAAAATTTAAAAAACTGACTTCAAAAACGTGCAGATGCCATCACCACATCTTAACCAAATTTAAATGGAACCACCCCTGAGGTACCCTCTTACTAACAAAAAAATAATCATTGAAATCGGACACCGTGTTAAAGAATAATCGCTGAACATACATAAAAAAAAATATCGCGACGAATTAACAACCTCCTCCTTTTTTGAAGTCGGTTAAAAAACAAAATATTGGATTTAGACCAAAAAAGGCAAACATTTTCTCAAAAGAAGACATTTTTAAGTTTATAAATGAAGCGCCTGACAAAATTTATCTTCATATAGAACTCGCTACGATTTTCGGTTTAACGGGCGCATGTAGGCGAGAAGAATTAACAAAGATGTCTTTAGATCATATTGATGACAAAGCAAATATTTTATTGATAAATATCCCAGGCACAAAAAACCACTCTTTCAGAAGATTTGCGATTTCTAAGGAAGCTGAAAATGGAAAATTGCCCAATTTGTTCAGAAAGTAGAGTTTAAGAAAGCCTGAAACCCCACATAAGCGATTTTTCATGAAATATAAGAAAGGAACTTGCACTGTACAATGTATCGGAAAAAACACCATCGGAAAAATGCCATCAGAGATTGCAAGTTATCTGAAGTTTCCAAATCCTGAATTATATACGGGCCACAGTTTTCGACGTTCCACCGCCAAAATGCTTGCAGATTCCAGAGAAGGAATAACAAATATTAAACGCCTCGGAAGTTGGAAATCTTCTAGCGTCGCAGAAGGTTATGCAGAAAGCTCAACAAGTTTCCAGAAGGGCTTATCGAATAAAATATTAAACTTCAATGACGCTGTCGCTGGCCCTTCCACTAGTCTGCAGCTGTCACCAGTAAAGCCTTCCAAGATGACCTCTTCCAGCAAAGTTCCCATCGCCACGGTTGCAACAATTAGTACTGACAAAGCAGTGGAAAACCGAAATCTGACTTCATTGGAAAACATTTTTGCCTCTGCAATTAATTTGCAGAATGCTACAAATTGCACGTTCAATATTAATATTAAGAATAATTAATTTGTTGATATGTATTTAATAATAAATGTTTATGTTAACTTTTGGGTTTTTTCCGCACGCTAGTAGAAAAAATAGTGTACCCAACACGTGCGTAAAGTGACTTTTCCGCACGCGATTGCTGGCCGAACTCCGCTAATGCGTCGTTCGGTCATCTGCAATCGCGTGCAGAAAAGTATCACTTTCCGCACTTGTTAAGTAAACTACTATAGCCGATAGTTTTTACAATTTTGAGTTGCTGCCGTCTCGTTTTTAGGGGTTTTAAACTAAATCAATTATGAGTTTTTATAATGTTTTTTTTTGTACATTTACGAATAATATGCCATATGATACTGTATATGTTTTTGACATTCGGCTTACTTATTGACCGTAACTTACCAAATCTAAAAAGGTATAAACAAGAAACGAAATCCAGGTCCGTGTTTACAAAAAATTAATAAATTCGTCCATCCTTAAAACAACATCCTGTATGTTTGAATTTGAAATTTTTGTTTTCATATTTGAAAAGAGCACAAAAACTGAATTCAATAATTATTACATTTTATTTTTGCGCATACGATTTTACTACTGAAATTATAAGTCCAAATTGTTATTTTTGAGTATTTTGGAGGTACAAACTGGAAACGGACGGAGTTTTATTAATTTTATTACGGTATATTTAAAATTATTTAAAGAAGTATATTTCTAAAAGCTACAGATATGTCAATACTTATAATTGTATGCATCTACACCATTTCAAAAAATAATTTCAGGTCCGGTTTTAGGGCCAAAAATCAGAATTATTTTTTTTTCGACCGCACCCTGTATAAATTATTCCATGTAAGTTTTAATAAATAGTATGTAGGATAATAATATGGAAAGAGACTAACATTCAGTAGAAAAAATAATAACATTTACAACTAAAGGAAAAACACATAAATAATAACTAATTAATACATAATAAACAAATCAAAATAACAACTAATAATACAAAGAAATACAAATGTTGGAAATTAAGTAATAAATCTCATTGCTACTAAAAACTACAAGAGTTGTTCAAAATGGCCTCCATTTTGTTCGATGCATTTTCTTGCTCGTTTTAAAATATGGTACATCGGGATTATTTTTCATTTCTTCGCACGCGTTTTCTATCCTCCCAACTAATTCTTCCCTACTATTTATGGGAGTGGAATATACTTTTGGTTTTAGATATCCCCAAACGTGGTAATCCAGCGGATTAAAGTCAGGCGATCTTGAAGGCCAGTGTTTGGGAGCACCTCTGCCTATCCACGTATTAGGAAAATTTTCATTCAAAAATTCTCTCACAATTAGCCGGTAATGTTGAAAATATACACCGGCTATATCTACATCTGCATCGTCTAATAGAAGAGGCAACATATTTTGAAGAAAATCTAAATAAACTTCGCCAGTCAGTCTGCGAGGGAAAATATGTGGTCCAATTAATTTATTATCAAAAACGCCGCACCAAATATTTACTGAAAATTTGTGTTGTGAATGGGTCTCTCTTACAGCAAATGGATTTTCTGTCGACCAAATGTGCGAGTTTCGTAAATTGAACACGCCGTCTCTTGTAAACTGGGCCTCATCCGTAAATATGCATCTACGTACAATTCGCCGATTTAAGAGGATCCACCTACTAAAATTAATTCTAGGAATTTCATCGCCTGCTTCTAACCTCTGTACTTCCTGAATATGATATGGGTGTAAACGATGTTTTTTTAGTCGTCGCCATACGCTGGTATGAGGTACATTAAATGCATAACTAATTCTCCTTGTGCTCAGTTCTGGATTATTATTAAACATATTTATAATATTTTGTTCCACATTCAAATGCTGCCTTTCACGATGCACGTTTAATTGAGCTGTTGGGAATCTACCATATCCTCTCATGTAATTAAAAACGCGAATAAAAGTTTTGAAATTTGGTGATCTTCGACCAGGATATCTCAATTCATATTCCCTTTTTGCAGCTCGAGAATTACCATCACAAAAACCATAAATGTAAATCATATCTGCGTATTTTTCGTTAGTATATTGATGGCATTTTTAATAATTACCAAATATAATAAAAAATATCTCGGAAAATATTGAAAAAACAATAATGACTGACAGAAGATGCAAATACAAATGACATAAAAATGTGAAATGCCAATTCCAAGGCCTATAAGATAATCTAATAATAAAATAATTATACTTATTTATTATTGACGAATGTAACGTTAGGTCCTAAATACCTCCTTTTGTATACTACATATACTGGCCTTCAAGATCGCCCGATGTACTCAGAAAAGCCATCAACCATATTTTAAAACGAGCAAGAAAATGCATCAAACAAAATGGAGGTCATTTTGAGCAACTCTTGTAGGTTTTAGTAGCAATAAGGTTTATTACTTCATTTCCAACATTTGTATTTCTTTGTATTATTAGTTGTTATTTTGATTTGTTTATTATGTATTAATTAGTTATTTATGTTTTTCCTTTAGTTGTAAATTTTATTATTTGTTCTACTGAATGTTAGTCTCTTTCGATATTATTATCCTACATGCTATTTATTAAAACTTACATGGAATAATTTATGCAGGGTGCGGTCGAAAAAAAAAAATTATTCTGATTTTTGGCCCTAAAACCGGACCTGAAATTATTTTTTGAAATTGTGTAGATGCATACAATTATAAGTATTGACATATCTATAGCTTTTAGAATTATACTTCTTTAAATAATTTTAAATATACCGTAATAAAATTAATAAAACTCCATCCGTTTCCAGTTTGTACCTCCAAAATGCTCAAAAATAACAATTGGGACTTATAATTTCAGTAGTAAAATCGTCTGCGCAAAAATAAAATGTACATTATTGGATTTAGTTTTTTGTGCTCTTTTCAAATATGAAAACAAAAATGTCAAATTCAGACATACAGGATGTTGTTTTAAGGATAGACGAATTTATTAATTTTTTGTAAAGATGGACCTGGATTTCGTTTCTTATTTATACGTTTTTAGATTTGGTAAGTTACGGTGAATAAGTACGCCAAATGTCAAAAACATATACAGGGTGGTTAATAAGTTATGAGTCTGGAAATAAATAGGCCAAATTGAAAAACACCCTGTATCTCGGCTATAAAGGTCGAAAGACTCATTAAGTATGGATTATTTGGAAGCACCTCGGTGGTCTCCATCCATGGTTAAAGGGAGCCCCTTTACAAATGAAACACCCTGTATAGTTTGTTTTGATATTTTCTTGACAATTTATTTTGTTATTTTTGAATTCTTTATCTCATAGTGCTGTGTTGTATTCCGCATACTAGCCTATAACATCTAAATTATTTATAATATTGGCTAAGCGCAGCCTGATCAGAAGGGGAGCTCTGGATGTTATCGTTGTAAAAGGAACGACAAACATATTTTAGTTACTCATTAAACGTGATGAAATACAAAATGGTATTAGAACTAAGAGATCTGAAGAACATATTTGATTATTATTTCATACAAAAATAAGGTACATGTGATTTTGCGTCTAATCTCCCCTAGATCCTTGAAAGCACATTTTTAATGACACACTATTTATTTGATAGTTAAATACAATCGGTTGCTTTTGCCGGATAATAGTCATATAACATTTGTTAATGTTTAATTCCAATTTACATTTTTGACTCCATTCATATATAGCATTTATATCTTTTTTCAAAGAAACGCAACCACGTACTGTTTGAATTTGTTTTTAAACTTAAAAATCATCAGCAAAAAGTAAGCACCTCACTTTTGGAAAATCATTGACAAAAAACAGAAACAACAATAATGGGCCTAAATTGGAACCTTGTGGCACTTCGGAAACAGCACGGAATCTTATAGAATAATTACCATTATGTCTTATCAAAAAGTATCTCTCTTTCAAATAATACCATAAGCATATTATTTGTCAATCCAAATTGACTGATCTTTTCTAATAAAATATTATGATCTACCCGATCAAACGCCTTTTTTTCTAGTGTATCATTTGCATAATTTGTAAAGCTACATAAACTAGAATTAATTGCTCTTCCAGCCACAAATCCATGCTGCTCCTCAGCAATGCTATTTGGTACGAAATTATACATAACAGAAACTGATCTATAATTTTCAATATTCCTTGTACTACCTGATTTAGGGATCGGAGTATAAATAGCCGTTTTCCACAGATAAGGGAAAGTAGAAAATTTTAAAACAAGATGAATATATGAAGCAGTGGCAATTTTAAACCCTCGTGGCAACCTTTTAAGATATATGGAGGCATACCATCTGCGCCTACAGCCTTTTTGGTTTTATTTTTTTGACAGTTGCTAGATAATCATCAGAGTTAAAAGAACATACATTGCCGCCGTACCGTGGGACGCACCTAAGGTTTTTCCCCCAGAGTCGTCGCATGGACTTACATGGCTATCATAAGACCTATGCTAACATACGGTGCAGTTCAAAAATTAACAGCTATCCTTAAACTAGAACAAATTCAAAGAACAGCATGTCTCAACATAACAGGAGCCATGAAAACAACACCGACTAGAGCGACGGTAGTCATTCTTAGTCTCACTCCCCTTGATATTTACATCTGACGACAATGACACGCCTCCGCACGGTCGGAATAGAACCTGATGTAGGATCTGGTGAGGCGAGACGTCATTTTTGGCAGGAGGCGCTCGATACGCTCTCACTGCTTCAAGCGAACATGGACTCCATCTTACCGAGATATATCTTCCATAAGCCATATAAAGTTATAATAGAACAAATAGAAGAGCCAGAAGTGGCAGGTACGATTCATATCTACACCGACGGTTCTAAAACAAAACAAGGCTCAGGATGCGGAATATACTCCAGATTCTTAAACCTAAACATAAAATGTGACAAATCCATTTAAAAAGAAACCTGCCTCGTCAGTAAAACAAATATTTTTAATAAAATTATGGTCTTCATTTGCCCTTTGAGTCATTAATTCGCAAAATTCTAATCTTCTGTCATAATCATCCTCAGCAAGCTGTTGTAAAAGCTGTATTTTGTAAGGAAAGAATTTATTTAGCCGCAACGTTTTATGCACAGAGCCATCGGAAATATTTGTTATTCTGGAGACTTTTGGTATTGATGTTTGAGGTTCCATGGCAAAATGACCTAAAATCTCAACTTGTGCAGCTTCAGTTAAAACTCTACGATTCCTTACAGTTTTATTGCACACACTTCCAGTTTCTTGAAATTTATGAACTAAATTCAACACATACTGATGCCCAACATTTTTATCGGGATGTCTCTGAATAAAAACACGAGCAGTTCTGCGTGCACAGCGTTGTTCTTCACCATAAATAAAGATTATTTTAATTCTTTCTTGTAAAGAATAAACCATTGTTAGTACACAACGAAACCAATAATCTACTAATAATAAATTGTTTTAATTTATGGTCAAAAATATCTTACGCAAAAAAACATTTAAGGCTTTTTGCTAACTTGTTTATCTCGGTATTTATACTCATGCATTTTAATTCAATATTTTTATAACTTGGTGAAAAATTAATCCGATTTAAAAAAGTAATGTTTCAAAAGATTGGAAAAAAAGAGACCTTTAAGAAGAGCTATCACATGATACCCCTTTCTATTTAAAATTTTAGACGTGATATTCACCACCGCTTAGGGGATGAAATTGCACTGTTACAGATACTTGTAAAATGTGTCCCCCCGTAAATATAAATTAACGTGTTTTAAAGATATTTTAAAAGTTATTTTGGGTGGCTAGTCTTGAAATGAAATCCCTGTATAAGTTTTGTTAACACAATCCATATTATCTTGTAAAAACCTAAAGCAGGATTCATATACCTGACGAGAAATTTTTGGTGGAATATAAACGCAAGCCAATGTCACGTTAGCTTTACGTTCTATTTTTTAATTTTCAATACTATTGCTTCAAACATTAAACACATTTTAGCCAATCAATATGTCAATATCCGCCCAATAATTTGGCTGGCTGTAGGGTGGTGTATACTAAAATAAAAAATATTACCTTACTGAAAAGAGTATTCAAGACTAAAACTAATTTAACCCCATTATTTTACGTGGTTTACGTGAGATAATCTATAAAATGATTGATGTAAAACAACATGAGTGCTATGAAAGACAAAAAATGGAAAATTGTTAAAGTAAAATTACCAAACAAATAAAAGTAATTAGACTTGTATGCAGAGTAAAGGCACAAAGTATTAAGATTGTCATAGAGTTAATTTGGTAAGTGACAAAACAAAATTATGATTTTGGTATTTTAAAACCACGTTTTACTCCGAACTATGTATAACAAAAAAATAAAACAAGCACTCTAAGCTGCAATATCACTAGAATTAGATTTGGGTCTAAACATCCACAAAGAAACTCTAATAGTAACTAACTTACTAAGTGCTCTCCATAGAATAAAACAAATATATTAACAAAACAAGACGCTTCAACAAAAAAATCCGTCGAAAAAATCATGATTCCTATACTTTCCAGATAGGAAAGTAAAAAACTACAAATCCTTCAAAACTGAGACAGAAATGTAGAATTAATATAATAACATGCTACCAGAAATTCCACACTCTGACCACAAATCCAAAATCCAGGAACACACAAGAAAAAAAACTAATATCGTATTCATTTTCGGATTTTTCACCTAGGAGAAGGGACCAAAGTGTCATCAGCAAACTTAGGATAGGACACAAAAATCACACAGCGACACATATTCAAGAAAGAAGAAGCTTTGACTTGCGACCAGTTGTTGCCAACAACTTGCGACAGTGAGACATTTGTTAACTGAGAGCCAAAAAAACCAAGTAGAAAGAACAAAAAAAGTTTCAAAATCAAAATTATTTTCCAATTATTTACATTATTTAGTATATTCACTAGTAATCTCCCTAGAGCTTGAATTATTACCGAAAATTTTTTACGAGTACACGATTTTCTTAAAAAATCGTGTACGAGGAAAAGTTTCCGGTTATTAATTCAATATCGTGGGGGATTCGGTAAGAAAATTTCACACCTAAAAAATTTAAAAGTAATTAATTTTTATTTGACATTAAGATTATTTAAGGACATGAAGAAGGGAGACTAGTTTTGGTCTAGTTAGTCATGAGTGTTTGTTGGTATGTCAAAAATTATTTCACGTCAAAATTTGCTGTCAGTTTATGAGGCTCCAGTGTAGTATCTATAACGAGTGAGTAAAAATGTCGCGTTTTGGAAACGAAAATCAAGAGAATATTAGAAAAGAAGTCGAAAAGTTAGTGCCACAAAATAACAAAGAGGAGTAAAGAAAGTGTGTGGAGACAATTTTTGCAGTTTTGTTCTGAGAAATCTTATGATATTAACAGTCCATCTATTTCAATTGAAGCACTGAGTCAAATCTTAGAAGACTATGCATTTAACATGAATAAAAAAAGCTCATGTGATTATAAGGAGGGTATTGTAAAAGTAATGTGGAATAGCACAGCAAAACAGTTAAAAGAGATGTTTTTTAATAATTATAATATTAAATTTGACCCATTTACCGATCTCGAATTTGCATCTGCCAGAGCAGCGCGTGATGCAATGCGAAGAAAATTGCAGAGGGATCCTGAAAAAAGAAAATCAAGTTCGCTTGCATTATTTAACGACGAATTTAACAAAATTATAGAAACTTGCGATGAAGATTGTCCAGATGGTCTTCATCGAATTTTTTTTTATGTCGCATCCCTTGAGCTAGCCTGGAGGGGAGGGGAAGGGTCATCAGCTTGTATCCAGTATTTTACAGAGGAAATTAATAATGAGGGTAATTTAAGTGGAAGGATAGAGTATAATACAGTTTTTTCTAAAACAGCTCAAGGGGGTTCTAAAAAATTATCTGATAGTAAGTGGCTAGTTACAAACAATAATAACTCAGAAATTTGCCCCGTTCGTTTATTCAAAAAGCTATTAGAAAAAAGGGGTAACCACATAAAAACTGAAAGATTATTTTTAACCCCTAATCCTACTTGGAATCAACCTGACTCTAAGGGATGGTACAAGAATTGTCCGGTAGGAAAGAATACGATATCCACTTGGTTTAAGTCGGCAGCATCTAATATTGGTATCGACATAAAAAAAAAAATTACAAATCATTCGGCCAGAGCGACAGCTGTTTCTAACTTAGATAAAAAAAGGAGTTAGTGAGCAGCAACTTATTAAAATAACTGGATATAGCAGCAGCCAATCAATTAAGCCATATCTCCAGTTAGATTCTGAACATCATCAAAATATAATGAGAAGTAACCCCTAACACCTCTTCGACAAGCGTTTTTGACAAATCAGTTGAAATTAAAGACACGTTTTCTGAAGGTTAAAATCACCCAACAAATAATTATAATAACTGTATTTTCAATATTACCAATAATAACAAATAGAATAAGCTAAAAACTAAAAATAGTAATATTATTTTAATAATTATAATTTTGTATTGAGACTAATAAATAATACTAATGTTTGTTTAAAGTTATTATTATAAATAAAGTTTTGCATAATAGAACAGGTGGATCTTATTTTTTTTTTTATTCAAGTGTTATAATTGCAGGTACAAAGTATCTAACTAAAATAGTGAAAATAATAATATTCTACCGATTTTAGTTTAATAAATTAAGTAAAAATTGTTTCAAATAAATTTATTTTACAGTTATAACCTAAGTAATGTTCACTAAAATTGGTGGAACATTGTTTTCTTCCATTATTCAAGATAATAATTGTAATTACAAAGTATCTAAATAAAATTGTGAAAATAATAATGTTCCACCGAATTTAGTTTAATAAAATTAGTAAAATTTATTAAAATAAATTTATTTTACAGTTATAACCTAAGTTATATTCACTAAAATAGGTGGAACACTGTTTTTCTTTCATTATTCAAGTATTATAATTTGTATGAAGTATATAAATAAAACTACGAAAATATTAATGTTCTACCGATTTTAGTTTAATAAAATTTGTAAAACAAATTTATTTTACAGTTATAACCTAAGTTATGTTCACTAAAGTAGGTGAATTTGTACCTAAAATATGCTAAGCTGTAATTGCAGTTTCCAAATACCTGCATGAAACAAATAACAGCTTAGGTGGCTTTGGAAAAATTGTAGATAATTATAGTTTAACTCACTTTGGTAAAGTTTTTGCGTCATTATTAAAAAATCTTGGTAAATCGAATTACTATGGAAAAAGTTAAAAAATATACATTATGCAAACATTGTGAACAACTCTGTGATCTCAAAGTGTATTACACAAATTTAAAATATTTGTCGTACCTCATTGATGAATGTAGTTTGGAGTGCAGTTTACAAAATCCTGAGGAAAATCTATTTAGTACAATACAGAGGAATTTACTCAATGTGTCTACCAAGTTTTCTCGGATTTTTAAAGTTAAGTTTAACCGAATTGTTTCAAAATATTATATTTATTTACTTAAGCATAGACATTTGGTTAATACGAGTGTCCTTTCTTAATCACCACTGAAGAAAGAAGATTTTTTAATTGATTTTGAAAAACATTTAATAGATGTAATTAATAATAAAAAAAATTAAAAAAAAACCAAAAGAAGTAGTAATTGTTTAATTTTGATTTGCACAAAAAGTAAACAAAAAGTCTTATATGAATCAAGCCCATTACAAGTGTCATTATTTTGACATAAAATTTTCTACTTATTAATTTCGTCCAGGGTACCCTGGAGGATGAAAATTTCCGGAAATTTTTTGGGTTACCATGGTAACCAAACAAAAAATAGACTCTGCTTGGTTTAAAAATGGTGATGTGAAATTTTCAAAAAAATATGCAACAAATATTTTTTTAGGTTTCATGTTTTCAATGTTCAATTTATTTTGTACTGGAATGAAATGAATTTCTGCCGCCCACCCCTGCTGCTAAAGTATAGATTCACCTGAAACACTTTGAAATTTAACGTCAACAATACCAATAACGTCAACAATAACAAAGCGCTTTTACAAAAGTAGAAATAAGAAAATACTTGAAAATAGTAACTTCAAAATGATATTTATCCCTATTACATAAGACTATAAAACCAGACACGTTTGATTTTAAACACGTTAATACAGTTTTCAAAACTGTAATCCTACTTTCTGAAGAATAAAGGGAAAAGCCTAGGGATTTAGATTAAATTACAAATTTACTTGATTACTCCGTTTAATTACAGCAAACTGTAGTGGTGAATTAATGATAGTTATTACCAGAATAATAATTAATCGTTATTGTATAGACGAGTTTCATTAATCATTGTCGTTTGAACTGAATATCTATCATTATTGGAGCGAGGCATATGTAGACAAAACTACTCGGCTACGTCCCTGGCTTATTTATAATAAAAAATAACAGTAACTTATATCAGCTTAAAGTTAAATGGAAAATTGCATTTTAAGCTTCGATTATTTCTTAGCCATTAGTTGTGCAAATGGACCATACTATTCCTCATTTCTAAAGCATTTTTTATATCCATCCACAAGACTTAACCATACTATTTAACTAGACACGTTTGTTTGAAGAACACACACACATTTTACTTTGCTCTTCAAATATTCCAAGTTTTAGTATGGAAATAGTTAACTAAAAAAATAGAACTTAATACCATTGGAAAGCTAATGATTTAATCAATTGGATTGCAATGTTTGTTAACTGTAAAAATCATTATTTTGTAGTCAAAAGTGCAGTTTAGTCAACATGTTTTAAATATAAACTAGTTTTTATCTTGGTTTTTGTGCCAAAAAAAAAATTAAGCTGATAAACACGGTAATTAGCATTTTATGGTAGTGATTATTCCTCTTACCTCAAGTATCTGTTAAAATGGAATGTGTAACATGCAAGACAAAAACTGGTGATCCTGTTTTGATGTGCGACAGTAGTTGTCAAAGGTCAACCCACAGAGAGTGCACAGGATTAAATGCAAGTGAGTTGAAAGTAACGGACTTAAAAGGGAAACGATTGCTAAATTTCTACTGTGAGGACTGTCAGTCTGGAATAAAATTAATACCCAAACTATTAGTAAAAATTGATAAATTGGAGTCAGAAATTAATACCTTAAAAAATATATACTTTGTTTATAATAATTTTTTAAAGTTTACAAAAACAGAAAAGTCACAGTGGTGTTATAAAATTTTTTTTTTCAATTTATTATAATATTACTGTTTTAATGTCAAGAAAAGACATTTACTAATAAAAAAAAAATTTTTTTTTTCCTCCATTTGTTTTATAAATTTTTTATAAACAAATGGAGTATTTCAATTTTTTTCAAATTTTTTTTTACAACTTTCTAGACAATTGCCAATTATCATTTAAAAAAATTTTTTTTTTCTTAATAATAACTTTTAATTGTTTATAATCGTTTTTTTTTTTAAATCATAATTGACAGTCCTCTACAAAGTGACAGCAAAAAATTTTTTTTATTAATAATTCCATTGTTTATTAAGTTAACAATTTGTTATAAACAAATTCCCAACTTTGGTTTATTTTTTCCTGAAAGAAATAAAAATTCTAAAAACGACTTAGTGCATTAAAATTACGGAAAAAATTGTATTCCATTTTTTATTAAACGTACTATCAAAGTTGCAGCAGCTGATCCATTTGTTGACTTAAAAATTGATATAACTTTTAAACTATCGGAGATACGACAATAAACATTCAAGTCATTTTTGTAGGCAATTAAATTATCTCTCAGATAAGTAATTTGTCAATTCCGTACCTATTGTCAATTTATTGTTTTTTATATTTGTTTATAAAAATTGATTTTTTTTAAGTTTAATAAAAAATGTTAATGCACCAAGTCGTTTTTGGAATTTTTATTTCTTTCAGGAAAAAAATAAACCAAAGTTGGGAAAATCTTTTCATAAAATTTTTTGACATTTTTTTCTTTTCTAAATTTCAAAATTAACAATCAATCATTCTCAAACCTAGAAACCATCCTTTCTACTTCCCAAAGTCTTCACTTATGACTTTCTTATATAATTTTTTAATATACAGGGTATAACATTTCCAACATTATTTTATTTCTTAAAGTTATTATTATTATTGTTATTATTATTTTATTATTGTTGTTATTATTAATATTCTTTGATTTAACGCAGTAATTTATCTCTAAAACAATAGCTTATCGATATATACCACCTAGTTTAAAACAGCAGATCGACTATTATTTTGTTAATAACAAATAGTACTGCAGGAAAATATTTATAACCTCAGCTAAACAACAACTTGTTTATCTATGCTTTAAATTAACTACAAAAGCATAAATGCTTTCATGAAAAATGCCTCAGGTACTTCTTATAACGGAAACGTATTTACTCTGTAAGAGCTTATTTTCTATAAGGAAAAAGAGTTTCTTTATTGGACTTCATGAAACCTTTTATTTCCATTCTATTTGATCCATCAACCGTCATTCATATTTCCCTTTGTAAAAGAACTGGCGAGGCTTTACGCTCTCCCGAACGTCCGCAGGAATTACCTTTTATTTTTATCCTGTGAATATTTTGAAATCATTTTTAAATATCGTAAATTATCATTTAATATAGAATATTCCTTAGGGTCATTGAATATATTATACATAATAATATTTTATAAAAAGTAAGGCATGAATATGTAAGTAACTTCAACAGTATCTAGAATCTATTTTTGAATAGTGCTTGACCAATATGCTTAGTTGCACGCGTCCTTGAACGAAAACCAAAAATGCGTTTTGAACTTAAGGGCTGTGACTATTGATTCCCAGAAGAGGGCAAGAGAAATCCCAAAATTGGCCATATGGCGGAAGGGCAAAGTGTACCGTGGAACTAATTTCATTGTTTGCCTATAACGGCCAAACTATTTGAATTTTTTTAATGCCGCCTACAGAGCTTACTCTTCAATGTGAAATCTTATGTGTGTGTGAATTTCACCGAAATCGGACTATAATTGGCCAAGAAATATCAAACAATTAAACAAATTTTTTTCCCTAAAAAACTAAATTTTTTTAGAAAATTTGAAGTGGCACAAAAATGCCAAAAATGCATCCAATGTCAGAAAAACTTTTTTTTGAGTACTTTATTGTGTTTAGAATACGATTACATTACGGAAAATTCTGCAAATATATTTTGTCTATTTTTTTGACTACTGTTCATTGAGTGACGACCAAGAAACACGGTTTTTGAGAAAAGTTGCCTAAAATTGACGATTTTTAGTTTTTTGGTCTGAAAATCAAGCAAACTCAAATTTCATGTCTTCTGAATGTGTATACAAAGTTTAAAGTGTGTATGTTTCTTCTAAGTTGTAGAATTCTTCCGACAAAAGTCCCATTACACAGCTCCGCGGGATTCAAAACTCGTGTATACATTGCATTTTTGTAATTTGATTTTTTTGCGATTTCCAGGTTTAAATTTTTTACATCATCTAAATTTATTAGGATTAAAATTTATTAAATTGTATTTTACTGACTTGTTATAAGACGTTCTTAAGTTTTGTGCAAAATATAGAATTACCGCAAAATTAGCCGCACGTCGCATCAAGGATAGCCATGGTCTCGGCATCCGCTATCCGACAAGTTTAAACTTCAAACGGTCATATCATTACAAATTGAATCGCTTGATAGTGTTCATCGGCATATATTTTTAATAACCGTATTCAGCAAGCTCTGTGTACACGTGGTTTTTCGGATCTCTTCAGCAATTTATTGAGTAAGTACGTTCCTAAATTAAGAAAATTCTATCACAGTGCTATAATTTTTTTTGTTTTCAGGTTGCAATAGCTGGCCTGTGTTTATTATGTCATCAGACACTTGCAGAGGGTGAACTTACACCAATTAGACCGACATGATTGAAAGGTCTGAAATTAAAAAAAACTCCGCCTTCCGGTTTCCTGCGAATTCCCGAAAAATTATGGTAGATTTCGCCGCGGGACTTATTTTATTTGATCCCAAATTTCATGTCCATGGTTCTGATCAAAGAAACGAAAAAACAACTTTTTGGTAAAAGCACTTCTGGCGGCGAGAAATTCGCCATTAAAACTACGTGTGCAATGAATTTCCGAACTATTTTTGCCTCCTTTTTCGATTGGTGCATTTATTTTTACTATCGGAATGATACTTGCCCAGATAATTAGCATTTTTACTATGGAAAATTCCGGAAAACCAGGTTTTTTCTAATTTAAAAAAAATTGAACAACAGCTACATCTTTTTTTGCTCTTTTTCGGAAATATCAAATCAAAGTACATAAGGTCCACTTTGTTTCATCCAATTACAAATTAATGTAAGCTCGAAGGGACTTTTTCTCGTTATTTAATTGGACTATATATGTCACAACATTTTTTTTTATCGAACGTTTTGTAATTATCCCTGTTTACTATAGAAGTGATTTATGCGCATCTCGGGCGTCGCAACTCGAGCGGAATACTTAATTTTTCGCATTTCGGACGTAAGGCTACAGGTAGATTAAATACCCTTCGCAACTCGGGCGTTCAAGGATCAGTACCAATATTATAGTAATATAATGAATGTCACCTCTTTAGTTTAACCTGAGAAGGTGCTTTCGACTTAAACTAAAAATTATATACGGAGTGCCGTACAAGAGGAGCTTGCCAGTTTTTAAATATTATGTAACTTTCATAAAACAAGATTTTTTATTTATCTTTCTCTGCGAAAATAGTCTTTACATTACATTGTTATGACATTTGAAATTGTCGTTTTTATTGAAAAAAGTATAATTTAATTTTTATATAATAATTAGATTGATAAATAATAGTGTACCTACCTCGGCTAGCTATTTAATTTTTATTTTAATACATTTTTTTATGTACAGCGTGTCTATGTAAGTTGACTACATATAGAAAAAAATTTTTTTATTAGTTTTATCAAAAAAAATTAATCGAACCTTACAACATGTCTTAATATTTCGAGTGTAATTCGCAAGTCAGTTTTTCCGTTTTGTGACGAAAGTCTAATTTATTTTTAGTTTATTTATTTAAAACACATTATTTTCAATTTATTTCAGACGTACTATTTAATTTATATAATACTAACTAACAATTCTAATTTATTTCTTACACTTTAACTTTCCAATACAATGTTCTATATTAAAACTGTCTATAATCAACTGACCGCCGTCTTCATACACGCGATATTTATATCAAGCCAACTCTGTAACCAGAATAATCCCGATGGTCGGGAAAATTCCAATTCTGACTCAACGGCACACTCCGTCCGTTCTACCCGTTTCTCGAGCCTCAGCGACATTCCCAGAATATTCCATCGCCTCTAGCATGAATCTGCTGCCCAGACGTGAAGGCCGCGTTCTTAGACAGAGTCGGTCTTAATAATTTAATGACAGTTTGTTAAGTCTTCCACGATGGCATTTATTTGTCGCTCGAGATTACTGTATTTTGTGGCACTTTTATTTAACTATATTTTAATATTATATTTAAACGTTGTTATGTAACTAAAAGTTAATCATTTTGTTAAATATATATAATATGTAAAAGATTATTGTATTTCAACCTTTTTAACGTTTGGTTAATAATGTAAACCAAATATCTACGTTATTTTAATATTAATTATTCTAGTTTATTTTAATATTCTTTTTAAATGTTATTATGTAATTGTGGTTCAACCGAAAGTTGGATATTAAGATACATACACATTTAATATTAACGTTTCTTTAAATTATATAAAACTCGTAATAAAAACGTTATTGTATCGAAACACTTTGACGTTTTGTTTATATTTTACCTAAAAATATGAATTATTCTACTTTATTGCAATCATATTTTTAAACATTTTCATTGATTATATTTATATTTGAAAAATTTCTCATTTGTAAGAAGAGAAAGAAGATTGGTTATGTTGTAGTCATTTTATTTTAAGTAATATAATTTTATTTTAGAGACTCATATATTCTAAAGTTTGCGTCTGTTGTTGGATACATTTCTGAAATATCAGTATGTTATATTTCTGATAGGTTTCAAATTATTATTTATAAAATATATGAAATATTTACAGGATATTTTTACATTTTAGGAATGTTTTAGAAATGTTTCTGAGGCGTTTCGTAATATTTATATATTATTTTATCATATTCATGATTTCCTTAAAATGGTCCGTATTCGAGAATTTTGACAAAAAGTACAAAATTCGAAATTTAAAGAAAATTCTTCAAATAAAAGTTGCTTACAATGTAATTCTCTATAATTTTTGTTTCATACATTTCTCTAAAATAGACCGAATTCGGGAAATTTGAGGTAAAGTGCAAAATTCGAATTTTTCTCATTATTTTCACTTATTAATACCACTAGTGACCAAATTATTTCCGGAAATATTTTAGAAATCGCGAATAATTTGAAAATGATCCCGATATCATGCTCTATATTTTTTATTCTACACATGATTTCTCTAAAATTACCGTAATGGAAAAATCTTCAATTTTTTTACATCAACTAACTTTTCAATGCTCGCTATCTGTTAAAATCAAAGCTTGTTCTGCGATGTCATTAATTTCTCTTAAATTATCGATAATTCATTACTACCTGAATAAGATTGTAATCAGAATCAGGGTACATAAACTATGGTCAAATTTCATATCCCGTCGACGCCCGAGTTGCGAACTCACAGGTGCACAATTTTGGAGGGCGCCCGAATTCAGGTAGTTTTATATTACGCCCGAGTTGCTAACGCACGAGTTGAGAAAGTACCATAGAAGTACATACTGTACAGTTATTCATGACACATACAGCATAGCGAAATAAAAACACCAAATAATTTTATAAACCCACATCTCGTATTTTAAAAAAAAATGCTCAGCTGGCATTTTACCGAATGAATTTCCCCTGCTAAACGGTTGCAGAGAAAGTGACAGTTCAAATCTGACATCAAAAAAATATTCTCGAGACGTGTTCCTTTATTTGATGGTATGCACTTAATCCTTCATTTTTTCCAGAGAAAAAGATTTCCCTCGAGCACAAACCTCGACGCGAGTGTGTTAGAAATCCTGTATGCAATCAATCATACGAAAAAAAGTCGTCCAAGTTAACTGAGTGTAATTGGACGCACATTTATTTGTTGTCCCATTTGGGAATCAAATTTTTGGCTTAAAAAAATTAAAAGCAGAAAGTTATGACCATCAAGTAGAAACTAATGTATTATTTGTTGATTTTAAGCAATTTTGGATTTTTCAAAGAAGATCCTTAAAGAGGAGGAAATTTGCTATAAATAAGTTCTGACTCCCGGAACTGTACCTCCATTATTTATAATTTTAATTTAACGCTCAAAGTAGCATTCCGCGCACGGCGTCGAAACCGAGTACGTTACATAAAATAATTGTTTTAAGTTAATAAAATTTAATTCAAAAATTTTAAAAAATTACGGTGTATTCTAAGGGCCATTCGCACGGGTACCACATAAAAGTATTCGTTAACTAAGCTTTAGATAAATTTAACGTGAAGTTTATAATAAGATGGTTCGCACCAACAGCTTTTAATCAACGCTTTATTTAACGAATAAAATACTTGACAACTATGAGATTTTCTTCTTTTTTTATCATGACCCACGTATAAGATTGCTTTTCAGATATTTAGATTTATGGTTTTTTGCTATAAATGATTTCTAAATAATTTTTTTTGTCTTTATTTATCGATTTTTCCGTTTCTATTGTATTTACCATAAAATATATTTACTAAACAACTGATTTTTTGGTTATTTCAAGAGTTATTAGTAAGAAAAAAGTTATAAAAAAATATTAAAAATTATATTTTTATTGAAGAATTATACAAATCTATTATCATGGGCTTCAAAGTAATCTATTAACTCATTTCTGAGGTTGATGGCAACATAATCATGTAGGGGTGGTAGGTCAGGGTCTCTAAATTGTTCAAGAACTTGAAGAAAATTGATATCATTTTCAAAGTAGTACTTCTACATATATTACTCAAGGGTGCTTCTTGTTCTTTAATAGGATTCATTAAAAAAAATCGAATAAACTCACAAAATGTATACCAATATTGTAGGATTTAATACAAACATATTATATGGAAATTTCGAATTATTCTCTATTTGCGATAATAATTCCAAAACAGCCTCTTTTGATAACCGAAATCTTAGAAAAAAGGTCTGTGGATCGAAACTATCAAAATATAAGCTTCTCGTATACACTCTTTGCGGTATTCCATTTAATATTAATTCAACAGCTTCCAATTTATCATAGTCATCATCCCTTAACAGTAAATCCATTTTAATTTGGACACGACACCAAATTTTAAAAAATAATGGCTCTTTTCACGTAATTATCAATTTGACAAATCTGTCACATACTGTCAATTTTCTTTCGTTAAAATCTTAAACCTCAAATATTTACAGTTTAGGTAAACTTATAATAACTACTACTTAACGAAAAGAAAAATGACGGTGCGAATGAAAATGTCATTCAATGTCAATTTAACCTCAGCTTATCGCTTAACGAATAGTGGTGCGAATGGCCCCAAACACTTAGAAGAATTCATTCCCGTTAGAATTTTTCATAAAAATTAATTTTCCAACAAAGTAGGTTATTGTTAATTAACAAAATCTTTAGAATTTCTCTCATCATTACAAATTGATAAAACTATTAAATAATTACCGTACATTTTTTTTGCTCTCTTTATATACATATAAAACAAAATAGCTTCATAAAAGTTTAAAAAATGTTAATACTTTGTTTATAATAATTTTTTAAAGTTTACAAAAACAGAAAAGTCACAGTGGTGCTATAAAAACATTTTTTTTTCAATTTATTATAATATTACTGTTTTAATGTCGAGAAAAGACATTTATTAATTAAAAAAAAATTTTTTTCCCTCCATTTGTTTATAAATTTTTTATAAAATGTTTTCTTAATAATAACTTTTAATTGTTTATAATCGTTTTTTTAATATATCTATTGTTTAAATTATTAGTTAAGAAATGTGTTTTTTTTTAAATCATAATTGACAGTCCTCTACAAAGTGACAGCAAAAAAAAAATTTTTATTAGTAATTCCATTGTTTATTAAGTTAACAATTTGTTAAAAACAAATTCCCAACTTTGATTTATTTTTTTCCTGAAAGAAATAAAAATTCCAAAAACGACTTAGTGCATTAAAATTACGGAAAAAATTTTATTCCATTTTTTATTAAACTTAAAAAAAATCAATTTTTATAAACGAAATATAAAAAACAAATTGACAATAGGTACGGAATTGACAAATGACATATCTGAGAGATAATTTCATTGCCTACACAAATGACTTGAATGTTTATTGTCGTATCTCCAATAGTTTAAAAGTTATATCAACTTTTAAGTCAACAAATGGATCAGCTGCTGCAACTTTGATAGTACGTATATTTTCAGAGTTTAATAAAAAATGGAATAAAATTTTTTCCGTAATTTTAATGCACTAAGTCGTTTTTGGAATTTTTATTTCTTTCCGGAAAAAATAAATCAAAGTTGGGAATTTGTTTTTAACAATTTGTTTTTAACAAATTGTTTTTAACAAATTGTTAACTTAATAAACAATGGAATTACTAATAAAAAAAAATTTTTTTTGCTGTCACTTTGTAGAGGACTGTCAATTATGATTTAAAAAAAAAACACATTTCTTAACTAATAATTTAAACAATAGATATATTAAAAAAACGATTATAAACAATTAAAAGTTATTATTAAGAAAACATTTTTTTAAAAAATCATAATTGGCAATTGTCTAGAAAGTTGTAAAAAAAAAATTTGAAAAAAATTGAAATACTCCATTTGCTTATAAAAAATTTATAAATAATGGAGGGAAAAAAATTGTTTTTATTAATAAATGTCTTTTCTCGACATTAAAACAGTAATATTATAATAAATTGAAAAAAAAAATGTTTTTATAGCATCACTGTGACTTTTCTGTTTTTGCAAACTTTAAAAAATTATTATAAACAAAGTATTAACATTTTTTAAACTTTTATGAAGCTATTTTGTTTTATATGTATATAAAAAGAGCTCCACGAAGCAAAAAAAATTACGGTAATTATTTAATATTTTTATCAATTTGTAATAATGAGAGAAATTCTAAAAATTTTGTTAATTAACAATATCCTACGTTGTTGGAAAATTAATTTTTATGAAAAATTCCAACGGAAATGAATTCTTCTAAGTGTTTAGAATACACCGTAATATTTTTAAATTTTTGAATTTAATTTTATTAACTTAAAAAAATTATTTTATGTAACGTACTCGATTTCGACGCCGCGCGCGCAACCTAAAAATGGCGCGCGGAAGACTACTTTGAGCGTTAAATTAAAATTATAAATAATGGAGGTACCCGTTTGAAATATTAATTCTAATGCATAGGTAGGATTCCCCACTCGACCATTCACTGTTGGGTTCTAATTAACAGTGCTGTTCCTAAAGTGGCGCTGGGAAACAGTAACAAAGCCTACACAGAACACGAGGCTAATGGCCGTAGTAGTCGACGCCGATGACACCAAATTAAAAAAAAAAAAAAAAAAAAAAAAAAAAAAAAAAAAATATGGAGGTACCCCAGCAAACATTTTGGTGTAATTTGACGTCGATACTACCTAAATTATATATAATAAATTTGGTCGCAAAATTAGATTTAACCATAATTATGTAAAATTTACGTTGGCTCGACGTGGATTCGACATAAGTGGAGAATAGGACGACGTCGAAATTTGGTTTTATTTACCAAAACAGGTAGAATTACATCTAAATCCACATTGTAGTAGCCCAGTACGTTTGGTTAGTAATACCTCTCTAGGGAAATTTGACGTCAGTATAACGTTAATTCGACGTTGATTTAACTAAGTTTAGGTAGAAACTACCAAAATATTTGCAGATGACGTATGCCTCCAAGTGTACGAAAACAAATTTTATACTTATTTGGTATTTTTATTTATATATAAGTAGAAATATTGTAAGAAGTCACCAACACAACTAAAACATATACCTAATTCACATGAAAGATTGAAAATAAATAAATGTCGGTGACAAAAATATATGTAATGTAATTGTGGTGAATATACAGTTCACGCTTGTTGAAATTAATGCGAAGAAAATTTTGTCGTGCATGTTAACAGTTCTACTTAGAAAAATAACAATGCCCTTCCAAAATACTCTCTAATTAAAAAAATATAGGAAAAAAATATGATCGTGTAAAAAAATAATAATAATAATATTATGAGCTAAAACTATGTTACGTTTGTTGTGTATCACTTTAGAAAATCAATAATGTTTAATTTTTCGGTATTTTCATTCGTATGTTTTATAGTCATTTTAAAAATTTAAAATTTGAAATCGTTCTTCAATTACGTTAAGAAAATATGGCGTATTTTTCGAATTCGACCTAAAAGTTATTATGACTAAGGAAATTTTACGTATTTTACAAATACCTTTTTACTAAGTTGAATTGACTTCAATTTCACGACATATTAGTTAACTTTACTTATTTAAAGAAATAATAACTTATAGGTTTTATAAAAAATTTACCTATAGGTAAATATAACATATTTAGGTCACGTTGTTCTGCACTTGAGATTTCAGACGTTTCACTTTACGATAAAAATCGGAAGTATACCGATATGATTTATTATTTTTCGAACTCATTTTATTAATTATTTTTCGCACTCATTTAAAGCTCTATCTACACCACACGTAAATTAAGATTACGACTGTAATGGTTTTTTTAAAATGGCCGAAATTCTTAAGAATAATGACGAAGACAGTAACTGAACAACCTAATTGTTAAAATAACCTAAATAATATAAATTTTACAAATAGGTCATGTATGACTCTTTTTAAATTGGTGGTTTTTAGTCGAATTTACTTTGTGGTAGATTTTTCAGGTAATTTCTACAACAAAGTTAATAAATATTTCTTCAAGATGACTTATAGGTCGACTAAATGAGTATTCGACTATTTGGTTGAAATTAGGTAGATAGACAGGTAGAATTTTGCTACGATCTCGACCTAATATTACTTTAAAGGAGAGTAAATAAAAGCGGCCAAATAGGTTACTATGGAGGCATAAAATTACGTAGAATTTTTAACCAAATCTACCTAGTTGGATATTCTACTATAAAGACGATTTTTAGTTGCCAAAAAGGTAGATATTGCCAAAAAGGTAGATATTACCTAAATATGGCACCTAATTTTACTACAAAGGAAATTTAACTTTGAAGTAATTGTTGGTTATTTTTTTTTTTAGTAGTTTTTCCCTTGCTGATATGGTTAAAGTTACTTTTAAGCAAATTTGTGTAAAAGGTAGATTTCTTGGTATAATTTACGTAAATTTAAATATAAATTAAAACCGTTTGGTAAATTTACATTAGAGGTATATTTTTCTAGTCAATTTTACGTAATAATTACCTCAATAAGTAAATTCGTCTTTAACAAAGTCGAGTTATAACTAATGTTATACAAAATGTTTGCTGGGACAGTTCCGGGAGTCCGAACTTATAGCAAATTTCCTCCTCTTTAAGGATCTTTTTTGAAAAATCCAAAAATATTTATAGCTTACAAACTATAGGCGAAAAACCAAACTCCATGTTTTTGAGGTGTTTAATTGTTTATAACTTTTGCAATTTTTTATGCACTGCAAAATTTTTCTTCACACATTAATCTAGACATTATTCCGAATCGAATGAGCTATTGAACATAATTTTCGTAATAGTATGTCCCTAAAACACGCTTAACTTGTTGATTAGACTAAGAGAAAACAGTTGTATAAAGCAATCAGTAAAAAAATTGTAAACATGGTGCAACTAACATTAAATTATACAGAAGATAGTGTGAAAATTTTTGGAAAAAATCAGACAAGGAGATCCTCTGACCACAGTGTATTATTCAACATTAGAAAAAGTTATCAGAAATGGAAAGTGGGGTTATTTTACTATAAAAATATCAGTGCCTTGCCTATGCAGACGCCATTACCGTATTAACAAAAACAAAAACCGAATTGAGAGCTAGAAAAATGTAGGAAAAAGTTGGACTGGCAAAAATAAGGAGAAAAAGAATATTAATTGGTCAGATAAGCAGTATTACGAAGGGAACAAGATTGTAGTGAACACAGATATGGGAAAAAAATAGTTTTGAGTAAGTATCCACATTCAAATAAATGGGAGTAACGAGTAACAATGACTATAAATTAAAAATCTAAAGAAGAAATACAAACTAGACTTATAAACAATAATATATTGATGGTCTAATTCTAAAAAAATTTTTGCGCCATTCAGTTGTACATTTACTCTGTCATTAGTTAAAATACACCGTATTGGCTGCGGACAATATTTACATGAGAAATTTGACTTCTCTAATAACCCTTATTGTAATCATATATTCGAGAGACGCTAAAATGGTGGTTTCCACCTTATCGAGACCACAAGGGTAAACTCGTAGCATAACAAAAACGAGAAATGATTTAACTTGGAACGAAATACCGAAAGCCGATAGTAGTATAAGGACGTTGAATTTTTTGGTTTGTGAAGCATTGGCATTAATTAGATTAAACCATGTGATGATTTTCAAAGCCTTGATTTTTAAAACCATTCTATATCGCCTTTTGATTAGAGTTTACAAACTTATTTGAGCAATTTATCCAATAATAATTGGCCCCTTTACCTCTTAAGCCTGCTCATGTAAAATATTTGGGCTCCTTACTTCGCCTATTTATTAGGGTGTTTCATTTTTAGGCAATATTTTTTTTTCGTTGTTATACCAGAAAATCTATAAAAAATAAAAAATATTGCGGACGGGTAAAAAATTTTAAGTCAAATAGCGGCTTAGCTCTTTTAAAAATTCCATTTGCCACCTAAATAACACAGGCATTTTTTTTTTACTTAATCGAATTTTTCGCTATTAAAAAATTTTTTTTTTTTTGAAAAAACCTTCTTATAGCTTTTGAAGGAAATTAAATTCTCTACAAAAATGTTTATATGACCAAAGATGTACAAATAATTGTTTTGGAGTTATAGCGAGTCGAAGATGAACATTTTTAAAAACAGACATTAAATTCCATTTAAATTACAGTTTATTATTTTTACATAAAAATTTAATTATTTGAAATAAAATGAAGCCAATATCACAAAATATAACGACCGTCTCCCCTTCAAAAAACAACTACTCCTTTGGCTAATACCGCAACAGGCATTGAATTACATCCGAAGGAAAGACAGCAGAGATAGAAAATTAATTTTCAACACTCTCTACTTTGATTTTGCTCACCAAGGAGAACATCATTCTTGGACCGGTTTCGTCCTTATTAGGGCTCCTCAGCAAGAAATAGATAGGTTGTCAATTCCAGTCTCTAATGGAATTAACAAATGCTACACATTTCATCAGTATAACATAAAGTTGGTTATGAAGAGAATAAGAATTCAAGTAGTGAAATGGTGTCGCCATCTGTTCTTAGTAAGCAAAATCAAAATGCGCTGTGGTACCCAGTTAGAAAACTAGGTGGAACCAAAAAGCACCAGGCGGGCAATTTGTAGACGAAAATAAATCAAAACTCAAATGTGGATAGACGTAAATGAAATAAAATGAATTTAGCTCAAAGCCAATATCACACAAAATATAACGACCGTCTCCCCTTCAAAAAACAACTACTCCCTTAGCTAATACCGCAACAGGCATTGAATTACATCCGAAGGAAAGACAGCAGAGATAGAAAATTTATTTTCATTACTCTCTACTTTGATTTTGCTTACCAAGGAGAACATCATTCTTGGACCGGTTATTTCTTGCTGAGGAGTCCTAATAAGGACGAAACCGGTCCAAGAATGATGTTCTCCTTGGTGAGCAAAATCAAAGTAGAGAGTGTTGAAAATTAATTTTCTATCTCTGCTGTCTTTCCTTCGGATGCAATTCAATGTCTGTTGCGGTATTAGCCAAAGGAGTAGTTGTTTTTTGAAGGGGAGACGGTCGTTATATTTTGTGTGATATTGGCTTTGAGCTAAATTCATTTTATTTCATTTACGTCTATCCACATTTGAGTTTTGATTTATTTTCGTCATTTAATTATTTTATACATTTTAGAGTATTAACATCTTTAATTTAAGTATTTTCTCGTTTCAATACAACAATAAAATTAATATTATTATTAATAAGTCATTGTAGTTAGTAAAAATTTATCTTTTTTTATTCTTCTAAAAATGGTAACATTAATGTGTGCTTGTTAGCATTTGGGAATTTTTTTCTGTGCAAAGCTACAACCTGCAACAAGTACTATTTATACTATTTCTGCTCTTGATTAGCAGTTATGGTTTTATTGTAGGCTTCCATTAGTTGGACCGCCCACATATTTGTAAAGCGCCGACACGTTAAGAGCTCGGAAAAGTCCGATGCCGCGAATGACAAACTCGTAAAATCCCGACCTGTTAGAACTAATACGTCGGCGATTTATGAAACAAGAAATAAGAAATATTTGTTTACTGGACATTAATCATCACTCATCAGAGAAAATTAATTTTAGTTTTGTTTTCTTTTTTATATTGCCCACAGTCTGAATAAAAGAGGAATGCAGTAAAAGTGGAAATATATCGTCACATTCCATAGGCATACTTTGCAAAATAAGTTTCTGTAATATAAATAAAATCACGGCATATAAAATGGTATATACGCACTTCGTACATTAAATTTTAAATTAAAAGTTATATTATTTACAAAAAATAAAATTAAACCTTATGCTTCTGACAAAATTGTTGCACGTTAACATTGAACGAATTAAATTTAACCAATAAACAACAAGAAGGATTATATGTTGTTAATGAGATTAAACTTTTTTTAATCTCTTGGCATTAAAAGTAACACTTTACACGGAAAAAATGTGACTAGAAAATTTTACTACAATGTTGTAGTAGTAGACTTGTAGAAAAATACTTAACTTTTTGTAGAAAATTTTACTACAATTTATAGTTAAAAACTATTCATTATTGTAGCAATTGAATTGTCGAATAAAATGCTACAACAATAGGAAAGAAATCCACAATGTTTAGTATATTTTACTATTGTTTGTAGAAGTAGAAATTTATTACAATTATCGTAATTACTACCACTAACTTCTGTAAAAATTTGTACAAATAATAATAATTATCTCTACAAAAAATAGTAATTTTCTCTACAAAAAATAGTAATACTTTACATCCCTTCTTATTAAAAAAATTCAATTTTGTTCAAAAATATTCTATTATATTGTAGAAATTCTAAGTCATGTGAATAAAACAGAATTCTGCTATTGGCCAACGTTTTCTGACGTCGATCATAAATGGCCAGACAGCAGTAGCCGTTCGCCATGTTCACAAAACAAAACATGGTACATATACGAGTACCTATATATACATTATATATTATAAGCACCGATGCGTTTGAGAAAATTTTAATAATAACTTCTATTAGTAAGTACATTTATTATTGTTTCTGAATAATTTACCTTTAGATAACTAATTTAAATAACCTTAGCAGATTATTAAAAAAAAAATAGTTGTGGTCAACGATCGAATGTTGTGCCCAACGATCGAATGTTGTGCCAAGTTCAATGATGTTTTTTTGTCTTAATTGTGACAAACCTACTTTCTCATTTTTGTTAGTTATCTGACTAAGTCATTTAATATCCAAATCAGTGTAAAGGTGATAAATATCCCCGTTTTAAGGGTATGAACAGTTCAATAGGTATTAATTTTTATTTCATATTTTTCAGGTGCAGAAAAGCCAACTGAGATTGAGGGCGCTATTATTACTGTTATTTATTACATAATGTAATTAAGACTTTGTATCTTTTATATTAAAACAATAAATTGAATATTTTATTAAGGAACATTTTTTCTAGGTTATAATTATAATAATTATAAAATACTACTACAAATTTTATTAAAAATTACTACAATTTGTATGAATTTTTACTATTTATTGTGTAAAATTTTCGTATTTATTTTCATAAAATGCAATACATTTTTAATATAAATTCATACAATGAATAGAAAAAATTATAACAATTTGTAGAACAATTCTTATGATGCATTTGGATATGTTTACTAAATATTGTAGATAATAATTCTACAATACATTCTCTACAAATATTTGGAAATTTTTACTACAAATTGTCCCTGTCCCTATTTGTACTATTTATTGTAGAGAAAAAATCTACAATTGTAGAAATTTGTTCTACAATTTTTTTTCCGTGTAGTATCTAAAATCAAAAACTACTGGTATTATTACCATTGTCTTTTCTGGGGTATATTATTAAAGGGTCTATTAAGTTTTATATTGCAATATCCACTTTCCAAATAGAATTTTCCACCTTTTTAACATGATCAATGCATCAATACTTAATAAATTAAAAATTTTAATACTCTAAAATGTATAAAATAATTAAATTTTTATGTAAAAATAATAAAATGTAATTTAAATGGAATTTAATGTCTATTTTTAAAAATGTTCATCTTTGACGCGCTATAACTCCGAAAATATTAGTTGCACGTCTTTGGCCATAAGAACATTTTAGTAAAGAATTTAATTTCCTTCAAAAGCTATAAGAAGGTTTCTTAAAAAAAAAAATTTTTTAATAGCGAAAAATTCAATTAAACCAAAAAAGTGGCCAATGGAATTTTTAAAAGAGCTAAGCCGCTATTTGACTTAAAATTTTTTACCCATCGGCAATATTTTTTATTTTCTATAAAGTACAAGATTTTCTGGCATAACAACGAAAAAAAAAAAAATATTGCCTAAAAATAAAACACCCTACTATTTATATAATATTAATAAAGGACAGAAGGATGAGTATTGCAACTATGTTAATAGTATATTATTTAACGAGCGGTAATGCAGGTCATAACTCACGCAGATGAAGTTTACAGCACGAGCCGCAGGCGAGTGCTGTAATTATCACTAGAACTTTACTAATTATTATTTACAATTCGCTGGTTGAATATGTAATCCAAAATCGTATAATAAACATTTTCTACCTTTTTTTTATATAATAAATAAGTATAAGAACATTAAATTATCTGTCTTGCTGTACCTTTATTTATGGAAAGCCTGAATTAAGATACACTACAAATTATTTTCAATAAATATCAAAAGAAGTATACATTTTTAAATAATTTGACATTTAAGAGCCATTCACAGATCACAGTTGATATCTTGATACTTGACAGGTACAGCCAAGCATTATTCTGATTTTTGCCAAATAAAATGGCCGGTTAATTATTCTATTATGTTGCGACAGAGAGCCAGTAAATTTGATGAAGGTGTTTTGTGGCTAGGGGCGAAATAGTAGTACGCTTAAGTTAGTACCACCATAAAAAAAGTCATTTTTAAGAAATTACTTATATATTTTTCATAAATTGGCAGGCTTGGCTACTAATTTCGAATAAAAATAGCCTCCAAAATGGCTATGGTTGCAAGTATGAAGGCCCCATAGGAAGGGCCTCAGTAATAGCATTAAACTAAAAAAAAGCTTCTTCTGTAAAATGTTAATCCTAAATAAAATCAAGTAGTATCATAGCTATACTCTTTCTGTAAATTTAAATCTGACCGACTGCTGTGAATGGGTCAGAGTTGGAGAGAGCATGAGAATGAACCCTCGTATAGATACGTAGCGTAAGGGACATATTTCAAGTTGGCGGAATTCGACGGAATAACAACACAGCCGTACTGCCTACGGCTACGATGAATAGGTCGTAAAATGCAAGTATATTGTTTACGTGCATCGCAGTTTCCAAACGTGTGTATATTGTTGTTTGGCATACAGAAAAGTTAAATGGAATGGAAACCTATAGCTCCATTCATCGATTCAAAAGTTCCGAACGTTGGTTGCGATGCCATGTAGAAATATACGAGGCAAGGTGCAAAGTCATTGATATAACTTTAAAACAATAGTGAAGTTCAAATCATTCAAAAATAAAATATCGTTACCCTAATTAGCAAACCTCGTAACTCCACTTTTTGCCAAATTCACATTTTCATGCCAACTTGTAGAGAAAAAACCTCTATTACATGTTTCAAACCTCATAAATCCAGAATAATATTCTAGATTCTTTTTCAGTAAATATTTTCCCATTTTAAAACAATAGAAGTACTTATCAAAAACATGTCCTTACTTATTTCTGTCCCACCCTGTAAAGGAAAATAATTTTTGACTCCTTTTTATATCCGTAGAATGCCAAAAAATGTTACTATAAGATTATGCACAAAAAATTATAATCGATTAGCTTTCTCCTGAAATAATCGTTATCAAATAAGTGGTATAAACCAGTCATAGGATTTAAATGGTCTATGGACACTATTGCTTAAGAGGTCGAGAACTGCAACATGTCAAAAATTTATGATATTTAACAGATCGCTACTTTTCCATAAGCGGTGTGAGGGGTTTATTAAATTGCAATTTAAACTTTTTATTATCCAAATTTAACTTAGATACCAGATTCTCAATTATAGTCCAAATTTAAATTAAAAGCCTTATTTTAAATTGAATTTAAACTGCATCTAAACTTCTTATAATTAAAATTTAATTTAGATACGTCAATCTCAATTTATGGTTCAAATTTAACTTAAAAACCTCATATTCAATTAAATTTAAACTGCAATCTAAACTTCTTATAATCCAAATTATATTTAAATATCAATTTAAATATCAATTATTATTTTACCATTTACTTATTAAACAAATATACTTACATTTTATTCTTTAAATTAACTTAAAAAGAAAATTACATTTTTTAAGTTAAATCATGAGTTACTATATTTAAAACAGCTCTATATACGGAGAGTTCCAAAAAGTTTTACATAAATCGGAAAAAGGGTATCTTAGATTTCACAAAATTATTGTTAATAAAATGTTCTGTACCATTTGAAAATCCATAACCAATTATCAAATTTGTGAAATATTAAGTGACGTACAAAAAACAAAAAACTTTTAAATTTCAATATTAATTGAATATATTGAATAGAACTAAAAAATATGCTCAAACTTAAATCAATTCATTTGTTTTCAAGTGATTTCGATTTACTTTAATTCATAAATGATACATACAATTTTAAAGTGTATTGGATATTTTTGAATTTTACAAATTTGATTTTATTGCAGATTTCAGTAATTCAATCTTTTTATCAACAATAATTTTTTGGTTAAATTTAAAATACACTTTTTTCCCTAGCAGTTTCTGAAATAAATAAATCTTCAGGACATGTGAATCAAAATTAATAATTTTTCATAAACGTTGTGCATGATACATGCAGAACCAATTTTAAACGTTGTACATTGAATTTACCTACCCTCTTGCTATTATTTATCCATTGCTTTCGAATGAGAAAAATACCAAAAGATTGCTCTTTGTGAAGTCATTCTTTTTTAAATCAATATAATTGTGTTTGCAAGTAGCAATAGCCATTAAAAAAAAATCAATTAAATCAATTGTGTTTCAAAGTAATGTTGAATTTAATTTAGTAGAGAACTCTTTTTAAATAATAACTTTATTTTACTAAAAGTTTGATACCCCTTATCGTGGAAAAAAGAGACCGTTTCGAATTAGAATAGAGTGCTGAATTTTGGGAACATTTACAAGTAAGTAAAGCTTGTATTTATGGTCAATTTCACGAACATCGAGTTCGGATATTTTTCTTGTTTCGTGGGTAATTAACTGAATTGTTTAAATGTTTATTTTCAGAAATTTTCAAGAAATTCTTAGTCTAAAAATTATGAAATTCACCTTGTACGGAAACTACAGTGTTTAGTCACGTATGACTTTTTAAACGAATAGTTAAATCAATAGCTAACCTGCAATATTATTCTACTACAAATTGACTGTATTCAGTCGTGCATGTTGTTTATGTATAAAGCACCAAAGCAAAACGACACCCGGGGCTTCGTCAGATTAACTAAACTAACTGGTTGTTACAAATGCTGATAGTAGATTTGCATTAACGTATACAGGAGAGCATAATAGTAAAATTCCTGCGAATGGCAGGTGATTTAAGCTTCTGACAAACTGATATCTACCTATTAAACAAAAAATTTTATTTACTTAAATTTATCTTAGAGAAACAAGTATTTTATATGTATCACTTAAACGTTATTCAAAGTTGTAGAGTTGAAATATTGCAAAAATTTAATTTGTGAATAAAGTTATGAATAACGTTATGAATAAAGTTATGAATAAAGTTATGAATAAAGTTATGAATAAAGTTATGAATAAAGTTATGAATAAAATTATGAATAAAGTTATAAATAAAGTTAGGAATAAAGTTATCAATAAATATTTACCTAAATTTAGTCATAAAATATGAATTTTATTTATTTATTTAAATATGTCAGAATTAAAAAAAATAGATTTTCATGTACTTGATTTTTTGAGAACCTGATTGAATTATAAACAACTCAAATTAAAAATATATATTAGTTGAGAGCAAGTTATGAATAAAGTTATAAATAAGTTAAAGCTGTGAATAAAGTTATGAATAAAGTTATGAATAAATTTATGAATAAATGTTTACCTAACTTAACTCACAAAATATGAATTAATACTATTTAAAGATGTCAGATTTAAAAAAAAAAATTGATTTTCATGTACTTGATTTTTTGAGAACCTGATTGGATTATAAACAACTCAAATTAAAAATATATATTAGTACCTACTTAAGAGCAAGTTATGAATAAAGTTATGAATAAAGTTATGAATAAAGTTATGAATAAAGTTATGAATAAAGTTATGAATAAAGTTATGAATAAAGTTATGAATAAAGTTATGAATAAAGTTATGAATAAAGTTATGAATAAAGTTATGAATAAAGTTATGAATAAAGTTATGCATAAAGTTATGAATAAAGTTATGAATAAAGTTATGAATAAAGTTATGAATAAAGTTATGAATAAAGTTATGAATAAAGTTATGAATAAAGTTATGAATAAAGTTATGAATAAAGTTATGAATAAAGTTATGAATAAAGTTATGAATAAAGTTATGAATAAAGTTATGAATAAAGTTATGAATAAAGTTATGAATAAAGTTATGAATAAAGTTATGAATAAAGTTATGAATAAAGTTATGAATAAAGTTATGAATAAAGTTATGAATAAAGTTATGAATAAAGTTATGAATAAAGTTATGAATAAGGTTATGAATAAAGTTATGATTAATGAATAATGATTAATGAATAAAGTTATTAATACCGTTATGAATAAAGTAATGAATAGAGTTATGAATAAAGTTACAAATAAATGTTTACCTAAGTTAAGTCATAAAATATGAATTAATACTATTTAATAATAAATATTTTAATGAGATTGAAAATGAAGAAAATGAGATTAAATTAAATAAAAATTCTCGTTATGACTTAGACAATTTTTTAAATATTATCAGTTGCAATAATCATTTAACAACCTTAATAAAAATCTTGCATTTGAATATTAGAAATTAAAAAAAAAAAAATTTAACAACTTTTTAGTATTTTTAGAAACTTTTGGTTTAAAGGACTTGGATATAATATTAGGAGAAACACGTAATGTTATTGAACTTGATAATTTAATTATACCTGGTTTTATCAATATATTTAATGAAAGTGTGAAAAATAAATGTGATGGTGTATATATATTAAAAACAACATTCAGTTTGAAATAGAACATACAAAGTTGCCTCTATTAAATGTAACGATAAGCTCAATAACATTTAGTCATAATGGTGTGCCCTATACAGTAATGCCTTGTTATAGATCTCCATCCATTTATCCATCCATCCATATCAGATGATACATTTCTTACAGATTTTGAAAATTTCTTAAATAATATACCAAGAAGGCTAGGAATGGATATATTTATTGGTAACATTAATATTAATATCCTTGATCCCTCAAACCAAATAACAAATAGATATTTGGCAATGTTATCTTCCTTGGGATTTGTATCATGTATTAATTCATACACCAGGGTTACTGTAGAAACGAAATCATGTATTGATCATATTTTTATAAAAAATAATATGCCAAATAAAAATTTTTCATTTGAATCGTTGGTAATTGACACTGATCTAACTGATCATTTTCCAATTTTTTTAAATATTACAACAAACGAAAGAAACTTTAACCATAATACATTAAACCATCATACAACACAATACACCGATATAAACAGATTTACAAAATTATTAGAAAATGTAACCTGGGACAACGTCATTTCTCTTAGCAATCCAATTTTGGCCTACCAGAAATTTATTGAAATAATATATTCCCTAAAAGAACAATGTAATATAACTAATAGGCACAATACTTATAAAAAAATAAAACCATGGATAAGTCAAGGCTTCATCATGTCTATTAAACATAGGGACAAAATGAAAAAGCAAATATTAAAAACCAGAAACAACAATCTTCTAAGAAAATATAGAATATATCGTAACCTACTAAATAAAATAATAAATAAAGCTAAAAATGATTAATATACAATTCAAATTCAAAATAGTAACAATGATATTAAAAAAATATTCAAAATTGTTAAAGAAGCTTCAAATGAACACCGATACAATAAAACAAACAATGATTTTAATATTCTAAACAATAAACAATTTACAAATGACAAAGAAATGGCCAACTACTGCAGTAACTATTTTTCAAAAATTGGTATAGATATGGCAACTAAAATCAATTCTGTAGATGACTTCCTAATAAGATATCCACTTCTAATCAAGTCAATGGCATTAAATCCTGTCAATAAAAAGGAATTAATAGAACACATAAATTCGTTAAAAAATAACAGTGCTCCTGGGATTGACGGAATTACATCTAGAATGTTGAAAAATGGCCACCGATACATAATAGAGCCTAATGCACATTATAAACCTAATCTTTACAACAGGTAAGATACTGGCAGACCTTAAAATATCAATTGAAAATCAAGTTTTTAAAAACGGATCCAAAAAAGATGTGTCAAATTACAGACCAATAAGTATGATTACAAATTTTGTAAAAATGTTTGAAAAATGTTTAAAAACAAAATTATATGAATATCTAATAGATAAAAAGATTTTAAATGTTAAACAGTTCGGGTTCCAAAAAGGTGTTAGCACTTGTGATGCCATGTATGAATTGATATCTAATATAAAAACAGTCTTGAGAATGAAAATAAAAATATAAGTGTTTTTATCGACCTCGCGAAAGCTTTTGACACTGTTCCTCACAAGCAACTACTAAATTTTCTTGAACATTATGGCATTCGAGGATTGGTTTTAAAAATTTTTGAAAACTACCTACACGAGAGAACACAAGTTAAAATTAGAAATGAATTTAGTAATCCTATTAAAATTCAAATAGGTGTGCCACAAGGAACTGTCCTTGGTCCAATTCTTTTTATCATCTATATCAACTCTCTTTTAAACTTAGACATAAATGGTATAGCAATATCCTATGCAGATGACACCGTCTTAATGTTTGAAGGTAAAACCTGGGAGGCTGTAAAATCAAAAGTGGTTAAAGGGGTAAGAATTATGAAAGACTGGTTGGATTATAATAAACTATCTTTAAATATATCGAAAACGGTATATATGGCATTTTCACTCATAGATGCTAACAGGCCTAACTTCAAACAGATTTGTATTGAAGAATCCAAATTCATCATCAAAGAAGTGGAAAATGCCAAATATTTGGGAATAATAGTTGACAAAAATCTAAAATGGATTGATCATGTTCAGTACTTAACAGACAAAATAACAAAACTTATATATAAATTTTATTTAATTCGTAACATTCTAAATAAAAAGTTATTACACTTGATATATATTGCTCTCATTAAATCCTTAATTAGATATGGCATAATTGTATGGGGTCATTGATATGACAATGCCTTATATCCTTTAAGTATCATTCAAAATTATATCTTAAGATAATAAATCATAAAAGTCGTTTGATTTTAACAACCCTCTTATACAACGAATCCACTCCAAACGTAAGATCACTATACTTTCACTCTAGCTGTATGTTCTATTTCAAACTGAAAAATAAAAATTTTGTGAACCACTCTTATATAACCCGAAAACAAAAGAGAAGAATACTAAATGTACCATTCTTTAAATATGATGGAAATAAAAGATTCATTTCTTCAATTGGGCCAAAAGTATACAACTCTTTAAGTGAAAATATCAGACAAATAAAAAACATAAAAACCTTTTCTAAAGCGATCAGAAAATTTATATTTGATAAATATTTATACCTCTCAAATTTGTTACAAATACCTAGTCTTATATATTTATGTCCTTTTAATCATCAAATGTTTAGTTTATAGGTATTTTTAATTATATGTAGTTTTAATCTACTTCTATTGCACATACAGATGTTTTTGCATCTAGGTGTATATTATAAGAATAATTTCTCACTGTAAATTTATTTGATTTTGTATTATAAAATGTTTATTCTTCTTAAATAAAAATTAGTGTAATTGTAAAGATGTCAGATTTAAAAAAAAATAGAATTTTCATGTACTTGATTTTTTGAGAACCTGATTGGATTATAAACAACTCGACCCAAAAATATATATTAAGAGCAAACCAGATCTCTCGCGAAAAGCAAATATATTGTGAGGATTTCCTAATATGAAAATGTAATTATAAGAGCCACACTGGGAATACTTCGCGACGGTATGTGTCTCTAAAATATTTAGAGCTTTAAATTTGTGCAACGATAAGGCAGTACTCTATAGACATTTAAGAAATAAAAAAAATGGAAAACCCTACCATTTAAAAACTACTAAATAATTAATAACAGTAGGAAATTTTCATAAATTTAATACATAACTGCGCGTGAATGTTTTTTTTTTAATTTCTTTCAAAAAATATCAAAATGAATACTTTTAAAAGGTTTCTCCACTCTAATGGTTAGTATTGGGATTTTCTGAAAATTTCACCGAAATAAAAGCTCAGAAAGAATTAGAATTTTTCGTGCTGTTCGGTTTGCTCTTAAGGCAAGTTATATAAGTAAATTATCTGACGAACTGTATTCACCCCTTCCCTGGTATATCATAAAGTATCACGTTAT
Source organism: Psylliodes chrysocephalus (assembly GCA_927349885.1). Lineage (NCBI taxonomy): Eukaryota > Metazoa > Arthropoda > Insecta > Coleoptera > Chrysomelidae > Psylliodes > Psylliodes chrysocephalus. The sequence continues at coordinate 6,666,949 of OV651818.1, forward strand.
TCTGAAATTGCAAATTGATTTCTCAATAGCGAAGTGTAAATACACCACCTACAGCAGCCAGTTTTCAAAAAGAATCCGTACAAAGCTCGGAACTTAATAAAACATTATTTTAACGAAATAAAAGCAGGAATACTTATTAAATTCGTTAGCAGCGATCTTAACGACTGGTAAAAACATTTTATAATCGATATTGACTGCTAGAATTTAATAAGATGCTTGTAATAAAAAAAAATCAACAAATTTGTTGTTGTTAAAGTTCTGGAGATTGCAAGTCTGAATCCTTTCAATAAATTTTAATATTTTTTCGTGTGTAGTCATAATAACAGGGTTATGTTAAAATCCTTATACTACTCGCGACAATATAATTTAGCTATCGTACATGGGCAGAATATACGAGTATGTAATGAAAGTTAAATAATAGTAATTAGATTAGCATTTTCTCTAATTAATTGTTTTGGAATCTTCGAATATGATATGTGTGTCATAAGTAACGAACCTAATTTGGAAGACTGAATAATTATGAAGACCATTTTTAATTTTTAATCAATAAGTTTGTTGTACCATAAACAATAAATGGTTCTTTTAAATATATACGGCCATTTCACACCATTTTCTCATATATTGAGATCGAGTTTCTACAGGTTTTCTTGTTTTTCAACCTGTTATTGCAAAATGTTTTGAAACATTTTCTGGATACTGCTCTAAGTATTTTTCTCTGTAACCCTACTTCACAGTAGTATTTTCCAGAATTCTGTCGTAACAAAAATTTATTTGAATGCTTGTAAGATGTATTTTCGAGCTTGGAAGAGACAACATTGTATTATACCTTATCACCGAGGTTTGGTTACCATATATAACCTTGTTACTTCTTTTTCTAGGAGAAGTCTACATAATTTTTTAAAACAATTTTGGCAATACAATAATTATTTAACTAATTTTTATATCAGGAATACCACATATTGTTTTTAAGATTATTTTCTCATTGAATTTAGAAGCTGATTGAAATCCTTCAGCATTCTTTTTATATAGTTACTCAATTATTGTATAGAGTACGTTAACTTTTCAATATTGACTCAATGAATGAATGGTATATATAAATACCAGTAGTGGTGTAACAATTAATAAATATTCATTTTAATAATCATCTTCGAGGTCCGATGATGGCCATAGAGTCGAAACCGGTTGCCTAAGTTTTTGAATAAACATTTGATGTGGTACGGATTTGTTTTTCATCTTTTTTTTTATTTTTTGATATGTATAGATATTTATATACAGGGTGGTTTTTTGAGAAGGATCCACTCTCTTAACTTCGTTCTCTTCTTGATTCAGGTAAATTCCAAAACAGGTCAATTTTTATCCTTAGGGGGACACATTTTTAGATCACCACTAATTTTGTCGGATCAACCACATGGCCCCACCAGCCCCCACCTCAAAAACCTTCAATAGCAAGGGGACCGAGTGACCCCTCGTTGGAAAGATTTTTGCATTTACCATACGACCATGTAAGAATTATTTCGTTTTGTACAGGGTGGTTCAAGAAAAAAGACAAATTGCAATAAATATACTTAAATTACATACATCATAATAGATTCTTAAAATAACCACCGTTGAGAATAATAGGAATCCTTCCTTATTCAACAATTTATATCCTGTCGTAAATTCACTTAAATTTTTTGCTTCAGTTTTTGAAGACGGTTGATGAGTGATATCGCGCTATCGCTCTTTTTGTATGCATTTTTATCTGCAATTTTTTGCGCATCTTTACAAGCCGTTTTGACGGATTAGTTTTAATCCAAGTAGTTTGCAGTCAGTTGGTAAGTCAATTGATTTATTCCCTGTAAAATGGTTTACACTATTGCCGAGCGGGTAGAAATTATTTTCATTTGTGGTGAGGAGCAGAATTGTGCCCGCGCCACTGCCAGAGTTTTTAATGCGAGACATCCAGATAAGCAATGGAGCACAAATATATCACGCAACTTGTGCGGAAGTTTCAAGCAACAGGATCGGTGAAAAATATGAAGAGAGAAGGTAACAGAATAGTTAATGAAATGGCTCAGATTGAAGTCGTGGGGAACTTTACTTTCGATCCAACCAGTTCTTTGCGTCAGATTGCTACGACCACTGGACTTTCGTATTCATCGGTACGCAAAGTGACAAAACTTTTTAAATTCCATTCCTATAAAATGAAGATACTTCAGGAGCTTGTGGACGATGATCCTGATAGGAGATTACAGTTTTGCGAAATTATGACGGAAATGATAAACGCAAACCCAAACCCTCATAAAAAAACATTTGCTTTGGTGACGAATGTAGTTTTTATCTGCATGGCGCGGTCAATAAACAGAATGTCCGATATTGGATTGATGAGAATGCTCACATTTTTAGAGAGGGGCATAATCAAGCTCCTCAGAAATTAAATGTATGGGCAGGAATACTAGGCGATGCGGTAGTCGGTCCGATTTTCATTAAAGATACTTTGACTGGCGAGGTATATTTAGAGCTGCTGGAGGATATTATAGATCCCTTGATAACGGTTGAAGTTGAAAATCAGCGGGATCAAGATAGAAATCTTGTACTTGAAGAAAATGAGCTTTTTTTTCAGCAGGATGGAGCCCCACCTCACTTCACTGTGAATGTTCAGAACTGGCTGAATCAGAGATTTCCGCATCATTGGATTGGCAGGCAGGGAGCAATAGAATGGCCTCCACGGTCACCAGATTTGACAGGACCAGATTTTTTTCCTCTGGGGGCACCTAAAATCTGTTGTCTTCAAAACTCAACCAGCAGATTTAGTGGAGTTGCGACAACGAATAACTGACGCATGCAGAAGAATCCTTAGAGAAACCTTTCAACGGGTGAGAGAGGAATTTGAAAACCGCCTTTACTACTGCATGGAGAATAACGGTGGTCATTTTGAGCACTTGTTGTGATTTTGCTTCCTTTCACTCTAATCCGTTTCTTCTCGTTTTGTAAACAATTATTACGATTTTTATTCCAAAAATTAACCAATTAAAGCGAAATGTAAATCTCCTTATTGCAATTTATCTTTTTTTTGAACCACCCTGTACAAAACGAAATAATTCTTACATGGTCGTATGGAAAATGCAAAAACCTTTCCAACGAGGGGTAACTCGGCCCCCTTGCTATTGATGGTTTTTGAGGTGGGGGCTGGTGGGGCCATGGGGTTGATCCGACAAAATCAGTTGTGATCTAAAAATGTGTCCCCCTAAGGATAAAAATTTACCTGTTTTTGGATTTTACCTGAATCAAGATGAGAACGAAGTTATCGAGGGTGGATCATTTTCAAAAAATCACCCTGTACATATTTCACTAAACTAAAGTGCGAACAGCAAAACGTTAACTTTTTTTCAAATGCGCCTAGCACAAGTAAAGAATATCAAAACGTTCGTGCTCTAGTTTTTTGAGTTGTTTGTCGCGTTTTTAGAGAGAGGCGCTAAGTTCTTTCAAAAACGCTAGTTAGGGAACACCCAGATTTGTGACCAGTACCCTCAAAAACATATACGCCAGTGAAACTTTCTTCCCCATTTTTTGTAAGGTTCGCCCATTGCATGACTGGAGTGTTTAAGAATAAGTAAGTGTTAATCACATGAATATAGTTATAAGTATACTAGGATGAGGCTACATTTAATCAATTTAATCAAGTCTGCTGTAACAAGCAATATAAGTACTTCACTTCTATAGTTTATATTTAATTTTTTTTTGCCAGTCGCGAAATGTATTATGTAAGTTTAAATTGCATTTAATTTAATTATAATTTAAGAAAAATATGTACGTATAGGTAAACGTTAAATCTGTCTCCGACTGATGCCACTGTTTCACATTTTTATTTGATTATAAAAACAAAACAAACATTTTCATAAAAACTGAATCAAATTCTAGAAAAATGACTTCAATTAGACACAAATTTAACCTTTACATATACTTCCATACTTTCTCTTTCACTAAAAATTACAAAATAAACTTGAAGAGTGGAGTAATAGAAAGAGACAAATACCAAAGCAATTTTTTTCTGAAGAAAAAGTGGTATTTTGATCCAATTAAGCTTGAATTTTGATTTTTTTTTAATTTAGAATTTTTATTAATTTTTAGCATGTGAAATGTTGATTGGTCAGCTATGTTTTTAAACTGATGATAATTTTCTTTGATGCATGATGCAATATGCTTCATGCCGACAACAAATATCAAATTTAAAAAATGTAAAAACTCTGCTAACAAACAAAACCATTTGTCGGCTTGAAAAAGAATTGAAATTCTGCGAGCATCAGTTTTACTGTTTTAAAAAATGATAAATCACATTTTTGTTATAAAGTCGCATTAGTAGTGACAACTATATATGTTCAAATAATTACTCGACTTTCTGCATTAAATTCATCGATTTTCCGTCAGACCATAAATATTCTGCCAACGTTTATCCCATTCCTGTAATAATAAATGACAGGATTTTTTTGGGACAGCAAATATTTGATGTCGGATTTAATAAAAATTTCGGAAAATATAATGCATCATTAAGAAAAAAAACTAAAGAGTGTTTTTATATATTTATTCAATAGATACAATTTTTAATTATTACTCATATTTTTGATGTCTCAGAAATAACGGCAAATATGTATTGAAAATAAGATAAAAGAAAGTAAAATGAAAATTTTAAATTGTGAGGTTTGATTTTTTTTCGTAATATTGGACATATTATAATTTCAAACCTATCTTGGGGTGATTGCAGGACCATAGAGGTGACTAGACATAAGTCCTTGTGATTTTTGCTATAGTTTTAAGTATTGAAGAATTAAGTTGTATGAAGAGGAAATAAAATAACGAAAAATTAAAATATAGGTAAAACATATTTTTTTAATTTAAAATAAGAAAAGGATAGACGCAATTGAATTTGGTAATTTAGTAATTTACAAATTTTAGAAAACGAAAAACCTCTTTTTAATAGTCTTGGACAAGAGATTTGTAACAAAAACACGTACAGTAAATTTAACCACAGTTTGTGGTGTCGAAAATAAGTCGATTCAAGCTGACTCTTGTGGAAAAAATGAAAAAATTACGGGATGTTAAGTCAGAAAATTTAGAATTTATTTTTTGCAATTACTCTACTACATCTTAAAATATTTTTATAATAATGTACATGAGAATTGTCATATATATCTGAATAAATATCTAAGTAAATTTCTTTTCAAATTTGAAAATATCCAAAAATTAAATAAAGTTGGACCATACAATTCAAATTTTAGGCTTGAACGCTTATAACGTAAGGGTTGAAAGTTTAAACAATTTTAAATACAAAAAACTTCCTTCTATCTAAAATTATATTCATACGTATTTCCCTTTTTCTGAGACACTTTATACATATATATCTATTAATATTTACAAATTAAAAAATAGTATATAGACCAGGGTCGATAATTTTTGAAACCAAAAAAAATAATAGCAGGATGAAACACGTTAAAAAGGACGAGAATATTTAAAAAGGACGAGAATATAACAAAAATGAAAGGAAAAATAATTTACGAGCCATCTGAGGTCGGAAAGTGGAAGGGGGTGAGTTTTTAAGGGTAAAAAACGGTGTATCTCGATTTCCGGCAAAACTACAATTCCTATAGAAAAAAATTAAATGACAAAGTTGTAGGTAATAAAGAGACCTACAACTTTTATGATTACACTTTTTTCACATAACCTCAAAATTTATGTGAAAAATTAAAATAATCAAGTTTTTGGTTTTTTATTTTTATCTTATGCAAAAAAATATTTTTTCTCGAAATTTGGTGAAAATTTACCTTTTTATGTCCTAAAGACAATGTAAATTTTTTTGATTTGAAATATTAATTTTTTCACCTTATTTTGACTTAATATCGAAAATTCTCGCGTTAAAATATCAGCTTTTTAAAAAAAGTCGGGGAGTTTTTTGTTCGTTGAAATCTCTTCTTTCTGATAATGTAAAAAAAATATATGCATAACTATGGTAAATGTTCTCAGAAAATGCAAAAAAGAAAAAAACTTGAATCCGAATTTTTTTTTTAATCACTATGTACAATTTTGAGCTATTTAGTAAAATTTACACTTTAATTACTTGAAAAACGTAAGATTCTATGTTACATTGATAAACAAGAAAATACAAATCGAAATATACTACTATAATTAACAACTAAATAAGTTAATATTTAAGACATCTACAATATTTTGAGAAAGTTGTAGAATATTCTTTAAATTATGTGTATAGAAGCTTATTTATTGCTATTTTAAGATAACTTATATACCTGAGTTACATAGTGATAATTTTAGCCCATCAAAAGGTATTTCATAGAGAAGTGAGGAAGGGGCTAGGAGGGTCTAGGTCTTTCTACCTGTTATTTCGTAGCAGCGTTAATGAAAAGATTACATTCACAAGGATTTTCCTGTAAACAAGCAGAAGAATATACTGATGCAGACATTATTAAAACTTCAATTGCCAGAGATACCAATAAAACTGTCATTGTTGTGGGTCAAGATATTGATCTTTTGGTCCTTTTGAATCAATTAACTTCCAATAATCATGACATTTATTTTCTCAAACCAGTTTCTGGAAATGTAAAAGATCTATTTTTCACGTCTTATAGTTTCAAATATGAACCCTTATATCGTTGCATTTCTGCATTGTTTTTCTGGTTGCGATACAACATCTGGATTTGCCGGAAAAGGAAAGAAGAGTATTGTAAATTCATTATTAGACGATAAAAATGTGTCAAATTTGGCCAATATTTTTTGTAAAAAAGATGCAAACAAAAAAGATATCGAAAAAAATTGATTACAATTAATCAAATCTATTTGTAAATGTAAAAATGATAATATAACACTGAATCAATTAAGATTTCAAAAATATCAATTGGCAAAAATTAAATCATCGTTCATATTGGCAAATCTCCCACCCACAGAAGGTGCAGCATTGTTACAGGGCATATTATCAACTTCAAACTTGGCTAGGTAACGAACTGACAGTAACAGATTGGGGCTAGAAGCAACATCAAAGTGGGATTATGCCCAAATTTACAGAGAAGGAGTTAATTCCGGAAATATTGCTCAAAACTATTTGCTGCAGCTGTGAAACTGAATGTAACAGTTTAAAATGTGGCTGCCGAAAACATGGCGTAAAATGCACTTTGTGCTCAAATTGTAATGGTTCTGAAAAATGCACCAATGTGGAAGAAAAAACCTACGACGAAGTTAGTGATTAAGATGAAATTGTAAATGAAGGACCAATTCAGACTAAAAATAATATTGGATACGAAGACCGTGATGGTCTTGAAGAATTCGAAGATCTACTAGAATCGGGAAGGTTTGTCGAATCTAACGATGAAGAAATGCCGCCGAAGAGACAAAAAGTAATGGATAAGTGAGATAAGATTTATAAATAAGAAGATGCATTTTAAAATATTATTATGAATAGTAATAATCAGTATAAAGTATCTAAATTCAATATTACGATTTACATTTCTATTCATATATTATGAGATTTTCTATGACATAAATGTAATTAGAATTTAATAAATCAACTTTTTGACTAAAAAAATGCAGCAATCACATTTTTTAATTGAAATCCCCCCTTTAAATTCTATCTTTAATATTTAAAACAACTATTTTCGCATGTTTCTTGCAATTTTTATGATTTATGGATTTGTAGTTTTTTTGTTTATCAATGTAACATAGAATCTGACATTTTTCAAGTAATTAAAGTGTCAATTTTACTAAATAGCTCAAAATTGTACATAGTGATTAAAAAAAAAAAATTCGGATTCGAGTTTTTTTCATTTCTTTGCATTTTCTGAGAACATTTACCATAGTTATGTATATATTTTTTTACATTAATAGAAAGAAGAGATTTCAACGAACAAAAAAATTTTGACGCGAGAATTTTCGATTGAAAATTAGGGTGTTTTTTCGATATTAAGTCAAAATAAGGTGAAAAAATAAATATTTCGAATCAAAAAAATTATAGTGTCTTTAGAACATAAAAAGGTAAGTTTTCACTAAATTTCGAGAAAAAATTTTTTTTGCATAAGATAAAAATAAAAAACCAAAAACTTGATTATTTGAATTTTTCACAAATTTTGGGGTTATGTGAAAAATGTGTAATTACAAAAGTTGTAGGTCTCTTTATTACCTACAACCTTGTCATTTAATTTTTTTCCATAGGACTTGTGGTTTTGCCGGAAATCGAGATACACCGTTTTTTACCCTTAAAAACTCACCCCCTTCCACTTTCCGACCTCAGATCGCCCGTAAATTATATTTCCCTTCATTGTTGTTATATTCTCGTCCTTCTTTAACGAGTTTCATCCTATTATATTTTTTTTTTCACTTTCTACCATTTTCAAAATTATCGACCTTGGTCTAATAGGCCGATCAAAGCACAATATCACAATTAAAAAAATATATATCGGCATTACTAATTTAAAATATTAAACAATTAATTACGTTTTTAAATGCAAAATACATTTATTTTCAAAAAACTACATTCTAGATCATTTTTATGACAAAATTATGATAAATACGCAGAATTATTAATAAAGCTCAGTTTTTAATAAAAATTTGTTGTCAGAAATCAGCATTACAATTTTAAAACAATTTCTATTAAATCAATCAAAATTGGACCCATTATTTGTACATAAATTCAAAATTCGATAAATAAACGCAGCCTCATCCATTTCGTTATATTATTGGTCAATAAAAAAATATTAAGATTCAGCACTTCATTTTAACTTCACACTGCTCCAATTTCATTTGTCACTATTCTCGACAACATCAGCTCTACTGACAGTGAACACATTTTGTTTTTTCTCATCGAACAGCTCCTCTCTATCCTTGGGATTAGGATTGCAATGGCTGAGGAATACGCAAAGCTCGTAACATAAAACACACATTCCAATTACAAGAAACGTTTCCATAACTCTAAATCAATCCACTTTCTAAACAATTATTTTCGTTGTCCAAATTTGCAAATAAGTGAGCACACGAGGTGATAATACGCGCGTGCAGGAAATCGTCCTTGCCGTGGAAAGGACGACGTGAAACTGGCGTATGGTCCAGGACGAAAGGGATGCTGAGCGCGACGATCACCGATCCCAGCCGAACTGGGTGTTTTCTATTTGATTAGTTGAAGTCTTTAATAAAATATGTTGCAATTACATTTGCGGCATATGAAAACTGTATGAAGTAGATTTAATAACATTAACTTGCTTTGAATGAACTATGTGAAAGAAGACTGAACAAATACTATATATTGTGACGAAGGCTACATCATTTCTAATTAAAATTATTAAAATTGAGAGAATGATATACTTATATAATATATGAAATTCTTGTTGAAGATTTAAATTAAAATTCTTTACCCGTTATATTTAACGAAAAACATTATTTTTTTTTAATTTTACACATCCATTCGCACCATAGATACGAGGGTAAATCAAATATAAACGGTAATTTTGTGTTATACATTTATTGAATAACGTTATACATAAATTATTGTTTTACCATTTTTCATTATAGTCTCCTGCGTGATCTACACACTTTTGCCAACGATTTGAAAGCTTTAGTATTCTCTGGTCATAGAAAGTTTAAGGGCGAGTTGTAAGCCAATTGCGCACGTACTCATCAACTTCTTCATTGCTTTCAAATCGTTCTCCTCCCAGTGATTCCTTCACAAGCGCGAACAAAAAACAGTCACAAGGAGACAAGTCAGGACTATAAGGAGGGTGCTCGACGGTTTCCCAGCCCATGTCATCCAGTGTATTACTTGTCAAGGCCGTGGTATAAGACCTGACGTTGTCATAGAGAAGAATAAAATCTCTGATGGGCATGCGTCAACTTTTGTTTCGATAGGCGGCTTTTGCCGACCGTAACAACTGACAGTAGTAATCCCCATTCACTGTACGTTGATCGTGTAGAAAATCAATCAGTAAAATTCCCCTAAAGACAAAAAAAATCGTTGCAAGGACTTTTCCAGCTGAGAGTCTAATTTTAGCCTTCACTGGACAACCTTCATTCTTTCTTCGCCACTCCTTACTTGTCATTTTCGACTTGGGAGTGTAGTGATGTACCCACGTCTCATCACAGATGACGATGCGCTTCAAAAAGGCCTCCACTTTTACCTGAAATAGATTCAGAAGCCTTTCAGCGATAACCGACCTAACCTGTTTTTGTTCACCAGTCAATAGCCTCAAAACCCATCGAGCACTAATTTTCTCAAACCAATTTGATCGGTGATAATGGATTGAACACTTTCATAGCTGATACCCAATTCTGATGAAATTTCTTCTACAGTTAACCGGCGATCTCGTTCAATAAGCTCTCGAACACCATGGATATTGTCACCTGTAATGCTTGACCTTGGGCGTTGATCATGACTTTAGTTTTCAACACGTTCTCGTCCACTCTCAAATTTTCTCGCGATTCTGAGACAGTGTATTGTCCCCAAACTATGCCTTGAAACGTGTTAAAATTTTTGACGGTTTAACGCCTTCATTTGTTAAAAACTTTATAATAATCCGATGCGCAACAGACGAATATACCTATTGCTCGGTCATGGCTAGACTGACGACAAAGCAGGGTTGCCAACCGGTTTTTACCACATTACTATCAAATTTTTTTTTCAAATTACTCACAATTACTCACAACTTCAAAATATCAATATTACTAGTTTTTTATATATAGGTATAAATTGTATATTATGTACTCGTGTACTTCTGTTTGATTATATTTTACTACTGTGCAATGTTGTCAAATATCAGAAGATACATTTTTGTGAATTCACCATTTTATTAACCAAGTAAGATATATATAAAAAAAAAATCTTTGTACATCTTTGACAAAAAGGATTGAAGAATTAGAGTATCTTCTTTAATAACTGGCAAAAACATAATAAATCAATAATTATTATACCTGAAAAAAAAAGTACTATTAAAAAAATATACTTTTAACATGAACAAAAAAAAAGATATTAATCGACGATTGGGACAGTCCCAATGGGACTATCACTATCGACACAACACCTAGTGTTGTAAGTTGCAATATCAAAATCGCATTTTTTCTCTATTATATTGGCCAAGGAATAGAGGACGCTGCAATTTTACAATTACAAAATTGTAATAACTGCTAGCTAGAAGTACTAGGGTGCGTAATATTAGGCTTATATTAAGATTTTTAATAAATTATCCGATCAGAATTTTGCGTAACTATCAAGAATATACCTACGCTGGCTTCCTGATTACTCACATATTACTCACAATTGCCTATTACTCACAAAATTACTCACAGACTAGTAAATTACTTACAAATGTGAGGAATTACTCACAGATTGGCAACCATGCGACAAAGCCGAGTATGAGCGCGAACCTGGCTGTTTCCCCCATTCCTTATAAACCAAACATCTACTCCTCACAACATCATCTAGCTCGTAACTGGGTTCTAAGCAGAACAGCAAAATTACCGTTTATATTTGATTTACCCTCGTATAATATTATAAAGGGTAATACTAAGAGATGAAATTTTTTTAAGATTATTTCATTGCTTTGTTGGAAATTATACGTTTAAATTTTACGAAACAAAGTCGTCCTTAAAATAACACAAGACGTCGCACAGTGGGGTATTTTACACTAATTTTTGATCAAAAAGATTTTGTTAAATTTTTATAGACTCACGGTATTGATGGAATTATAACACTTATAACTTGTTTTATAACGTAAACAGCGGGTTGCAACAACGATCGTTAAATATCTAATGACTCGTTAATCCCAAATCTCTCACTAAAGGTGCAGTATGGGTTGCATTCTTCTGTTAATTTCACAGGCCCGCGAAAATTTTGTGATCTAGCCATTTTATTTATTTTTTTCACCTATTTACAACTTCTTTAAAATAACCCGCTTTTTATTCTATCACGTAAACTTTTTTTGTACACTAGTATCAAGGGTATTATCCCTGAACATCACAAACAAATTTTTGTTCAAAACGTTGAGACGCGTAAAACCTCGTTTTAATTTGCGCATTTGTAGGGGGATTTACCGGTACTTACTGGAATATTGTTGGGGATTCCCCGAGACTCAATTTATTCAGGAAAGAGGGCGATATATTTAGTATCCCCGTGGTATTGAGCCAGGCGTTGTCTATCGAATTCTATCGGTGTTTCTATTAAAAAAATGTTGTAAAAATAGGCCTGATGACTTTTGATATATTTGTGGACACTTTATAGTGAAGAAGTTTAAAAGAAACATTACTGATTTCGTAAAAATGCATATATTGCATATTTTAAAGTCAGACATGGAGATCAAGATAAACCTTGGGCGCCACATATTATCTGCAAGATTTGTGAAGAAGCCTTGAGGCATTGATTTAAAGCAGTGGTCGCCAACCTGTCGATCGCGAGCTACCGGTAGCTCGCGGAGGCAATTCTGGTAGCTCTCACAACGATTTTAATTTAAAAAATACAAACTGCAAAAATCAGAGAAGCTACCGAAAATTCCACAAAAAAATCTAATTGTCATAATATTAAACATAAACAGCGGCAACGTTGCGGTGAGCGATCTGCCGCTGACGCCATTAAGCTTGAATCGGCTAGAACCGACTAGCCGGACCAGCGCGCTAGTGTTCGAGAACGATCAGGATTGCTTTGAACGGGATAAATACGCACGATGCGGCGACATTGCGCTTAGTTTAAAACTGAACGCGTAACCAACGTCCAGCGGTTGGGTTAGTAGAGAACAAAAAATAATATTATGGCAAGCAATTGTAAGAAGGTAAAGACATACCACTTTCATTCGGAATGGGAAGAACAATACTTTTTTACAGAAGTTAAAGATAAAAATGTGTGTTTGTTATGTAATACTTCGGTCTTCGTTGCTAAAAAAAGAAATATTGAGAGATATCATAAAACTGTACATTCTAATTTTGAAAAATCATTCCCACTACATTCTGCCGCCAGAAAGGATAAACTGAAACAGTTAAAAAAGCTGTTAATTGGACAACAATTAATATTTTTAAGAACAGTCGACAAAAATAAGGCTGCAACTGAAGCATCGTACCGTGTGTCCCAGATAATTGCACAAAAAAAAACCTTATGAAGACGGGGAAATGATAAAACATGCGTTTTTAGAAGCTGCTGATTCGTTATTTGCCAACTTTAGAAATAAAGACGAGATAGTTTCAGCTATAAAATCTATGCAACTTTCTGCTAATACAGTGATGAGACGTGTAGAAGTAATGAGCAATGATATTTTTTTACAGTTAAGAACTGATGTAGATAACTGTGTTTATTTTTCACTTCAACTGGATGAATCAACAGATGTCGTTGACACTGACCAGATGGCCGTGTTTGTCAGGATGGTTTTTAGTGATTTTACGATTAAAGAAGATCTTTTCAAGTTTATTCCACTAAAAGGACACTACAGGACAGAAGTTGTTTTCTCATTTAAAAAATATTATTTCTTTCGAGAAAATTCCAATATCGAAAATGGTAGGCTTGCCAACCGATGGCGCTCCAGCTATGGTGGGTTGTGATAAGGGTCTGGTGGCGTAAAGATGAAACTTTTCCGCAATTTATCTGTTACTACTGCATTATCCATCAGCAAGCATTATGTGGAAATTTCCTGAAACTAAACAACGTTATGAAACTGGTGGTAAAAATTGTGAACAAGATTAGAGCTCAAGCGTTACAAAGAAGATTATTCAAAACCTTGGCCGATGAAGTTGACTGTCAATACGGGGACCTACTCCTTCACTCTGAAGTCCGATGGTTAAGTAGAGGACGGGTGGTGAAACGTTTTAATGATGTCCTATCCGGAACTAGAAAATTCAATCTGGCTTAGAGATTTTGGTTTTCTCGTGGACATTACAGAAAAATTAAACGAATTTAATTTGCAGCTTCAGGGGAGAGACAAAGAACTAGCGGAAATGATTTCTGATATAAAATAATTTATTAAAAAGCTGGAATTTTGGGAACAAAACCTAATTAACAGCGATGCCAAACATTTTCCTATTCTTTCAGAAAAAATATCTCAAAATCCATTAGAACCCTATGACAGTAAATATCATGTAGAAATAGTTTCTACCCTGAAGAATAACTTCAAAAATCGTTTTAAGGATTTCAACGAAATGGCTTGCGTAGCGCAGTTTGTTGTTTCACCCTTTATGGAAATTGATATCCAACAGTTTGCAACTTGTGTTATGCAGAACTTTGGCGAAGACATCGCTGCAACAGAAATGGAAGTAATTGAGTTTCAAAATGATTTAGCCTTAAAATCGTTAGTCTCAAGTACCAAATGTATCTGGCCTATTGTAAGTAAAGACAAATATTCAGTTCTATGCCGTGTTGCCTTGAAAGTGAACGCATTATTCAGTTCAACCTATTTGTGTGAATCTTCTTTTTCCAATATGAAGTTTATTAAGAACAAATATCGCAATCGACTTACAGATGAACATTTGGATAATTGTATTCGAATGGCTGTATCAAATTATACTGCAAACATTAAAAAAATTATCGATGAGTCTGAGTGTCAGCCTTCTCATTGAACGTGCTTTTTTATTTTTCAATGTTTATGTTTATGATAGTGCGTTACTTTTTTGTTGTTATTATTAACTATTTTTAAATCTTACGTGACATTGGTAGGTAGGAATGTAGCTATTAACAAGTACGTACTAGTAATATTAGTTATTTTGTTATTAGTTTATTATTAGTACCTATGTATTATGTATTACTAGTTAAATAGTAAAATAAATACATATAATGATAAATTAACTGTGGATTATTTCATTTACGTTGCGTTACGTGGCTTCCGTGTGGGTAGCTCGCTGTTTATTCCAAAATTAACAAAGTAGCTCAACACATTGAGAGGTTGGCGACCACTGGTTTAGAGGAACAAGAAAAGCCCTACCGTTTGGAATACCAATGGTCTGGATGAAGAGAACCTAAAAATCACATTGACGACTGATATGTTTGTCTATGTGATATTAAAGTCATAATACAAAATTTCTAAAGTATATTAACTATCCTAATCTTTCGTCTGCAATAAGACCAGTTCCACATGACGCTGATATACCTGTACCTGTTCCACCTAAAGTATTACAGTCTATCGAATCAGAATCTTCAACAGATTCAGAAATTGATATTTTTGAGCCATCTACCTCAGGACTTAGTCAGGGATTTGGGACTTCCAAAAGACCTCTCTGAGGTTTTAGGATCAAGGGTTAAAGAAAAAAAATTATTTGCTCCAGGTACTACATTTTATTGGTATAGAAATCGTGAGGCTGAATTTATCAATTACTTTGCCGCAGTTAGTTCACTTGTATATTGTCAAAATGTATTTGACTTGGTTATTCACTTAGGTGCTCTTGAATATAATCCTGCCGAGTGAAGACTTTTTATAGACTCTTCAAAGAGAAGTCCTAAAGCTGTTCTACTTCATAATGGCAATTTATATGCATCTGTTCCTGTTGGTCATTCTACTCAGCTAAAAGAAAATTATAAAAATCTTGAGGTACTGCTTTTAAGAATAAACTACACACAACATAACTGGATTCTCTGTGGTGAATTTTAGGGTTGCTTTTAGGTCAACAATCCGGATATACGAAATACCCATGTTTCCAATGTGAGTGGGACAGTAGAGCAAGAGATAACCACTGGACCAAAAAAAACTGGCCACCAAGAAAAAATTTAACCCAGGCTCCAAAAACGTAATTCGGGAAAGCCTAGTTGATCCTGAGAAAATTGTAGATATAAAATTGGGGCTTATGAAACAATTTGTCAAAGCTCTAGACAAATAGAGACCCCGTTGAATTCCTTTGACTCTGCTGCTGCATTCTTTGGTAAAAAAGTAATATTATAATAATGAAAATAATTTTATATTTTTTATTTAAACTTTTTATTTGTACATGGTGGTCAAAATTCGACGCTTTTACATGATACAACTGGATATCCAAACCTTATAACCCACCATCGTCACCTTTTTGAGAAATTAAACATGAACTGCATAGTTATGTTATAAATCCTTCTTAGAAGCTATAGGGTGACTTTCTAAATTTGTCATAATTTATTATCTCAAATATCTTTTTTTGAAAAACAATTTAATAATTTGACATATGTAAAATCCATTGTCGTACTTATTATTTTTTCAAGGGGTACACATTTACCATTTACCATTTTTTATTTGAACACCCAAACAAATTAATGATATTTTAAAAATCACTCTTGCATTTTACTCATGGGAGGAATTTATAACGGGATTTAAAATAACATGTTTAGTTTAAAAAAAGGTGCGACATCAAATGTGCTTTATCCTCTGTTAATTTAGTAATATCTTAAAAACATGTCAAATTTGGACCATCCTGTATAATTATCACGAATACTTTGTATGTTGTTAAGAAAATTAGTGCAATATGAAGACAAATTTGGAATTGAAGGGAACTTTTACATATTTTAATAAAGTATAACTGTAGATCGAATTAGGTTCTTGCATTGCAATAATTACACGAGTCCTAGTTAACTGCAGCTAAATATCATCGTTGAATGCGTGATACCTCATATGTGCTGAATAATCTCTATGTATAACTTCTTCAATGACGAATTACCTATAAATTTTGTACTATCATTATATTTCGGAACATACTTTTAAGAGCTCTAGAATCGTATATGTTTATTTATTATTCTGTAGGTGCACGAATCAATAATTGATAGTATGCCTCTTTCCAGTGGAGTCTCCGTAGCTGCTTCTCCTAGTAGTCTCTTCACTCCCAAGGAATCTACTAAACCCTTGCCTGGTCCAAGTGGACTCTTCCGGTCTCAAGCAAAACCCTAAAGTTAAAAAAGGAAAACTTTGTAACACAACAAAATTAAAAATATTGTTGTATGTGCCACTAATGTTGAAACAAGACAGGCTTGGCTCACAAATAAAACTTTAAAACATCTATACTGCCCCAAATATTTGTAATTTGTCAGTTACGGGGGTTTGGCTTATGACGGCGGTATAGCCTTGTAGCAATATATTTTTATTTTTTAGTAGGTATTACTTTGTAGTAATATAAGTGTTTGCTAAGTATGTTAAAATATTTCATGAGATGATAGCATGAATAATTTTAAGCCTGAAAATTGTATTGAATATTAAGAGATAATCAATTATATTCTCTTCATATAACTGTGGAGCTTGGTATCCCTACTTCTACTGTTAAACACTTTTTAATTCATGTATAGCTTATAACTGTTATGTATTAATACATTCTCAACAATATTTAATATTATTTTATAGTTTTTTCCTGCCTATTTTCAGAAAAAGTAAATATTTAGCAGTAAACTACTATCAGTAATAACATTTTTATTGTTTGTACCTATGTTAAAATAATCCATTTCTCTTTATAGATTTATTAAATATGTGGAACTGGTTAAGTAGACGACGTATCTAATACGCTAGGCACACATAACCAAAAAGAAATCCTGGATTGAGTGTTTTATTTTCTAGAATTAGAATTCTTTAATAATGATGGGCAAATTAAATGTATTTTTATTTATTGTAGATTTATTATATTCTTTTATTATGTTATGTATTTTGTGTATATTAATTTAATCCTAAAAAATAAAATTTTAAAATGTATTTGGTGTTTTATTTATGACCTACAAATCTGTAAATTACAAATGTGAAAGCAAATATATTTAGGTAAATAAATGTAATTTATACATAGTATCAATTATTTAATTTTCTCAACAATCTAGAAATTGCAATATTGTACAAATAGAAAGTTGGTTTTAAATAAAAAATAAATTCTAGCATTAGTTTATTAGCAGAGAAATATAGCATCCAAATTGAAGGGATTCAAAAAGGAACCGTATATGATTTTCAAGAATAGGTCAAATGTGAATTTATGTCTCATACCAGAGATTTCACCATCTCTCCTCCAGTTTTTCATTTCTAGCTAAAAAATAGATACTGAACTTTAGAAATTTCCCAATGAAAACAGTTTTTACTTTGATTCATTGAAAAATATACAAGTTATTAAATTAATTTAAAAAAACTAAACTCCAAAAACGAAGAGTGATTATTTTGTCATGAATCCCAGGATCAGATCTTGACCAAATTTCTATTATGAAACCATCCCTTAGGAACCCCGTTTATAACAAAAAAATAATCAGAAATCGTATAACGTAGTAAAGAATTATCGGTGAATATACATAAAAAAATATATTCCGATGAATTGAGAACCTACTCCTTTTTTGAAGTCTGTAAAACATAGAAAATACATTGGAAATATTACCACAGTAAATGGGGTTTGCACACATGATAAAAACTAAACATATTTTTAATTATGTACTTCTCTATGAAAAAATAATGTGCAGTAGAAAGGGCGAGATTTAGCTTACCAAAATGTGCTTTTCCATGGTGTGACAAACAGGTTGTGATATGATTTGGAAGAGACACTTAGATTAGTTAAAATTAAATAATAGTACTAGCGAATTAGAAACTGTTTCGGTCCTACCCCGATCTCTACAAAATTTATATGATAATGTTGAAACTATTGTAAATTCTAATGTTAATACTAATGTAAATAAAATGGGAAAGATGGGAGTTTCGATAATAAATCAAGTGGCAGTGACGAAAATAGTAACAAAGATGGTGAAATTCGGCAAGATGATAATCCAGAAAATAATGCAGAAAAATTTCGAATCTTAAGGCGTCGGAGTAAACTAAAAAAGCCTGAATGTTACGGCTTATACTATTATTTTTAAAATTAGGTTAAGTTAGATATAAGTTATAGTTAAGATAAAATTGGAGGGGGTGTTTGTAATAACGAGGGCGAGTATAAGTCCATAATGTATATAAAATTAAAAGAAAAGTAGATTCCTTATCTCTAATTTCTTATAAAAACCGAGCTCCTATTGGGAATCGAAAATGTAAAATTCAGTATTGAATAAATACGCATTTAATTTCACAATCAAATACTATATGAATGACATGACCAAACATTAAGCAGCATTAAGCTGTAAATTATTTCCTATACAGGAGTATTCAATATTAACAATAATAGTTTAAAGGCGTTAGCAGGTCAAACACAATTTTAGATCAGCATTTATTACATCAGTGATATCACAACAGTTATTGAACGGCATCATGAATATCGAATGAATTTAATTAGAATATTGAATACCAACGGTCCAAGGATGGATCCTTGTGAAACTCCAGATGTTGTTGCATGTTCATTTTAGTCGAATTAATATAATGTTTAAGTTTCCATAAGTTCAAGTGAAAATTTAAAGTCTATCAACGACTCCTTTATCAATAATTTTTATCCTATAGAGTGAACCTTATCTATGGACATACTGTATAAAAACCGTCATTTTCTTCACTCGTTCCAAAATAATTATAATTGCTGTTCCTAGTGATAGACATTTCATTCTCGCTTTGTAACCCGGTTTGATTATTCCGCGGAGTTTAATTTGTTCCATCTTTTTTTTTTTCATCCATTGACACAGTAGATTTTTCATTACGGAAAATGAAAATCTGCCGCTAGAAATTCAGGCTTCATTTGCGAGTAAAAAGGAAGCTGAGTTACATTTTAACTATGTAGTAAGACGACTGACTACAAAGATAATGAAAATGTTTTGGAAAATAGTAGCTATTTTATTGATTGGAGAAATAATTAAATTTATATTTACTGTTTTTTAAGAATGCATCTATACAATCATTCGGATTTTCATCAAGCCATTTATAAACATAAATTTTCAAAAAAAAAAACCATCACTAAATAAAGCGCACGTGTTATATTATTTCATGCGTACAATAATTTTGAAACGAATAACATAATTTTGCAGATGACAAGACAATCAATATTAACATCAAAGTGTAATTAATAATAAATAGTTGCTGAAATTTATGTAATGCTACAAATATCGGCGTTTAACGAATAAAATGGAATTGCTTGTGCAGTAAATTATGACCAAGTAACACAAAAATCAATTTCATTATAGATTTAAAAATATATTAGAGGAGAAAGCTTTAATTTTTTTTTTCATGTTTGCTGCAAGAAAACAATAAGGATTAATGTAGTAAATACTATTGTTAATTAAAGAATTTAGTTGTCTTTAAAGTATAATTTTATTTTTAGTGTAAGACAAATAGAAAATAAGTAAGTGTAACAAAAATAAAATTTTAGTCTCATATTTTCCAGATTTTATAGAGCAAAAGAACTATTTTCATAAAAAAAGCATTCTGTGGACTATAAATACAAAAACATGGATAAATCCGGATAAACCTCAATAACTATATTTTTTGGCGAAGTTTCCACTATTATATGGTGAATATCCCAATCATTTCAACGATCCTCCACCAAAGCCATATCTAATAATGAATGTGGGAAATTATTGAGAAAATACTTACGTTTTTAGATAACATTTTTTTTTTCTCTGGAAAATACTGGCTGAACTTACCTGAAACAATAAAAAAAAATTATATTATAGAACAAATAATTTACATTTTTTGAAATAATATGATAAATATATGTGGATGGTTAAGAAAGTTATTTGTTCATAGAATAACTCTAATTCTCCAAATGTCCACAAAATTAATATTGAGATAATAAGATGGAATAATCTATGATATTCCTATAGAACTTTAACTGATTTAAAAAAATATTATTTTTTATACATAAATTGAAAATTTTCAAAGTTAAGTGACCAGAATCTTGTTCAAAACTTTAGCCCAATTTTTATACCGTCGGTTTTTCTAAAATAATTGAAAAATTACTACAAACAATTAATCAAATAAATATTTTAAAGGATATAATTTTTTTAGTATTAGTTAATATGGTTTCAGGCACAATAAATGAAAAATTGGTGCAATTTTGCATATGGTAAAAGACATAGTAGAGGGCATCGAAAAAGTTAATAGGTAATTATTACTCTATCAGCGGGTTGCAACAACGATCGTTAAATATCTAATGACTCGTTAAACCCAAATCTTTTACTAAAGGTGTAGTACGGGTAGCATTCTTCTCTTAATTTTGAACGACGTCGTGAACTGGCAACGTCGCTTCCTCCGTCTCGCCATTTACTTTGACAGATGTATCTTTATTAATTAATATTTTAGAATTTTTCAATTATTGTTTTAAATTTTCCAGCCAATTTATGTGAGAGTCGAGAGGTACTTTCAATATATATTATAAAAGTTCAAGTTGAGTTCGTTTAGTTGAAGTATTATAATAGTTGACAAAAACAAATCGCAAGCAATTTACTGCTACCGATAGAAGAAAAACCACTTGGTAAGTAAATTAATAATAAGTACATAAAATTCCTTCAAAAACATTCACTTTATTACATACTTAATTTGTATTTCCAACTACATTTTTGGGGTTAAAATTTTAGGTAATTAAAAAGATCTCTTTATTGCATGGCTAAGAAGTTGTATTGGCTAAAATACTAATTAGGAATAACTAGCTTTTATTAAATATAAAACTGATACAAGGAAATCTAAAACTGAGATACTTATAACAAAAAGAAAACTAAACTTTACAAGAGGTCAAATAGAAGGAAAGACAGGACAAGGTTCGTATTTGTTTGTTTCATTCAAAGGAACACTTTTATTTGCATATTCATAATATTTGTACACCCACCCTCCTGGGGCAGTAACATTAATATACTTACCTTATACCCTATATAGTATAGAATATTGTGCCTTCTTAGTAATAAAAGAAAAAAATTATTTGAAATCAAATTAAAAATTTATGCAGTAATATGTTAACAAAAATTAAATCACTTTTATATATACAATATAAAACTTCTTCTGTATGTGTTATTATTTATACTAAAGTTAAAAGAAAATAAAATTGGAAATGACTAACGTTTAGTATTATTTTTGTTTATTTAATTTTTTTCCTTATTTGTTTAAGGGTGAAAAACAAGAAGGGGGCGTGGTAAATCTCCAACTTGATGAGATCGACTCAAATTAAAGCATTTTTTATAATCAAATAGAGTCCCCGTTGAATGCCTTTGATTCCACCGCTGCATTCTTTGGTAAGAAAGTAATGTTATAATAATGAAAATGAAACTTAGCTGTTTTATTGTACATGGTGGTCAAAATTCGACGCTTTTACATGATACAACTGGATATCGAAACCTTATAACCCACCTATGTCACCTTTTTTGAGAAATAAAACATGGAATGCTTAGTTATGTTATAAATCCTTTTTAGACGCTATAGGGTGATATTCTAAATTTATCATAATTTATTATCTCTAATAAATATTTTATTTTGAAAAACAATTTAATATTTGACATGTAAAATTCATTGTCGTTCTTATTATTTTTTCAAGGGGTACAAATTTTCGAAGTAATACCATTTACCATTTTTTATTTGAACACCCAAACAAAATAATGATATTTTAAAAATCACTCTTGCATTTTACTCATGGGAGGAATTTATAACGGGATTTAAAATAACATGTTTAGTTTAAAAAAAAGGTGAGACATCAAATGTGCTTTATCCTCTGCTAATTTAGTAATATCTTATAAACATGTCAAATTTGGACCATCCTGTATAATAATCACAAATACTTTGTATGTTGTTAGGAAAATTAGTGCAATATGAAGACAAATTTGGAATTGAAGGGAACTTTTACAAATTTTAATAAAGTATAACTGTAGATCTAATTAGGTTCTTGCGTTGCATAAATAATTACACGATTCCTAGTTAACTGCAGCTAAATATCATCATTGAATGCGTGATACCTCATATGTGCTGAATAATCTCTATGTAGGTTTGAGTTATAACTTCTTCAATGACGAATTACCTATAAATTTTGTTATATCATTATATTTCAGAACATACTTTTAAGAGCTCTAGAATCGTATATGTTTATTTATTATTCTGTAGGTGTACGAATCAAAAATTGATATTATGCCTCTTTCCAGTGGAGTCTCTGTAGCTGCTTCTCCTAGTAGTATCTTCACTCCCAAGGAATCTACTAAACCCTTGCCTGATCCAAGTGGACTCTTCCGGTCCCCCTGCACAGACTCTCAAGCAAAACCCTAAAGTTAAAAAAGGAAAACTTTGTAACACAACAAAATTAAAAATATTGTTGTATGGACCACTAATGTTGAAACAAGACAGGCTTGGCTCACAAATAAAACTTTAAAACATCTATAGTGCCCCAGTAACTACACAAACTATAGAATGGAGATATATGCAATAAAATAAATTTATTAGTGCCAGTATTTTGTTATGTGTTACCAATATAGCTGCTTTTGTTGAATTAAAGACAAGTTTTGAATAATGCTTTTAACTAGTTATATAAATAAGTGTGATTTAATGTTTTGGGTTGATTTTTGATAAGAATTCTTTACAAAAATGTTAGTTACATTGTAGAATCAAGTTGACTTTTTAGGATACAGAATAAAAATTGCTGGGATTTTGTTTACTTTTTAAGAAGAAAAATGGGTTAGTATTAGAATGGTCAAATAACCTCAAATATTTGTAATTTATCAGTTACGGGGGTTTGGCTTATGACGGCGGTATAGCCTTGTAGCAATATATTTTTATTTTTTAATATGTATTACTTTGTAGTAATATAGGTGTTTGCTAAGTATGTTAAAATATTTCATGAGATGATAGCATGAATAATTTTAAGCCTGAAAATTGTATTGAATATAACTGTGGAGCTTGGTATCCCTACTTCTATTGTTAAACACTTTTTAATTCATGTATAGCTTATAACTGTTATGTATTAATACATTCTCAACAATATTTAATATTATTTTATAGTTTTTTCCTGCCTATTTTCAGAAAAAGTAAATATTTAGCAGTAAACTACTATCAGTAATAACATTTTTATTATTTGTACCAATGTTAAAATAATTCATTTCTTTTTATACATTTGTTAAATATGTGGAACTGGTTAAGTAGACGTATCCAATACGTTAGGCACCTGTAAATTTTAACACAAAATTACTAGTCAACTTGAAACCTGTCATAACCAAAAAGAAATCCTGGATTGAGTGTTTTATTTTCTAGAATTAGAATTCTTTAATAATAATGGGCAAATTAAATGTATTTTTATTTATTGTAGATTTATTATATTTTTTTATTGTGTTATGTAAGTATTTTGTGTATATTAATTTAATCCTAAAAATAAAATTTTAAAATGAATTTGGTGTTTTATTTATGACCTACAAATCTGTAAATTACAAATGTGAAAGCAAATATATTTAGGTAAATAAATGTAATTTATACATAGTATCAATTATTTAATTTTCTCAACAATCTAGAAATTGCAATATTGTACAAATAGAAAGTTGTTCTTAAATAAAAAATAAATTCTAGCATTAGTTTATTAGCAGAGAAATATAGCATCCAAATTGAAGGGATTCAAAAAGGAACCGTATATGATTTTCAAGAATAGGTCAAATGTGAATTTATGTCTCATACCAGAGATTTCACCATCTCTCCTCCAGTTTTCAATTTCTAGCTAAAAAATAGATACTGAACTTTAGAAATTTCCCAATTTAAACAGTTTTTACTTTGATTCATTGAAAAATGTACAAGTTATAAAATTAATATAAAAAAACTGACGACTCCAAAAATGTAGAGTGATTATTTTCTCATGAGTCCCATCATCAGATTTTGACCAAATTTATATTATGGAACCATCCCGTAGGAATCCCCTTTCTAACAAAAAAATAAATCAGAAATCGGACAACATAGTAAAGAATTATCGCATAGTAAATCCGATGAATTGAGAACCTACTCCTTTTTTGAAGCCTGTTAAAAAGAAAATACAGTGGAAATATTACCACAGTAAAAGGGGTTTGCACACATGATAAAAAAAATAAACATACTTTTAATCATGTACTTCTATATAAAAGGGACAAAATATATTTAAATACTGTTGCCTTAAACTAATTATTACTTAAATCACAGATTTTTAATCGAGCACTACTAGAAGGGCAGTTAAATGAGTATTTTCCTCTTTTTCCAGTGACTTATTGGAACCTTTTCTTCATTTGAGCCAATTTATTTATTTTAAGAAATTATATTCATGTGTAAAACATTTTTTCTCTGAACCGACTGTCCCTTGCTTGTCTATTAAAAAATGTGAGCCGGTGTCGAAAAAAGATAGGGATAGTGTTAACATTAATGTTTAATGAAAATATAGGTATGCATATTAATAATTAAACCTGTTTACTGTGTAGGTGTGGGTATATTAATTCTTAGGAGTAATTCTTTACATTGAGCACAAGATCCATTGAAACACCTGGCATTACATTGAGTGATGATAATTAACCTGTTTTTTTAACCATAGCAGTAAAGGTTGAGCCTCAATTTAATTTTTTACTTTATTTGTAATTAATTTTTGAAAAAATACTACCAAATTAACTTCATTAATTTAAAAATATCCCGTGATCAGCTGTGAAGCGACAGACTGTCAGTTGGAAAAGCGCCGTTGCCAGTTTTAATCTCAGTTAGTTATATGTTCTCTAGCTAACGAGAGATTTTAACTATCGTTCTTGCAACCGGCTGTATGTGACCCAATCCAAGTCTTTAGACCAGAGGTTCCCAAACTCTTTTGTTTCATAAACCACTTTCAAAATTTTGCTGGATCCGGTGGACATCACTACCAATTTCTAAATCTCGAAAAAAAAAGTGAAGATTAGATCTATCTATGGAAACTTGCGTTGTGGTTGTTAACGACGAATTAACAGTTTTTGAAAAAAAAAAAAAAAAGGTTAGAATTGATTGCTTGATAGGGTTAATTATTTGATAATAAAGTTGTCTAAACAAATTTTCAATTAAATTATAATTGATTGTGTTGTGGTATATGTCAAAAAAGCAAAGTTGGCCAAAGGAAAAACTTTACTTTTTTAAAATCTACAGTGATTCACAACACAAGAACCAATCAATTCTCACAAATTTTATTTAGAAAACGTCCCATTCGGAGTCATAAAAAGAAATATAGTATATTTCCTTGTGTTGTAGGTATTTATTTAAATTTAAATATATAAATTATTACACTATTAATTATTATTGTTATAACCGTCGTAATATAATTAAAATTAAACATTTATAACGTAATGTAATTTCTACAATGATAATTACAAAAAAATATAATTTTAATGAGAGGGATGTACTTGATCGATTGACAGCAAAACATCAATATTTGGCTTGAGTTTTGTAAGCAATAACCGTAAATCTCCCCTTTCTGTGATATTCAATCTGCTCCTTTCTTTTGTTAATAAGTTCGTAACGACACTAAAACTTTTTTCGGCGAGATATGACGAAGGAAACGCTATCAGAAGCTTTTGCACAATTCCCCACAGTCCAGGATATTTTTCGGGTATTTCTGCCTGCAGCCAAAATTTTTGATAACCTCTTTTAAATGTCACTTTCAGCTCCTCATTAGTGCTAAGTTCGAGTAGCTCCTCTTGTAATATCACATTCTCCACTTCCGTTTCATCAAACGGATTTATGATCCATGGTGGTATTTCCATCGACAGAATATCTTCAAATCTGAATTTAAAATCATGATGTAGGGCAATCAAATCTTGAACGTACGTCTGAATATCTTCATCAAGGCATTCTACCTGCGACAATATTAAAAACTGAAAATAATTCGCGCCGACCAATATTTCTCCGTAGCAAGTTTCAGTGAAATATGGGATACATTTATTTTTTGCCCAAACATATTTTTCTCTGAAAGGGATCAATCCTTGTATATAATTAAATTTTGTTTTCTCTTTACAGCAACGCTAACCTAAATATATGCGGTATTGATTGTAAATTTTACTCTTTCGTTAAGCCAACCTACTTACCACATTTTCTTTATTAGATGCGCTATTTTTCTTTCGCGTATTCGCAAATTATTTTCAAACTTCGGAGGCGTCTAGATTCCGGGAATGATACGATGTACTTATGCGAACTCGAAATATTCAAATATGTTCATTAAACTTTGAAGAAGTTGATGTTTTGGAAGAAGCAGAAGCTCGTCTGAAATCACATAACTTAATTCTAAGTTTGAAATTATATTCTAAGGTATTTTACATAATTGTCGTGACAGAGGAAAAATGCGATACGGTTGATGGAGATCTACATAAAAAATAAAAAATTACTAACAATAAAATTGTTGTAAATGTGGGTATATCTTTTAACTGATCTGTTTATTTTTTTAAACCTAAATTTAGTTTTAACACCGTTATCAAAATAATACGAAACAAATTAAAGAAAGATATGATAAATAAAATGTATTAAAAATAAATAAACAGCAACAGTGATATTTTTTCATTTTTCATATTTTTTCCAAAATAAAAAATAGATTGGTCTTATTGGGAGTAGAACCCGGGTCGCGAAAATCAAAGTTCAATGCGCTAACCAACCGAGCTACAGAGCTTATGTCAAGTTTATTATCTAAGTATACAGGGTGGCCACTTTTTTAACGGGATTGTATTAGTAATTTTCAAACCATACTAGTTAAAAAGTCCGTTAAATGGAGAAAAAGTTGCGTATCTCGAAGCATAATCTAGCGATGGAAATTAATCGAAAATAGTAGGTTCGGTTATCGAGATATAATAATAATCTTTATTCAGCATTTTTGTTTTTTGGTTACATCATAGTTGTAGGTACATTAAAATAATTTTAAATTAATAGAGTAATTGACAGGTACCTTATACATTAAAAGTATTTGCTGCCCATTTATGACCATGTGGCTGCGCATGGGCTGCCGAATTACTAACTTTTTTTTAAATACATTATTAAAGCTTAAATCTAAGTACATTAATTAAATAATACATATTAAATTATAATTACTGAATAATAACAATATAAAATTAGCTAAAAAACACATCATTTAAAATACATATGAAATATAAATAATAAAGATATACAAATAAAAAATATCACGTAAAAAGTATACAATTACAACTAAATTATAAATTATAAGTTCGAATACTTGTATATTTAATCAATTATTTCTCTTTGGGTTTTTCTATCCGAATTAATAAGAAATTTTTTGATGATAGATAGATTTAAAGAGTTCAACGGAATTTATGATTTGTAAATATGCCTTGTACATATCCGGAAGATAATTAAAGATTTTGTGCTATTGTTTTATTTACAAGATGGGTACCAACTTTTCCTTTATCCTTGCTTCTTGTATCATAGTTATGGGTAATTTTGTTTAATACTTGTTTATTTTTGTAGATTAGAATTATAACTGAGTATATGTATAATTGTCGTATATCCATTATTTTTACTTCCTCGAACAATGCATCTGTTGAGTATCTAACTTTTTTGTTGTGTATTATTTTTAGAATTCTCTTTTGTAATATTTCAAGTTTGGATATGTGATTTTTGGTTGTAGCACCCCAACAGACGATTGCGTATTGTACACGACTTTGGACTAAAGCACAATAAATAGTTCTTAGGTGAGTAACTTGTAAAATATTTTTGAGGTATTTAAATTTAAATAAAAGAAGTCTTAAGGTATTTGTTAAGTTATTTATATGAGCGTCCCAACGTAAATGACAATCTAGGGCAACTCCTAAATACTTTATTTCATTTTTTTTTTCAATGTTATTTTCTTTTTATTATAAGTTAAGCTAATGTTACTAAATTGAGGTAGATTATTAGAGTAGCTGACAAATGGTAAAACGAAAGATTTGTTGTAGTTTATGGTTAATTTTTTATGGGAACACCAGTCTATTATTATTTTTAAATCTCTTTCAATTTTCCATTTTAGATCGTTCCAAGTTTCTGTTTCATAAAAAATCGCAGTGTCGTCTGCAAAACTTACTATTTCTCCTGTGGTCTGTAAATTATATAAATTGTTTACATATAATGTAAATAAAGTGGGACCTAATATAGTTCCTTGAGGAACATCGCTTTTTATTGGCCTCTCGTCGCTGATTTCATTATTGATTTTAACTCTTTGAAATCTATTGTTCAGATAACTATTAAAAAGGTCAAAAGTTTTCCCACGTATCCCTATATCTTCCAATGTCTTTAACAACTGTCTATGATCTACAGTGTCGAAGGCCTTGGCAAATCCAGGAAAACTACTAGACATGGTTTTTTGCAGTCAACAGAACTATAAATTTTTTTTAACAACTCACAGATCGCATCTGTTGTTGAGAGCCCGTCTCGAAACCCGAATTGTTTGTTTGAGATGATTTTATATTTATTGAGGTAATCTTTTAAACGTAAATTTAAGGCTTTTTCTGCTATTTTTGTAAAAGTTGTTATTAAGCTAATAGGTCTGTAGTTTGTAAACATACTCTTTTTTCCTTTTTTAAAGACTGGTACTACTAAAGATTTTTTTAATTCGGCTGGGAACTCAACTTTATCAAACATTTTATTAATTAGATCCATCAAAAGTGGTGCTAATGTATCAGAATTTTCTTTTACTAATTCTGAGGAAATATTATCTATTCCAGGCGATTTTTTGTTCAAAAGTGAATTAATGATATTATTTATTTCTTTTTCAGTTACTGGTAGTAGCACAAAAGAGTTTTTGTGAATATTTCTGACCGGAGGTGGTGAGTTTGGGTCATCTATTTTATTTGCAAGTTGTGCCTATTTCTGAAAAAAATTGATTAAATCTTTCTGCTATCTTTTGCGTCTGTAATATGTTTCCCTTCATCTGTAGTTATTTCACGTATTTCTCTATTGCTTCTACTATATCCTTGTATTTGTTTTAAAGTATCCCATAACCGTTTTGAACTATTTTTATTTTCATTTATTTGTTTTGTGTAAAAATCTTTTTTAACTTGTTTAATTAATTTATCTGTAAGTGTTCTATAATTTAAATATCGCATTTTTTTTTCAATATCATTAAAATTCTTTTTGTGAATACTGTATAAACGGTTTCTCTCTTTTATTGACTTTATAATTCCTTCTGTTATCCATTGTTTTCTTTTTTTATGGTGGTCTTTTTGTTTTATTAATTTTGTATTGTTTTCTAAAAGTAAATTTAGAGTTTCTGTTAAGTACTTAACTTTTTCATTTACATTTTCTATAGAGTAATAAGTTTCTCAATTTTGATTAGCTAATTCTAGTTTTAGTTTATCGTAATTAATTTTTTTAAAAAATGACGTTTTTGGACACACATCAACTTTTAGAGGAAAATATGCAATAGTAGCTTTATGGTCTGTTATTTGTGTATCAAAAATTGCCGCCGTATAATTGTCTAAGGTAGGTGCATTGTAACTATAAAAAATGTGATCTAAACAACTTTTTGAGGATCCCTTTTCTCGTGTATATTTATTTATCAGAGATACAAAATTAAATTCTCCTAGCGTGTCTAAATAAGAGGAGACTAAATCAGTATTTTGTTTTATATTTATATTAATGTCTCCTACAAAGATATGTTTATGATTTTTTAGGTTGTTTTTTGTTTCTTCCAGATATGTCCAAAGGTTATCAACAAATTCTTCTTCCTTGATGGGTGGTGGTTTGTAAAGTGATGTTATAACAAGTTTATTTTTATTTTCAAAATGAATTATTGATCTTATTGCTTTACATTGTCCTATTTGGATTATGTCAGAGTTAATTATTAAGTTTTTTTTTTACAAATATTACCACTCCATCATTACGATTTATATCTCCCTCATTATATATTATATTGTAATCTGTTAGCTGAAATGTATTTAAGTCTGGTATTTTTAGTGTTTCCGTTAAAACAATAAAATCGAAATCATGATTTAACCGTGATAGAAATATTTTTAACTCATCTAAATTCTTGTTAATGCTACATATATTCTGATGGAATAATTTAAACATACAAGTATTAACATTTCTATAATAATTATTTATTTCATCTACACTTTTAAATTCTACGGTATCATAAGATTCATAATTTACGTCTCGAATATACGGGTCCATTTTTGTTTACCAATTTGTCGTTGTTTTTTTATGTATTACCTCACTTTAAAACTTTTCTAACAATCAATTATGTTTTAAGATTAATTTGAATAACCGCTAAAACAGAATCAAAAAACTCCAAAATAGAATATTGGCTACCCTAATAAAATAGTACCATTATGTAGGAAAATATACACAAAAAAATTAGATTAAAATATATATAAAAAAGACGGAACAATATAAAAAAAAATAATTTGGGAAAATAAACAATTTAAAATTTTAACTATAAATAGAAATAGGTTCATACATACTTAAAACTAAGCGTTACTTATTATTGGTACGATTTCTGGTTGTCCTGGAATCTACAACTTGTTGGGCCTGATGACGGGTCGAAGGTTTCCTTCCTTGCCCCGTAGACCCGTTACGTCCAACTGGAGTTACTGTGGTAGGAGGTTTAACAGTAGTTGTTGGTTTAGCGTCTGTGTCTTTAAAAACTTCATCTTCTGATTCCTTCCTCAATGGTACAGAAGGAGTTGGAGGCGCACTGTTTGACTTCTTATTCTTTGAGTCCTTAGAATCTTCAAATACTTCCTCTAAGTCTGCTACTTCATAAACAATGCCGTCGACATGCAATTTTCCTTTTTTAATAAAACAGTTCGTTCCGTTCTCTTGCTTGGCAAGTAAAAGGTGTTTTCTGAGTATTTTTGCGTCTTGTCTTTGTCTGAGTGTTTGGTCGTCAACAACACTAATATTTTTCCCTTTAAGCTTGTAACAGTTTTTATAAATACGTTGCTTAAACCAGTAATTTACAAATTCCACTTTCAATGGCTTATTTGCGGCTGCTCCCAATTTATATGTACAATTATTGTCTCTTGGTTGGAGTGAGATATCTAGAAGAGTGTTTAGATCTTCACATACCTTTTCGACTGTCACGTTCGTGGAAGAAGTGTTTAGGCCAAAAATTAAAATGTTATTTTTTTTCTCCCAACGTTGTTTGATTTCAATTTCTTCTTCTAAAAATGTGTTTTTCTTCTCTAGTTGTAGCACTCTGTTTCTTAATTCTTCCAATTCAAGAAGTAATCTTGCTTCTGAAGCTTCTACCACGCTAATAAGATCAGCTTTGCTTTTGCTAACTTCATTTAAGAGATCAGTTCTGCTTTTTATTATTTCATTGAAAAGTTCATTCGTAGTTACATTTTGCTCATTTTCAGGCATATTTTTCATTTAGTAATGTAAATAATTAATTTTATTTTTGAATTTGGTTTGTAATTTCGAAGAATATTCCAGTTGGCTCAGTAGACACTTCCTGAATTATGAGATATTTCGATAAAAGGAAATTCGACCTTTTCGGATTTTTGGTTATCGTTTATTTATTTTCAGAATTACTAAAAAATATTTTAAAGGTTTTCTGTTTGATAGTAAATTTTCTTTGATTTGACGTTTTCATATTTTACATCCAACGTTTCGTATTCTCTGGACCACACTCAAATTTTTTTTTTTAAATATGGACCTGGATATTTTATAACATTATTTGAAATAACTTTTCATCCTGCATCCACTGGTGTATTACATAATGGCATTCAATGACGGTTTTTGGGTAATATGTACCGTAATCCAAATTTGTCCCACAGTTGTCAGTTAAACGGATGTATAAACAAACCTTAACTGACAACTGAACTGAAACTGCAAATGAACTGAGAAATGATATCACCGCCTAAAAGGACTATTACAGGGTTATTCATTATAAATTACCCACCACTTAGCATCGTTATTATTGCCTATGGAAAAAAAAGTTTTAAATAAAAGTTGTGTGGTTATGACTAAATTTCGTTCAAATGCTATTAAAAATGCAGTAGCGTGCCGATTTTAGGGGATACGCAGGAATAATTTTTTTTTATTAATGGAATACCCTGTATATTATTTATTTTTTAGAATAATCCTTTCTTTCTGATTTTAAAAATATATATATTACCCCCACTGTATGCCGTTTTTTAGGTAATAAACGTCAAGTATCTTAGTTAAACTTACCCAACCCTTATCATCGTTATTATTGCCTATAGATAAAAAAGTTTTGAATAAAAGTTGTGTGGTTATAGCTAAATATTGTTAAAATGCTATAAAAGATACAGTACCGTGCAGATTTCAAGGAATACGAAAGAAAACATTTTTAATGATATACCCTGTATATTATTTAATTTTTGGAATGATCCTTTTTTTCTGATTTTAAAAATATATATATGTTACCCCTACCGTATGCTGTTTTTGAAGTATTAAACGTCAAATATCTTAGTTAAACTGTATATATGGAAAAGCTAACATTATTAAAGTAAGCTATGAAAATGACAACTATTATGATTGACAAGTGAGAATTATTTAATTAAATAAAATGGTTTACGGCGAGGAAGAAAAAGTCCAAATATTTACTTGTTATATAAAAAATAACAAAAATAAACGAGCCGCACGAAGAGATTATAGAATGTTGTATCCAAATCGTCCAATACCATCAGAAAATACGTTCAAAAATATTTACCAGAAGGTGAATAATACTTCTAGTTTTAGTAGAAAAATCCGTGTAGTTCAAGCAGGAAGAACAGTTAGATATACTGCTTCATTTCGAAGGTAAACCCATCCATATTTATTCGCGTATAGACTTTTTTGAAACATTGTTTTTTTTTTTAGAAAATTCTAAATGTAGTATAAATAATGCCGTCGATCAATTAGGCAAAACTTATTTCAAAATTCAACGTACAGACCTAATAAAATTTTATCCGTACAAATTTTAACAGAGGATCATAAAAGAAAAAGTTTTGACTTTTGTCGCCAGATGATTCAAAAGTTGGATGAAGATCCCGATTATTTTAATAAAATATTATGGACTGATGAATCATCCTTTTCTACGGCAGGAGTTTTTAATAGGAAAAATCGAAGGTCGTGGGAAAACAAGCACAACATAAAAAGATTGGTAAAACAAATAAAAAAATCAGGAAAAAAAAACTGTTAGCGTTTGGTGTGTAATTTTTAGAAACAAAATAGTTGGGCCTATATATTACGATTATAATTTAACTGGAGTTACCTATCTAGAAATACTAATTCCAGAAGCAGAAGATATTCTTTTACAGAATTTTCCGGAAGACGAACTAGATCATATGATTTGGATGCAAGATGGAGCAACTCCGCATAGTGTCGCACCCCTTAGAGATAATTTTTATAATGTATTCCCAGTATGGATAGGGAATGATGGAACTATCAAATGGCCACCTAACAGTCTGGATTTGACCCCTATGGATTCATTTGTTTGGAGATATATAAAAGACATTGTCAATAGCAATAATGATAATAATAGTATTGAAGCCATTAAAGATAGGATTCTACTTGAAATAAACAATCTGAATATGAATAATGAAGCCATTGCCAGGGCAATTATAAATATAAGAAGACGTTATCAATTATGCATTAATAATAATGGTGGACACATCGAACATCTTTTATAAGTTATTTATATTTCCTAAATAAATCTTTGTTCTTTATTTTGTATATTTTTCCTTACTCTAAACAATTTTATTAAATTAAAGAATTGTCACTTGTCAATCATAGTTGTCATTTTCATAGCTTATTTTAATAATGCTTTTTCATATATTGGTTTAACTAAGATATTTGACGTTTAATACCTCAAAAACGGCATACGGTAGGGGTAACATAAATGTTTTTAAAATCAGAAAGAAAGGATCATTCCAAAAATTAAATAATATATAGGGTATACCATTTAAAAAAAAATATTTCGTATTCTTTGAAATCTGCAGGGTACTGTATCTTTTATAGCATTTTAACAAAATTTAGTCATAACCACACAACTTTTATTCAAAACTTTTTATCTATAGGCAATAATAAGGATAATAAGGGGTGGGTAAGTTTAACTAAGATACTTGACCTAAAAAACGGCATACAGTGGGGGTAATATACATATTTTTAAAATCAGAAAGAAAGGACCATTTCAAAAAATAAATAATATACAGGGTATCCCATTAATAAAAAAAAAGTATTACTGCGTATCCCCGAAAATCTGTACGCTACTGCATTTTTAATAGCATTTTAACGAAATTTAGTCATAACCACACAACTTTTAATTAAAACTTTTTTTTCTATAGGCAATAATAACGATGCTAAGGGGTGGGTAATTTATAATGAATAACCCTGTACAATTTATTAGTACCTACTCTTCCTAGTTTTACGAGAAATGTCTAGAAACGATATTGAAATATCTTTTACACCTCCCGAAATTTCTAAGAAGCAAAATGGTGCCCTAAAAATCGAAAAAAATTTATGAAAAATTATACGGGCAGTTACATTGGAGAGGATTAAAAGGAATATCGTCGCACTCCCGTCTCTAGAAACCGGACAAGACCGTCGTATTGTCTACGAACCGTGGGATCAACGAATTACAACATGTGTTTTTCGGGTACTTACCAACACGAATTCGATCGAACCTTTCACGATAATGCCTTTTAAAATCATCTTCGATATTTTGTTGTGACGATTTTTCCGCGGAGTTTAGTTTCATTTAAAATCGACGCGGAAAAACTGTTGGGCTTCAATCCATTCATGCCCGTCGCATCGGGTCTGATCTTAATTAAAAGATTGAAGTGGGTTTTGATGGTTTATATCGAAAAACTGGATCCCGAAAAAAAATTTACTCAGATAAAGAGATAATAAGGCAATTTAAATTCCCTTGATTGCTCGGAGATTATTTTAATTTTTTTACCAAAAAAATGAGGAAAATTTACATTTTTCTTAGTAAGATTAGATATAGACTTTGTGACCTAATTTTCGAACATCTTGAGATGTTAATTACGATTTTCTTAGACATATTTTGACGTTCTTACTTAGATTTGATTAATAATTTTCCGATTGAATCGTTAGAAATCCAAAAGTTACGAAAGAGAAAAAAACGTTGGAATGTAAAAACACAAAAAAGTACCTAATATGAATTGAATATTTATATAAAAACAATATCGTCCTATTTTCTTTCAACTGCCCTATCGAATAGAATAGAATTTTATGCGCTAGAATAAATACAAACAGTACATTTGTAGTCATAAATAAAATATGTTCCAAGAACAAAATAGAATAAAAAAGAAAATATAAAAATGTTTCACAGATATAAATTCAGTTACGTATAACATAACTGACAACTTAAAATACAGAGTGTCTGTAAAAGGTCTTTACAAAAACATACCACATATTCCTTAGACCAAAATAAGTCGATTTAAGTAAAATTACCTTACTACAAAGTTGCTTCGTTTGGGCTCCAGAGGGCCTTGAAGTTACAATTTTTAAATCGTTTTTCCCATATAAATTTAAAACGGTATATGCGATTTTGCTGAAATTTGGTACATTGGTAGAGTTTTATGTGGCAAAAAAATGGTATTAAAATTTTGTCCGATAATAATACATAGGCGTAGAACTTGATTTTTTTAAATAATTGCACCTTTAAAAATTCTACGCCAATGGAAGAAAAGGAGTTTAGAGTATGAAATTTAGATTACGCAACTCATTTACTTTAAAAAAGGTACTCCTGATAAGACTCGATTACTCTCATGGTTTTCGCTAAATTTCTGTTTTAATAATTTAGAGTGTATAGGTTTCACAAAAATATTTATTTACAACATAATCAAAATAGAGATTTTACAAAAATTGTTCAAAATGTTCACCATTTTCACGCATACAAAGATTTATACGTCGAAGAAAATTAAAATGTATCCTTTCCATAACTTCTTCATCACCTCTAAGATTGTGTATTGCATCTTGAATACGTTACCAGAGTTGTTCCTCATTTTCTACAGGTTCCCTGTAAACTGTGGATTTCAGATGTCCCCATAAAAAGTAATCCATTGGTGTTAGGTCTGGGGAACGTGGTGGCCAGTTTACAGGAGCGTCATTACCTCTGCCTATCCATTTGTGTGGATATTGTTCATTCAAGTGGTTTCTAACGTTTAAAGAAAAATGTGGTGGAGCTCCATCTTGCATAAACCACATATCTCTCCGAAGTTGGAGAGGTAAATCTTCTAACAATTCTGGCAACGTATTTTGTAGAAAATCCAAATAATTTTCTCCAGTTAATCTTCTTGGAAGTATGACAGGACCAACAATGAAATTACCAATTATTCCAGCCCACACATTAATTTTGAATTCGTGCTAAAAATGGTTTACCTTTATTGCATGCGGATTTTCAACGGCATAAACATGTTCATTATGGGTATTAGTTATACCTCTTCTTGTAAAACCCGCTTCATCGGTAAAGAGAACCTTCTTGACAAAGTTTGGATCTCTTTCTCTTTGCATATTAACAAATCGACAAAAACCCAAACGAATTTGAGGATCATGGACTAATAATTCTTGTACTGGCTTCTTATGGTATGGATATAGCAATTGTTCTCTAAGCACTTTATGAACGACATCTTTACTTACTCCTAGTTCCCTTCCAATTCGTCTGGTGCTTAATTCTGGATCTTCTTCAACACGTTCTAAAATTTCTTCTTCAACTTCAGGAATCCTTACAAAACGTTCTCTTCCATTATCAACAGTGTTGGGAGCAAAGGAACCGGTCTCCCGAAGACGTCTCTCAACAGCAGCAAAAGTTGGGTGGCTAGGTATACGACGATTTGGAAACCTTTCAGAGTACACCCTGACACTCTCTCGAGCATTTCCTTCACAAAGTCCTAATGTCAGCAACATATCGGTATATTCTCCATTGGTATATTGTACAGCCACATTAATAAACCACGCATTTGTTTTTTTAATTATTGAGTCAGATAGAACACTTTCAATCCAATCGTTAACAAGAGATTAGGTGTTAAAACTTGACAATATTTTTATTTAGATGAAATTATGGAAACCAACAATAAATGTTTTTGTATACGTATTGCAGGCAAATAATTAATATTCCTCAAAAAATCGTACATGGCAAGAATCGAGTATTTTTGTTAAAAGTCTCGATTAGAGGTGTTGAAGAAGATATGAAAAAAGTACATTTTTATATTTTTCATCGTATAAAATTTTGTCCGATAATAATACATAGGCGTAGAACTTGATTTTTTAAATATTTGCACGCCAATTTGGATTGGGTACTGATTTACTACAAAAAAGTACCCTAGATAACACTCGATTTACTCTCATGGTTATGACAAAGTTTGTATTTTAATAATTATTGTTTATGTTCTAAAATTACTAAAATGCAAATTTCGTCAAAACCATGAGAGTAATCGAGTCTTATCAAGAGTACCTTTTTTAAAGTAAATGAGTTGCGCAATCTAAATTTCATACTCAAACTCCTTTTCTTCTATTGGCGTAGAAGTTTTAAAGGTGCAATTATTTAAATAATCAAGTTCTACGCCTATGTATTATTATCGGACAAAATTTTAATACCAATTCTTTTGCCACATAAAACTCTACCAATGTACCAAATTTCAGCAAAATCGCATATGCCGTTTTAAATTTATATGGGAAAAACGATTTAAAAATTGTAACTTCAAGGCCCTCTGGAGCCCAAACGAAGCAACTTTGTACTAAGGTAATTTTACTTAAATCGACTTATTTTGGTCTAAGGAATATGTGGTATGTTTTTGTAAAGACCCTTTACAGACAGCCTGTATATACATTTAAAAATTTTATTTTTAAAATAACATGTATATTCACTGACTGAATAAAAGCACATTTTAAATCGCTTTAATTTTCTTTTAAATTGTGATAAATTTAATGGTAATATAGTAGTAACTAAAGTTCGGTGAATTTTTTAGTGATTTGGATAATCAAATTTTGTTTCCTTAGATTTTCGGCTTGTCCAGTATTAGATATAATGGTAGACGTCTTGGAGCCGCCCTTGGAAAAACGGCTTTATACATCAGCAGTTGAGTCAAATTAGATCCTAAACAGATCAGCAGACGATCCTGAGTTGGTCCATAATTGATTGAGTGTGCACAACACGGTGCAAGAGTTGGTCCACGTTCGATCTACGAGCGAGTCTCCTAGCCCTCAATAAGCCTTCATAAGATCCACAAATTTCTAACTTAATCCCCAGGAAATAAAAAAAGACCCATTAAATGATAAAAAAAAAGAAAGTCAATCTTCTCACTCAACACTGTGCCTACCTTCGTCAGATATCTTAAACAATTCACATACAGGTGATATCTGTTGGAAGGTCTTCAAATTCGATAAAAATATCGACAAAAGCTGTGTACAGCAGACAGTCAGAAAATTCGTCTCCACCACAAGTAAAAAATTATCCCTCTAGCACTAGGTAGGAAAAGATCATCCAAAATAACAATTCAAACAGCCAATACTCATCCAGCTTAAAATCAATATCTTCCTAAATGTGATTTCTCATAAATCCCACTCAAATTATCATGAGATGGTTAACCCCCATTT
This sequence comes from Psylliodes chrysocephalus, assembly GCA_927349885.1. Classification (NCBI taxonomy): domain Eukaryota; kingdom Metazoa; phylum Arthropoda; class Insecta; order Coleoptera; family Chrysomelidae; genus Psylliodes; species Psylliodes chrysocephalus. The sequence goes on from OV651818.1 coordinate 6,706,239, forward strand.
GGATTTATTAAATAATACTGAGAAACCCCAATGTACTTGTTCGTGTCACAGGTTGACCGTACTTCTGGTCAACCTGTGACACGAACAAGTTCAACATTCATCCAAAAATTGACAGTGATGCGAAACTTCAAAAATAGGGTAGGATCCGCTTATCATGGACTCTAACTGACCAACCCAATATAGCTACTAGGTATCCCATAAATTACAACTATTAGTAAAATCCTAATAAACAACCTCAAAGTACATTCACGAGCAATAACCAACACTAGGTACAATTAATGACGTCATCGAATATTAAAAGTATTTCGCGACAACCAACTACTACCAAGCTATTCAAAGTATATTACTGGTTGCATACAAGACAAACCATGTCTTGCAATGGGATTCTCATCTTTCAATTCGGCACGTGTTGAGACGACTATCTTCGTTCCACAAAATGCGATTCGTATGTAATGTCTCTCTTATATTCGTTACGTGTTAAATACGCACATAAGAATCCCTGTGCTGGACAAGATTTGAGGCAGGCACCCAAATAAATGCCTAGGTGTAAAACTGGTTGCATTCTCTTAAGTATACAATTTCATAAATTAATAAAAATACGTGTGACACTCGGGGACTGCCGCGGTAAAGCTATTGCATAGCATTTTTTACCAACTTATGCAATTATAATTATTTATTTATTTTATTTATGCAGAATTTTTTTTTCTTTGATATTAATTCAAGTTTTTTCTTTGATATTAATTCAAGTTACACTTTTTGAGCGTGGTGACCGATAAGAAAATATTTTTTTTTCTTTTATTGAATAAATGAGAAGTTAATATTGTTTAAAATATTTTTATTATTTTACAATACATGTAGGTTATTCAGGAATTTTTATGGTAACTGAAATAAGAAACATAAGTTTGAGACTTGATATCCTCTAAATATCTGGAAAATACCGCGTCAATTGTGGTCCCATATTTTGTTGTGGATTCTTGTGGATCATTATTCATTTTCAAATTCAGTTTTTCCGAAATTGTGTCTAAAAGAGATAGAATCAGTTATGAGCAGTTAGCAGCTAGTCTACACGCATACGTCTAGTCGCACGCACACCAACACCATGCCGAACTGAAACGACGTAAGACGATGCACGGCTTTCAACGTCGCACCGCTATGCCAGTTAGAGTGGGGGGCGTTGGGTTTATGTTCGTTCCGGAATTTCTTTTTCGATTTTTCAATTTTTTCGATTTTTCAATTTTTCAATTTTTCAATTTTTCAATTTTTCAATTTTTCAATTTTTCAATTTTTCAATTTTTCTCAATTTTTCTCAATTTTTCTCAATTTTTCTCAATTTTTCTCAATTTTTCTCAATTTTTCTCAATTTTTCTCAATTTTTCTCAATTTTTCTCAATTTTTCTCAATTTTTCTCAATTTTTCTCAATTTTTCTCAATTTTTCTCAATTTTTCTCAATTTTTCTCAATTTTTCTCAATTTTTCTCAATTTTTCTCAATTTTTCTCAATTTTTCTCAATTTTTCTCAATTTTTCTCAATTTTTCTCAATTTTTCTCAATTTTTCTCAATTTTTCTCAATTTTTCTCAATTTTTTTCAATTTTTATCAATTTTTCTCAATTTTTCTCAATTTTTCTCAATTTTTCTCATTTTTTCTCAATTTTTCTCAATTTTTCTCAATTTTTCTCAATTTTTCTCAATTTTTTTCAATTTTTATCAATTTTTCTCAATTTTTCTCAATTTTTCTCATTTTTTCTAAATTTTTCTAAATTTTTCTAAATTTTTCTCAATTTTTCTCAATTTTTCTCAATTTTTCTCAATTTTTCAATTTTTCAATTTTTCAATTTTACAATTTTACAATTTTACAATTTTACAATTTTACAATTTTACAATTTTACAATTTTACAATTTTACAATTTTACAATTTTACAATTTTACAATTTTACAATTTTACAATTTTACAATTTTACAATTTTACAATTTTTTCGATTTTTCGGTTTTTGATTTTCAATTTTTCGATTTTTCAATTTTTCGATTTTTCAATTTTTTAATTTTTCGGTTTTACGATTTTTCAATTTTTCAATTTTTCGGTTTTTCGATTTTCTTTTATTGAATAAATGAGAAGTTAATATTGTTTAACGCCGCACCGCTGTGCCGGTCGGAGTGGGGGGTGTTAGGTTTTTTTTCGTTACGGTGTTACAGAATTTCTTGATTCGCTCTCCGCGCTCAAAGCCCGCGATAAAAGCTATGCAATAACTTAAAAACAATAATAAACATTCTACTCAGAGATTATTAGAATTTAAATTATTCGTGAACTATTCGGATATTACTGAAAGTGAAATTACTCGTGGATGTGTTGAGTAACGGTAAAATTAGTGGACTTTTCGTAATCATTGGAAGCTATTAGTGGAATCGACCCCACTCAGTTGATATTAAAAAAGAAATTCGTGGGTTACCACAAAAGCCATAGAAGCCAGCCTTTTACGTCATATAGTTGGAACCTCAATCGCTGACCCAAATGAAACAGGACTCTTAGTTCAAGTAACCACTCTTAATACAATCCCTAACAAAAACTTAAAAATAGAACAAAATGGTTAAAAAGACGTGGTGTCTCGCTGATAAACTCTGTAATGATTAGCACAATTCGTGATTAGGATCTTAAATGCCTTCATCAGCACTAGAATTCAGAAGAGACACATCACAACACATAGATTAAAGGTATGTAACCCCTATTAATATTTAAACCTTTATTTAGTGCAAAAAAGGCATCTTAATGACAAACAGTAGTAAATAATCGGAGGGTTAAAAATAACCTGTTACAGGTTTTCTCGTCTGCTCACAATATTTCACCTTCATTTACACTCTTCGAAGACCTCCAAAAGTGCCTTTGCTTATAAATGATTTATCGTCTTTAAATACGAAATGATTCATTTTATTTATTTGTTATTAATACTCATATGATTTCTACATACACACATGACTCTAAATTATTACAACTCTTTATATCTCAACCAAGTGTGCTAGTGGTTTTTACAACCAACCATCTTGACAATTTTTATAAAATACAAAAGCTAACTAGTGCATTAAGCTATTTATTAGTGACACCAACTCCAATTGAAACACATTTACAGCTTACAAGGCAACAATGTTTGGGCAGAAAAATTTAAATTTATTAAAATTAAAATAGGAGAATAGGGAATAGTTATGGTTAGGTCAGGTTGGCAACAGTTGTCTAGTGACGTCATAGAGTGACCTTGATATGGACAAAAATTGAAAAATTAACCTTAGCGATTTCCCATGTTAATTTACATAAGGATTGTGCTAGAATTATCCTAGCCCCTTTACTGCTATGCCACGCATTTAAAGTTTCAAAGTCACGTAATCCTTACTTTAAACCTTTTGATGGGTTTCGCATTTGGAGTAATCAATGGTTAGGATGAAACTATTTACTTTACTCGATTCAGAACTGTTCACGAAAAAGAAATATATGTCGCCCGTTCCCGTTCACATTTACGTATTGAACCAATATGCTTCCATTACTTTTCATAAATATCCTAAGTCGATCCGCATAAACGGTTTCGAAATTGAATTTATATCCACCTACCAATTCTCCATCGGGAGAGCCCGATGACCTGGAAAATATCGCAATATTTGGGAGCAGTCGGTGTGTCAAATTGTCGTTTGTTTTTCTTTCTTCCTTCCTTGTGTTCTACCTATTTCATTATATTCAAAGAAAAGAAAAATAACCGTACGAGGATGGATTATTATGCTCATTATTTTTTTATTTTTCGACATAATCGCCCTTAATTCTAATCCACTTGTCCCAACGAAGCTCCAACGTTTCATGAGCGGCACGAAATACATTTTCTTTTTAAACCATTTATTTGCAGCTTACATAAAATGTCATTTACTAATAATAAAATTACCTCAATGGAAAAAACCTCAGTAGCTATATATTTCGTAGAGTAAATAGTCCAATTAAATAGGACGTTCGCCACGGAAGGCTTGGATATAGCCCTCCTGCAGGAACCTTGGCTTGTTTGTGGAAAAGTCGCGGGACTAAAACCGCAAGAAGGTAAGATATTGTACAGCAAAGGGAATGAAAAACCCTGCGCTTGCATAATATACAGCAACAGGGTTAATTATACACTAATACCGGTGCTTTGTACTACTTCCCGGGAGAGGAGAGAATATACCCACCAGCAATACTAGGCAGAATCATTGCCCATTGCGAGGAACAGAAACTCAACCTCATAATAGGATGCGATGCGAATGCACACCATACGATCTGGGGAAGCACCAACATCAATCCAAGAGGTGAGTCACTATTACAATTCATTCTAGGTGAAGGGTTAGATATTACCAATAAAGGCAACAAACCAACTTCTGTCACTACCAACCGAAAAGAAGTTCTATATATGACCATGTGTTCGAGAGGCACAAATGACCAAATCAGGGTCTGATGAACCATCGTGTTCAGATCACAGACATGCGATTCCATATACAATGTCCAACTCGTACAGCAGACAGGTTTAGAAATCCGAGAGAGGCGAATTGGGAAGGGTACATAAAATCCCTCGAGGAGTCTCTCAAGGAGGAAACCACCAATGTACGAGAAACAAAAACACTCGAAAGGACAGTAGACTTTGTAAACAAGGCAATTACTGATGCCTACCAAGAAAACTGTCCCAAAAAAGAGAGATGCCAAACGAGAAAAACAGTCTGGTGGAATAAACACCTAGATAGCCTGAGAGGCGAGGTGCGAAGGCTATTCAACAGAGCCAAATCCACACAAGACTGGACTACTTATAAAAATAAGCTCACAGAGTATAACAAGGAAGTACGCAAGGCTAAAAGAAACTCATGGAGGAAGTTCTGCGAAGAGGTCTCAGAGACCACCGCCAGCGCTAGAATCCATAGAGTTATAGCCAAAGACAGTACATCTAGTCAAGTGGGATTCCTCAAAAAAGAGGATGATACCCACACCACGACACTAGAGGAAAGTCTGGAGATACTAACTTAGGTGCACTTTCCGGCCTCAACTATCCTAACAGGACTAGGAGGCCAAGAGAGCTACAGTCACAAGGCGATCAGACCAACTCCAATAGACTGAAAGCTGGCCTCAGAGATCACAAGACCAAGCAGGGTTAGTTGGGCTATCAACAAATTTAAGGCATACAAATCCCCGGGGCCGGATGGAATATATCCAATTTTGCTCCAGAAGGGAAAAGATGTGTTAATGCCACATTTATGCAAAATCTTCAGAGCATGTATTGCCTGGAGATATATCCCAGCAATATGGCAAAAAGCGAAAGTAGTCTACCTTGCCAAAGTAGGTAGGGTCACCGACCAAACGCCAAAGTCATATCGCCCCATAAGCCTATCCTCCTTCCTACTTAAAACACTAGAAAGATAAATAGATAGGTATATCAGGGACGATATACTAAAAATAAATCCGCTCCATCCCAACCAATATGCATACCAGCCAGGAAAGTCAACTGACCTAGCGCTGGACGATCTAAACAGGCTGCTTTCAAAGTCAATAGATGACAAAGAAATCGCAATAGCCACTTTCTCAGATATTGAAGGAGCTTTCAACAATGCCTCAACCAGGTCAATAACCAATACTATAGAAGGGAGAAACGTCCCAGTAACAATATGCCAATGGATCACTGCCTGTTTAGAGAACAGGATTATTTTATCCACTCTAGGAAAGGCAACCATACAGGCAAAAGTTACATGGGGCTGCCCACAAGGAGAAATACTATCTCCAATGCTGTGGTCAGTTCTTGTGGACGACTTTACTCAAAATATTGTCCAAAGAAGGCTACCAGTGCCTAGGATACGCAGACGACTTAGCAATTATCGTCAGGGGGCGATTTGCAGGTACAGTTTCGGAGCGATCTCAAACAGCTCTAAACATAGTGAACAACTGGTGCAAAAAGGAACAATTGTCCATCAACGCACAAAAAACAACAGTTGTACCATTTACAAAAAAAAAACGGGTACTTACAGGTCTAAGACCACTAGTACTAAACAGTCATATTTAACCAAAGGCTGACGTGGAATCAACATCTTAAAAAACTCACACATAAAGCCACAATAGCTCTCGTAAGCTGTAAAAGAGTATGTGGGAAAAACTAGGGTCTAAAACCCAAAATGACCATATGGTTATACACAAGGGTAATAAGACCCATGACAACCTATGGCGCAGTGTCGTGGGTAACCAAAACTACGCAGGCAAGTGCAATAGGCCAACTCACTTGCATTCAGCGGCTTGCCTGTCTAAGTGCTACTGGGGCCATGCGCACTACGCCGACCGCAGCAATGGAGGTATTATTAAATCTTACGCCACTGTACATCTTCATACAAGGAGAAACCAGGTCAGTTATTCACAGGTTAATGCAGGGACAAAACCCCATAAGCTAAATATATAGCGCCGACCACACAAGGCTATATCAGCAAGTAAAAAGGGATAATATTCTAGCTATGCCTACTGATAGAGCCATAACCACATACAAATTTGATAGAAATTTTCAAATTCAAATACCAGTCCGAGAATCCTGGAAACAGGGACCTCCCGTACAGGCTGAACTCGTCTGGTACACAAACGGTTCAAAAACCAAGCAAGGAGCCGGTGCTGGAATCTATGGACCCAAGTCAAAATCAACGATTTCACTAAGTTTAGGAAAATATGCAACAGTGTTCCAGGCTGAGCTAATAGCCATACAACACTGTGCAAGAGAAATGTTAAATCAGCAAGTATCAGGCAAAACTATTGCCATATACTCTGATAGTCAAGCAGCTCTAAAGGCAATTCTCTCACCAGAAATCAAATCACGACTGATGAAAGACTGTCTAGAAGACCTGACAGATCTAAATAGTCAAAATAAGGTGACCTTAGCATGGGTTCCAGGCGATGAGGGATATCAGGGCAACGAAAAGGCCGACGAATTAGCCCGAGAAGGCTCAGATAAGTCCATGACAGGCCCTGAACCCTTATGTGGAGTTGCTAAGGCATTGTGAAATGCATCCATTAAACAATGGATGCAAAAAGAGTCTCAGGAATGGTGGAACAACTATCCAAGACTGAGACAGGCCAAACAGTTCATCAAGGAACCATCGGCCAAGTTTACGAAAGACCTACTAGATCAAAAGCGTCAAATCGTTAGGATAACAGTAGGCCTTCTTACTGGACACTGTCGCCTCAAAAGGCACATGAGTGTCATAAATCCAGCAGAAGAAGCAACTTTCTGCAGGTTCTGTGAAGAAGAAGAGAAAACATCATTCCACGTCCTGTGCCAATGTGAAGACCTGGCTGGAATGAGGTTTCTAACATTGGGCGAAGAAAAGCCAATTGCATGCAACTACATGCGGGAGCCACTGTCAAAGCTACTAAGTCTAATAAAAAAGACCAGGCTAGACGACATACTCTAAAACAAACGGAGTCCCACAATAGATCTGAAAAGCTCGCGGTGGACAAAGACAAATAACGTCCATCTCCTAATCTAACCTAGACCTTTAAATCAAAATTTTGGAGGAAATACAGGAATTTTTGATAAAAGCCACTTTAGAGTATTGGCAAATGGCGAAAAACAAGAATATAAAGTGTTTTTAAGCTTATTTAAAAACGGTACGCACTATAAAAAAAAAGTTCTTAATAAAAATTGTTTTACATAAAAATGATATTTAGCATTTTTTGCAATTATTAAAACTAACAGAGTTAGGGTGGTTAAAAGTTAAGAGGAGATATACAGGGTGTCCTTTAAAATGTGTCCCAAAATTCTCAGGCAGATTCCTTAACCAAAAAATGGAAAAAAAGTTCCTATAGACCTATGTCCTAAAGTGCCCCCTAAGCGAGCAACAGCCTCTCGAAATCATTTTTTTTATTTTGATTTTTTGAATTTTCTTAAAAATGGAAACAAATAAAAGAACCAAATTTTGGCTGTTAAATATGATCAATAATAGTGACCTTTTGACACCTTCAAAAAGAAATTATTTCGTCAGGGGTGTACTTGGGAATTTTTTGAAAATTTTGATTATTCATAACTTTTTTGTGTTTTTGGTAATGACTTATCCATATTTTTTTTACATTCTACATTGAAAACTACGTCAAAAAGGAATACTTGTTTGATCTCGATTGGAGCAGCCGTTTCCGAGAAAACATCATCCAAAGATATTCGTGCAGTTTAGGTTAATTTTCAATTTTGGCTGTTGTAGCCAAAAAGTTGGAAATCGAGGAACACGGCTTACATGTCCCTATCCTTACTTTTGAAGGTCTATTCAGTGGCAAAAAATATTAGTTGATACAGGGTGATCAAAAATCGGATGTGATTTTGGATTTTTGATCACCCTGTATCAAATAATATGTATTTTATGTCACTGAATAGACCTTAAAAAGTTAGGATAGGGACTGTAAGCCGTTTTCCTCGATTTCCAACTGTTTGGCTACAACAGCCACCTGAATTTGAAAAAATGTGATTTTTGAGTAGCTGTAGATCCTTTACTATTCATATTAGATAACAAGTGTGATATATCATTGAAATCAGATTATCGAGCAGATTCTAAAAATATAAAAATATACAGGGTGTTCCATTTAAAAAACATAACTTTGATTTGGCACGGCCTTATGAAACACCCTGTCACATCGTAACTAATTTTAAAATGTGAAGCTTAAAGCTGCCTACTTTTATTATAACAGATCTACAGAGCTTCCTCACACTAATCAATCACCCTGTATACTATTTTTAGCTCTCTAAATAAAATTTAAAAATTTAGTTCCCATTTATTTATTATGAAGACCATAAGGTTTGTATTTAGCTGTTTAGAATAAAAAAGTAAAAATATGTATTTTTTTGGCGTTTTTGTGTTTCATGGATAATTTTTTTCGCTCACTGATAAAAATGTTTCTTCAGTTAAACATTATTTCTAAAAGTGTTCTGGTGCGATTCGTTGTATTGTTATTATTTTGTTTAAAATGGCTCACAATAACTACAATAATGATTACACATTCGGCGAAATGACGGACATGCACTTATGTTTTGGACTCGCTTCTGGAAATGCCAATGAAGCTCGCAGACTTTATCAGGAGCGCTTTCCAAATAGGCATCTTCCATGCGCTAAGACGTTTTCTAGAATTGACGATAGACTTCGGGAAACTGGTACATTTAAGAAAAACTCTAGTAACAGTGGAAGACAAAATTATGTGAGAACTCCTGCTTTGGAAGAAGCAATTTTGGATAGGGTAGCTGAAACCCCATCGACAAGTACCAGAAAAATAGCAAATGGTAAGTAATTACTTATTTATTATTTTAGCTACCCCGTACCTTATCGTATAAAACTAGTTTTTTTACTTGTTATTGCTTCTCTTACATTTCACGACTTTTCGTATCGAAAAGAGTTGCGTTATGCAGAAAAAATCTGATTTCCCAAATCAATGGATTCTCTTTCTTAACTATTCACTACACAGATTCTCTCATTTAATTTCAGAAGTGGGAGTCGGACGTAACACGGTATGGAAAGTTTTGCGTGAACAACAATTGTACCCTTACCACATTCAAAAAGTTCAGGCACTTAAAGCTACTGATTATGAGCCGCGAGTTATCTTTTCTGAATGGTTTCTTGGAAGATGTAATCAAGATGCAATGTTTCTTAATAAAGTGCTATTTACCGATGAAGCTGGTTTCACTAGAGATGGTATAATAAATTTTCGAAATATGCATGAATGGGCTGAAGATAACCCTCACGCGGTTGTTGAACGTCACCACCAGGATAAATTTTCAATAAACGTCTGGGCTGGAGTTATTGATAATTACCTTATTGGACCATTTGTTTTGCCGAATAGGTTAAATGGAGCAGCATACAGGCTTTTTTTGGAAAATAACTTACATGAGCTTCTTGATAATATTCCGATTCAAATCAGACATAACATGTGGTTTATGCATGATGGAGCTCCACCACATTACAGCCTTGAAGCTAGACAGCACCTTAACGAAAGATTTGAGGGTAGAGTAATTGGCAGAGGTTGTCCTGTTAACTGGCCACCTCGTTCACCAGATCTAAATCCAATGGATTTTTTTGTTTGGGGTTATTTAAAATCATTGGTTTATTCCAGTCCTGTTGAAACAGTTGAAGAATTGGAAGAACGAGTTTTTCATCATTGCGAAGTTCTTAGGAATAATCCTGAAGTATTTTTTCGTGTAAGACAGTCTATGATGCGACGGTTGCGCTTGTGTGTGGAAACCAATGGTCGCCACATTGAGCATCTGCTTTAATTTTTTTTGATTTGTTTTTTTAGAATAAATATTTTTTTAAACCGTTTCTTATTATTAAATAAAAATAGTCCCACCACGACATTTGAACTACAATTATTTAGAGAGAGCTAAAAAAGTTATTTTTATTTACGAGATTCACCGAGGTAATTTAGGAAAATTGAAAATTAAGCTAAAGTGGACGAATATCTTTGGATGATGTTTTCTCGGAAACGGCTGCTCCAATCGAGATCAAACAAGTATTCCTTTTTGACGTAGTTTTCAATGTAGAATGTAAAAAAAAATATGGATAAGTCATTACCAAAAACACAAAAAAGTTATGAATAATCAAAATTTTCAAAAAATTCCCAAGTACACCCCTGACGAAATAATTTCTTTTTGAAGGTGTCAAAAGGTCACTATTATTGATCATATTTAACAGCCAAAATTTGGTTCTTTTATTTGTTTCCATTTTTAAGAAAATTCAAAAAATCAAAATAAAAAAAATGATTTCGAGAGGCTGTTGCTCGCTTAGGGGGCACTTTAGGACATAGATCTATAGGAACTTTTTTTCCATTTTTTGGTTAAGGAATCTGCCTGAGAATTTTGGGACACATTTTAAAGGACACCCTGTATATGAGCTAAAATGATTTTTTATTTTCTTTTTATTATTTTCTTTGAAAAATATGAACTTTCTTTTCAAAAAAATAATTTTTTTTATTTCTTTTTTTTTTAATTATGACAATGTAAATTTACAAAAAAAATTTTATATGGTAAAATAAATTTTGAACTTATTATGGCTTGTCTGACATAAAAATATTAGTAACAAACATTGCGACAGTTTAGTCCCCACTTAAAGTTATATTAAATAAATAAAAATGAATAAAAACAAATTAAAAAAATAAAACTAAATAAAAATAAATATATAAATAAAATTAAACAAAAATAAATAAAACTAAATAAAAAGATAAAAGTAAAAGAAAATAAATAAAAATAAATTTATTACAAATAAATTTAATAAAAATAAATTTAATAAAATTAGATAAATTAACACAAATTAAAATAAAATAAATATAAATAAATAAAAATAAAAAAAAATTATTAAATACATGACACATGAAAATGAGGAGTTAGGCTCTAGCGCCTCGTCTTCAGTTGGTGACAGATGGTTTTCAAGGACAATATGTTGCAATGGGGCATTACGACATGAAGGATACGCATTGGAACATGAGGGGAATTAGTATCACTGGTGACAATAATTATCATGAAAGGTGGTTCTTAACGACAATATGGTGACATTAGGGAATTGGTATCAACATATTGTTATAACTAGAGCTAGGAATATATGCAAAACGACATATTTTGCATATGTTGCATATATGTATATACAATTTTTGATTTTGAATGCATATATTGACATTTTGTTAATTTTTTGGCATATATCTGACGTACTAATTGGCTGGACATATTAAAATTATGAGTTTTGGACCAAAATATTTTGTGAAATGCTTCTACAGGTCGATTTCCAACAATTTTGAAGGATTAACTTTTCCCTGTAATAAATTACGGTTAATGGTGTAGATACTTAAGAGGATAAAATTATAAACACCCTCCTTAAACCAACAAATTTTGCTAAATATCCTTTCAAGTAGTTGAATTAATATCTTCAAATTTCTAAATGACTCAGTTTACTTTCAACTTCATTTCAGTCTTTATTGTTGTGTTGTGTTAACCAGTGGGAAAAATGGCAAAATTAAGTCGTGGGTAAAATCTTATTCAGATTTTGTTGTAGAAGGTGATAACCAGGTGTTTTGTAAAACATGTTCTAAAATTGTAAGTACTTTTTTATTTTATATTTTATTTTGACCTTTCACAATGGTAAATCAAACGACAGTAAAATATTATTTTAACTCACAGTTAAAAAAAAAGTAGGGCAACTTTACAACGTACGCATTTATTTAATTTAACTAAAACTTCAACATCTACAGGAATTTATTTGTTTTAGATTCCATGTAAAAAAAAGTTTGAAATTGACCAACACGCGAAAACACCCTTACATATGGGTCATTCTCAGTTGAGACGTAAATCGCTTATTGATAAAACGCGGCACGACAAAAATTTTGAAATTGAAATCAAATTTTACAATGGTTCGATCAAAACAATCATTTCAAACGTGCCTGCAAGACGGTCAGTCAATTTATTGATTTTATCTCGTTTTATAAGATGCCAGGGGAGATACTCATCCAGGGGAGAGACTTAATGTACAGAGTGGAATACTTTGTGATTAGAGAAAGGATTTTAACATTATTTTATGAAAGAAAACAACATTTTATTGAAGTATTAACTTTATTCAGTAATTTTATAATTTTATTTATCAATAATTAATTGATAATAATTAGTCTTTAAAGTTTTCATATCTCCCCTGGATATCGTGTCTTTCCCCTGGCCCTTACAAGACAGGGGAGATATAAACAGGGGAGATACTTTTTAGTAACAAAAATAGAAATAATGACAAATGTATTTATTGTCTGAAATTAACCAAGAAAAGTTAGAATCTATACACAACGAGAAGTAAATATACGAATGAATTAAAATTTTTAGATGAATATTTTAAAAATAAAACTTACCCGGGGAGAGACTCCGTTCACTCGTTGTCAACTGTATGTACAGAGTGCCAGTAACGAAATAAATGACTAAATGACTGCGCACCTAGTTCGAGTGGCTCTGATTACAAACTATACACTCAACAACGTTCGCTCAAGGTCTTCAATTCCCGCAAGTCAGTAAACAAATGCCGATTTTACACAAAAATAAGCGTGCCAGGGGACGAGACGCAAAATACGGGGGACAAACGTAAACGTAATTTTTTTTTAAGAAAAAAAAAATCACGCAATTTGACTTGCTTGATTACGATAATTTATTTAAATTATTTTGTTGAAATGTATAATTTAAATAAGTTATTTGATTTTCAAGTACTTAAAATTACAAATAAATAAACAGAATCGGCCCGGGGACAAGCCAGGGGAGAGATGTTTTCCGACTTTGAGGTGAAATTGTGACTAAATTAAATAAAATTAAGAAATGAATTTGAGTGACCAATTATATGAGCACGAGTTTTAAGAGAAAATAACATTCTTTTTAATAAATTTTTTTGAAAAAGGTGATTTTTTGTTATGGACGTCGAATTTACGGCTTAACTGAGAATGACCCATATAGCAAAGCAGAAATCTAAAGACACTCGCAGACAAAGTCAACTTCTCTTGAAATAATATTTAGAATCTGGATCGTCTAGAAGTGAACAAGCTATTTTTAATGAAGATTTATGCAAAGCTTTAGTGACTTCGACTATCCCTTTAATACGATTAAATAATCAAAATCTCCGATCATTTTTGCAAAAATACTGTAAATTTAATATTCCAGAGCAAACTATATTAAGCAAACGTGGTGTTGACAGTTTGTACATTGAGACTCGTGAATAAATTCGTGAGATTACCGTTGGAAACCATTTCTACATTATTGTGGATGCAACAACAGACTCTTGTGTTCGATATATAGCCCATTTAATGATAGGTTCATTACGCGAAGAAATGCAAATTGATCCATATCTAATCGCTTCAAAGCAATTAGATAAAACAAATAACTTGACAATAACTCGTTTTATCCAGACAGAATTGTCTTCCTTTTTTCTTCCGGAAGCCGTTCCAACAGAAAAATGTTTATTGCTGCTATCCGATGCTGCCCCGTACATGGTAAAAGCCGCACAAAATTTAAAAATGTTTTATGAAAACTTAATCCATGTTACATGTTTGGCTCATGGCCTTAACAGAGTTGCAGAAGAAATTAGGTCTAACTTTCCTTTAATAAATGATTTAATTAGTAATGTAAAAAAATATTTCTTAAAGCTCCTCTAAGAACTCAATTGTACAAAGAAAAATTTCCTGAATTACGGATGCCACCGGAACCTGTGATTACTCGGTGGGGTACCTGGCTTAAAGCTGCCTTTTTTACGCAGATAATTATGAAAAAATTAAAGAAATTATATTTGATTTTCATGATTCATCTAAGGGAATATCTAATACAAAGAAGTTGTTTCAAAATCACATATTACCAAAGCAATTAGTGTTTTTAAAAAAATTATGCATTTGTACTGTGACAGGCTCCTGGTTCACCTGCTCTGAATCAACGAGTCTGTGTCGCTATTAATGTAATTCCCGAATAGGAGTTGCTCAGGCGCCAGTTTTGATATCGCAGTTTGCTCTCCGACCCTGTGGTACACCAGAGTGTACTCAAGGTGAACTCAGTGGAGGTAAAAATAATTCCAGGCGGTCACTGCTAGGTTATCACTATATTAGAATAAATAAAAATAAAAAAAACACTTTTCTTCTTAATACCTTGTACCCTACGGTACCCTGAAAGAGAACGGTCAAGAACCAGCAATAATAGAAACACAGAAATAGATAATAAAATATATATTTACAAAAAATTACAACAGTGCCGGTACACGGGTCTGGCACGGCGGTAAAACAGAATTATATAAAGAAACAATAAAATTAAACCGGCCTGTAAGAAAATAATAGCGGACCTAGTATAAAGCGGAGAGAGAAAAGAAAATACTAAAAGTAAATTGATACAATTGCGATTACTTAAATACTACGGCGTCATGAGGTTTACGGAAAATGATTTAATACACTTGTAAACAATTCAAATAGTGAGAAACAGTTACGGATCGCCAGCACAGGAGGCTAGGCGGTTCAGAAATCTCACAAGTCCTAGTATACAAAGAAAAAAAATGAAAATTAACTATTAAAGTCAAAAGCTATTTAATTATTGACGGACCTCCGTATTAAAAAAAATAATAAAAACAAATTAATATAGTTGAAAACTATTTAAACATAGACGGATCCCTAAATTAAAAATAAATTATTAAAAATAAATTAACAAAGTAGGAATTTATTTAAATAATGACGGATCCCTATATTTGGAAAATTTATTAAATAAATGCTAAAGTTGAAAATTATTTAGATATTGACGGATAACTATGATCGGGAATTTAATCCAACATTATTAAAGTTATAAAAAAAAATTATTTAACTCTCGACGGATCGGTATATCCGGAAAATTTAATAAATAAGCTATTAAATCTGAAAGTCGTTTAAATATTGACGGATCCCTATATTCGGGAAATTTAATAAATAAATTATTAAAGTTGAAAATTATTTAAATATTAACAGATCCCTATATCTGGAAAATTTAATAAATAAATTATTAAAGTTGAAAACTATGTAAATATTAACAGATCCCTATATCTGGAAAATTTAATGAATAAATTACTAAAGTTGAAAATTATATAAATATTAACAGATCCCTATATCTGGAAAATTCAATAAATAAATTACTAAAGCTGAAAATTATTTAAACATTAACGGATCCCTATATTTGGGAAATTTAATAAATAAATTATTAAAGTTTAAAATTATATAAATATTAACAGATCCCTATATCGGGAAAATTTAATAAATAAATTACTAAAGCTGAAAATTATTTAAACATTAACGGATCCCTATACTTGGGAAATTTAATAAATAAATTATTAACATTATTGAAAATTATTTAAACCTTTAAATATTTACAGTTTACTAGCTCAGGAGGCTAATCGGATTGGGAATCGCGAAACGCCCAGTATACGGAAAATGTATGAAAATAAATTAATATACTTAAAAACAATTTAAATATGACGAAAATCAGATACAAGCACATAAATGAAATCAGAATCCCCTTGTATCTTAATATCCCATCGATGGGAACGCAAAATTCTCGTGGACTGATAAATCAGGTTTATTTAAACGGTGCTTTGAATCGGCGATCGTATAAAATAATATTTACGAATTTTGCCCAGCGTCTAACGAGAGTGTATGTGTGAATTTAATTTTACAAGAGCCGTCTGACTTCATTCTATAACTACAGTTCATCAAATTTCCAGAGGTGTTCGACGCCCAGACAGAGAACGCGCTACGTGTGACTAAGATAGCTATTGTACAGTCTGCTAAACAAGTTATTTTAAATAGTATTTAATATTTTTAGGTAATTAAATTTTAAAAGTGTGGAATAGTTTAGGGATTAAATTGGTCTGATTGATTGGACTTTCTTAGAACGTTTTTAAAAGCAGCTAAAGATAGTATGTAGAATTGAAAATAATTATTATGCCATAAAAGGTGTTTTGGAATTCCTTCAACCTTTTGAAATTGAGTCAGAAAATATAAATTTTATAGGATAGCGGAAAATACCTATAATTTTTTTGTAGGCCTTTGTAAATCGTGGAAATAGTTTATATTTTATTTCTACCTTATTAAGGAAAATGGTACCTATTATTAATAACGGTTGTTTCTGAAACATTACTAAAATTTTCGAAATTTTGTTTTTCTACAAAATAAACTATACTATTTAGAAAAAAATTTATTTCTCTTATAATTTTATAAAAAATAACAGGGGAATATTTACATTTCTTGATCTATTAAACAAAACGATAAATTATCTCGACGAATGACACCATGTTCTAGTACGGAAGCTAGCTTTACATTTTTGTTGGTGGTTTCATGGGTTTCATATCAATTTTTTGTAATTGTAGTTTACACGTACATATACCTCTTAACACTTGTTTGCTTTATTAAAAAAGTGTGTTGTTGTGATTTACGTCGAAATAAGTCAAAAACAACTTGAAACCCCATATAAAATCAAAAAGGAGAAACGGAAAAAAATTGAGCCTGTAAATGAACACAACTCAGAAACAAAAATAGCTATCTAATAATAAAAAAATAAAATTTGATTCTTGTGTAGCTTCATCTATATCATTAACTGTTTTTGGTTTTTTAATGGTTTTTCTTGGTGATGAAAATTCCGATATCTCACGGTTATCGATTCTTTTTTTCTCTCCAGAAATGCGGACGACAGTGTTTTTAGATACTCCTGTGGCTGCAGCAACACGATCATTTACATTTTTAAATGGTATTGAAGGTGAATTAAAGTTTCCTTCTCTTCTCATAAACTCTATAACATTGGCTATTATTTCGCGAGATTGACTGTTAATCACGCGGCCTCTTAATTTGCTATTAAACTCCATACTTAGGTTCTATTAAACTGTAATGAGCAAAAAACACAAACGAAAATAAAAGAAATGTTTTAGCGAAATTTACATCTGACATTTACGTCTGAATGAAATAGTGAAATACTTGATGCGCAGAGTGTACTTTCATTGCGTAAATCCGTCGGGATGCCTGTCAGTAGTGCTTTCTCTGTCTAGCCGTCGAAAGCCTCTAGAAATTTGATGAACTGTAGTCGTGAACAGGAGAAACGGAATGATTCAAATACAATTGAATGAAAAAAAATAAAAGAAAATAATTTTTACACGAAGTGAGGCGCGGAAATTAATTTAAACGTTTTTTTTTTTTTTTTTTTTTGGGAAGTTAGATACGTTGTCAGAAGAGAACACTCTACGCTGAGGATATAGTTCCAACTTCCAAAAAAAATTAAAACAATAAATAATAAAAAATAATAACAGGTCGAACCTCTCACTTCGGCACTAACTGGGCAGTTTTTACAGGAAATTGGATGTAGCCATAGACTAAGAGAACACTCGGAATCTAGTCCATATCCAACCTCAAATAAAAAATTGCCAACGGGGTCCCACTGAGGGATGAAATAATAATTCCTGGGTGTGAATCAAAATTCTTGTTTTGTAACACGGGTGTCCCAACTAATTATATGAAAGCCAATATAAAAATAGAAAGAAAAATAATATACGGTTCCTACCTTTAACAATCCAACGGGCTAACAAATTCGGGATTTAATATCGCGGCACTAAACGGCGTCGTCACTATAAATTTTTAGAAAAAAAAAGACTGGTGTTTCTCGCGTGTCGGGAGTCAAGAACCGACATTTTTAGCTTTCCATCAATTTATGCCTTTTCGGTAAAGAAAGTGGGGATACCACTACTACAACCGGCTGTTTACAATTTAAAGATAACAAAAAATGCCCTTATAGTCCTTGACAAATATAAGGTAGATAATCCATACGAAATCGACTCTAAAAATGACTATTCGGATTTCGGGAAATAGAAGAATATTTTAAACTACGAGGGTACTCGCAATTGCTGAAAAACGGTAATTCCTGGGAAACAGAAATACGGGGGAAATTCTACAAGTTCTCAGGCGGGAATTAATTGAAATATACATTTTCAAGATGAATTAAAATTAAAATTTAGTGACTTCGTCACAGTACCCAAAATTATATTAGATTTAGAACAAAAAAATTTACCTTTGGTGACTTCCGTAAATTTAATTAAGACGTTTGAATCAGAGTGTAAAAATGTCCAGGGCGATATTGGAAAGACGATTTTTCATAAATTTTCAAATGTAATTTTAAAAAATGAAGGATTTATTGTTTTAAGAAACCTTGCTAATATTTATTCTGGTAACTTTGAAGATATTAATACTATTCATCCAGATATTTCAGGAAAATTTAAGTTTGCACCTATTACTTCTGTAGATGTCGAAAGGAGTTTTTATTTGTACAAGTACATACTTACTGATAGGAGACAATTATTTAATACAGATAATCTAGAAAAACACCTAATTGTTCATTCGTTTTATAATAATGTTGATTTGTAAATAAAATTAGTTAATAATTAAATAATTATTAAGTATTATATTAGGTATTGTAAAATAAAACAAATAATAAATATTAATAAACTATTTCGATCAAATAAATTACTCTTATTGCATATGCTCTGCATATTTTTCAATTTTTTACGCATATATTGAAGTATTTTGCGACATATATATGCGCATATTTAACTACTTTTTGGGTGCATATATCCCTATGTCTATTAATCATCTACATTCGCATCTATGTTATTATAATTATTAATGACAATAGATACCTGCACCTCCCAGGTGTAACTGTATTTGCGCTGATTCATCGAGATAAATGTGGATAAATTTGAAAATATGGAAAATCTAATATGTTTATTAAATGGAGAAATGTATTTCTCTCGCAATATTGTTTTCATATATATCTTGTGATTTAACTGGCCCAGATCGATATGTTATAATTAGTTTTATATGAACACCATCAATTCCAGATTACATCATCATTATCAACGTCGACATCATCAATGTTTCGATTTTATGTCCAAATTGAGTGGCTAAACCTCTCCGCCACATAATTTGTAAACATCAATAATGAAATGACCAGCTCATAACTCAATATTTTATCCGTATATAGGACTTAATTAAATTGCATTTTGCTGGACCGTTGTCAGATGCGCTGCAGAGTAGGGGTTTCGAGGGTTTGCTCTGCTCTTTATTAAAATTATAAAAATCATCATAGTACTGTTATGACGTACAGAGCAAAACAATATATGGGGAAAATTAATTATCTCACTGCTCAGTCAAAGAGAGGGTCGTAGGCATTGTGTTACGAGGCAGTTTACCTAGACTTGCCTATTATCCTTACTTGGGTGCAGGCCAGTTCTATCAATTAAAGTAGACGAATTTCTAACTGTATATTTATGGTTATAATAAAAGAAATGTGGTTTTTTTAGAAAAATGTATGTTTTAATCGAATCTTTTAAACAAAATGATAGGTATTGAAATCTACAGCTGGCGTACCAATTAAATAGATATCTATCCGGGTGGTTTACAGTAAATATATACAAATATACAAGTCAATCTCATTATATAAAAATAATATGTACAATTTATTTACAGGATATCCCTGAGCACTGAGGGTGGGAAATGTCCTGCTGGGTTCAATCCTAGGAGTGTTTAACTGGCGTTATTTTAATAAATTAAAATTGTTTTACCTGGGTGTCAAATTAGGTAATACAAACGTATGTCAATGTTTGATTCGTCTTATTCCGAGGGTGTTTGTGTCGTCCTATCAGCTTCTTGGCCTCAAATGGTAAGCCTAGGCCCTATTGACTTCCGTTGTATGATTTAGGTTCTATTTTAGATAACTGCGGTAAACGAGGTTACTTCCAAGGATGTAAGTGGTAACTGGGTATCTAGTAGTAGTATCCAACAGTTTATTCCACAAATAAAACTAACTCGTCTCAACGTAATGTCCAGATATATGAATAAGATCCACCACCAGAATACGAAATGGCAAACGAAAAGCGTAAGTTAAGAAAGAAAAGAAAAAGGAGAAAGGGCAAAGGCCTTATTTGATGTGAGTTATTTAGTTTATTGAAAACCAAATCCTCTTACGAGTATACGGTATAAGTAATTATGTTTTCAATTGATTTCTTTTCTAGCACATGAATCCTTTAAAAAAGTTCCTCAAAAGCACATGCTACTTGAAGGTGTACCAGAAAAGTAATGATAGCAGGATATGCATAAAACAAGTTAAAATGACCTCCACAGGAAATGATATTAAATCATTTCAGGTAACATAAAAATATATACATAGCCAATTTCTCACAAACCTAATTCCAAGAATTTCCAGATTATCTAAGGTTTTAATTATTGAATTTTCCAAAATATAAAACAGCTGTCTAAAGTGAATGACATAATGTCAGAATAAATGTAAATAAACAAAAGTAAATAAACCTGAAACCATTCATCTAATTTAAATCGTTTCTATTTTCTGTTAGACTTCTAGAACCTAACAAACTAATTAATAAAACAATGGAAAATATATCTACAAAGGACCAGAACGAATCTTCAAAACAAGAAAGAAATACTTGATAAAAGGTTAAACTTCTACAATTTCCAATTTGACAATGGACTTATAAAAGGTATCTTTTCATTTTAGTTAACTCACAGAACATGAGAAATGGATCTCCTATTAAACTTCTACCCAAAACGGAGTATACGAAGTGATCTTTTAATAGATTTTATTCCTATTATGCTTAAATAATAAATTAAAGTAAATTAAAAGTTAAATGTCAATACTATATATATAGGGTGTATCTAAATAACACCGAACAAATTAAAGGGGTGATTCTGTGATGAAAATTAATGTGAGTGTTTCGTATAAAAATTTTTGAAAAAACCCTCCCCGGAAAAGTTGCACTCCTTCGAAAATTAAAAAAAATAATGTTATTTCTTTTTTATTTTCCCTGTATATCACGCTAAAGACACGAAACTTGGTAAACATTATCTGTCAATAAAAGTACACTTTTTGAAATTTTTTCAACCCTGAAGTATGTTTAGAAGGGGTTGAAATAATCAACCCCTAAGATATTTTTTCTTACAACTTTTTTTTAGATGAAAATTTTTTCTTTAAAAAAGTATTTTTGTGGCAAAAGCATTCCAGTACATTTATATGGATTTTGAACCGTAATATAAATCCATGCAAAAACATTGTCTTGTGATCCTAGTTGAATACTTTTAACCCATTCTTCTTCTTTTTTTTTCCTTAACCGAACGTTCTTACATCATTTCTTCTCCATTTTTCATTCCAAAATTCTTTAACTCTAATATTTACAGTTCATCAAATTTCTAGAGGTGTTCGACGCCCAGACAGAGAACGCGCTACGTGTGACTAAGATAGCTATTGTACAGTCTGCTAAACAAGTTATTTTAAATAGTTTTTAATATTTTTAGGTAATTAAATTTTAAAAGTGTGGAATAGTTTAGGGATTAAATTGGTCTGATTGGACTTTCTTGGAACGTTTTTAAAAGCAGCTAAAGATAGTATGTAGAATTGAAAATAATTATTATGCCATAAAAGGTGTTTTGGAATTCCTTCAACCTTTTGAAATTGAGTCAGAAAATATAAATTTTATAGGATAGCGGAAAACACCTATAATTTTTTTGTAGGCCTTTGTAAATCGTGGAAATAGTTTATATTTTATTTCTACCTTATTAAGGAAAATGGTACCTATTATTAATAACGGTTGTTTCTGAAACATTACTAAAATTTTCGAAATTTTGTTTTTCTACAAAATAATAAACTATACTATTTAGAAAAAAATTTATTTCTCTTATAATTTTATAAAAAATAACAGGGGAATATTTACATTTCTTGATCTATTTAACAAAACGATAAATTATCTCGACGAATGACACCATGTTCTAGTACGGAAGCTAGCTTTACATTTTTGTTGGTGGTTTCATGGGTTTCATATCAATTTTTTGTAATTGTAGTTTACACGTACATATACCTCTTAACACTTGTTTGCTTTATTAAAAAAGTGTGTTGTTGTGATTTACGTCGAAATAAGTCAAAAACAACTTGAAACCCCATATAAAATCAAAAAGGAGAAACGGAAAAAATTGAGCCTGTAAATGAACACAACTCAGAAACAAAAATAGCTATCTAATAATAAAAAAATAAAATTTGATTCTTGTGCAGCTTCATCTATATCATTAACTGTTTTTGGTTTTTTAATGGTTTTTCTTGGTGACGAAAATTCCGATATCTCACGGTTATCGATTCTTTTTTTCTCTCCAGAAATGCGGACGACAGTGTTTTTAGATACTCCTGTGGCTGCAGCAACACGATCATTTACATTTTTAAATGGTATTGAAGGTGAATTAAAGTTTCCTTCTCTTCTCATAACTCTATAACATTGGCTATTATTTCGCGAGATTGACTGTTAATCACGCGGCCTCTTAATTTGCTATTAAACTCCATACTTAGGTTCTATTAAACTGTAATGAGCAAAAAACACAAACGAAAATAAAAGAAATGTTTTAGCGAAATTTACATCTGGCATTTACGTCTGAATGAAATAGTGAAATACTTGATGCGCAGAGTGTACTTTCATTGCGTAAATCCGTCAGGATGCCTGTCAGTAGTGCTTTCTCTGTCTAGCCGTCGAAAGCCTCTAGAAATTTTATGAACTGTACATTATTTTTTGTAAACCTTTTTAGAACTCTCTTGAGTATTAGACGACATGCTTTTGTTTTAGAAGTGTAAGATTTTTTCCTTTCTGTCATTTTAGTTTAATTTTAATTTATTAATGAGCAGAGTATTTTTCTTATGCTTTAAAATTATTTTTTATGTTTACAGCATCATAAAGTGCCTAATTATAGCAAAATTTTATTTTTATTATAAATAGGAGAGTGGCAGATCCTCGTATTTCCTATGTGATTCCCCAAGCTGGTATATGACTCTGTTTTATAACGAAAATCAATCATTAAATTTGGAAATAAAAGTTTTATTATTGTTTATTATTTTATTAGAGTTTAATCGATACTATATAGTTTTAAGGTACCTATGTGAATCAGATTGGATAAATAATTTAAAGATAAATAGTTAAATATGTTTAAATTGTAGGTAATGTTAGAGATCCATTATTATCAGTTTTTATTTGGATTAAAAATAATACTTTTTATAATGTTCATAGTCAATAGTATAGACTTTCTGCATTTTCAAAAATTTAACTATAATCTGAGAGAATTAGACAATTTTACAATAGATGTCCCGTTGGAACTATTTTTTAAACAATACATTTATTTGGATAGGAATATAGAATTCTTAGCTTCTCATCTCTACCGGGTGTTCAAATTAAAGTTTCAAATACTTCCGAAAATATGCATTTTAAAAAAAAGTTTTATAGTTTTTGGGGGAAATATTTTGGCTAAATTCATTATTTTATAGCTGACCATAATATAGCCATATCGAAGTGGATTTTTTTTAAGGAAACATTTTCTTTATTGGATTTCTACTTATTGAGTAACACCTACTTAAAAAACTTGCTGCGCGAAAAAAAGTTGGCCATATTATGGTTAGCTATAAAAAACGATTTTAGCCAAAATGTTTTCCCCAAAAAAACTATAAAACTTTCGTCTGAAACGTGTTTTTATAAAAGGCGGTATTTAACTGTAACACTTTAATTTGAAGACCCGTTATATTTCGTGATCCAGCTTCATTATTGCAGATGCAATTTCAAAGGAAGATAGCAAACACTTATTCCTAAATCAAGCAGTCTAATTGAATCATCTTCCGATATAATTAGATTATTTAACTTGTTTGAAGTATTTAAACAATTATTAAAGACCCCAAACTAAAGATGTTATGTAATTTACCATTTCACCTCTAGTTATTGCGCCAAGATGACTTGTATGTTGATGATTTAAAATTTTTTGCTGAAATACGGAACTTTGATGATTGCACAGCTTTACAAAGTTATTTAGCTGAATTATTGTTATGGTGTATCAAAAATTATTTGCATTTGAATCCTGGTAAATGTAGTGTAGTGTAGTGACATATACTAGAAAAAAATCATATTTCACCTTTGATTATCAGATCAATGGCACTGTGTTAAGTAGGCCGGAGTTTATAAAGGATCTGGGAGTCCATTTTGACAGGGAATTACCTTTCGCAAGGCATATTGAGCAGACAGTTATGTGTGCTTCACGGAGTCTTGGTTTTGTAATTCGAAATTCCAAACGATTTAAAAATATACATACAATGAAGTTATTATATATTAGTTTTGTTAGATCTAGACTGGAGTATGCGTCAGTTGTATGGAATCCATCACTTAACATTTATAGTAGCTCTATTGAAAATGTGCAAAGAAAATTTATGAAGTCCGCATCATATCTTCTAGACCAGTGGTCGCCAACCTCTCAATGTGTTGAGCTACTTTGTTAATTTTGGAATAAACAGCGAGCTACCCACACGGAAGCCACGTAACGCAACGTAAATGAAATAATCCACAGTTAATTTATCATTATATGTATTTATTTTACTATTTAACTGGTAATACATAATACATAGGTACCAATAATAAACTAATAACAAAATAACTAATATTACTAGTACGTACTTGTTCATAGCTACATTCCTACCTACCAAACGAAGGTGTTTGAAAAATAAACACAAACTTTTATCCAGCCACAACGGCATGTCACGTAAGATTTAAAAATAGTTAATAATAACAACAAAAAAAGTAACGCACTACCATGAACATAAACATTGAAAAATAAAAAAGCACGTTCAATGAGAAGGCTGACACTCAGACTCATCGATAATTTTTTTATTGTTTGCAGTATAATTTAATACAGCCATTCGAATACAATTATCCAAATGTTCATCTGTAAGTCGATTGCGATATTTGTTCTCAATAAACTTCATATTGGAAAAAGAAGATTCACACAAATAGGTTGAACTGAATAATGCTTTCACTTTCAAGGCAACACGGCATAGAACTGAATATTTGTCTTTACTTACAATAGGCCAGGTACATTTGGTACTTAAGACTAACGATTTTAAGGCTAAATCATTTTGAAACTCAATTACTTCCATTTTTGTTGCAGCGATGTCTTCGCCAAAAGTCTGCATAACACAAGTTGCAAACTGTTGGATATCAATTTCCATAAAGGGTGAAACAACAAACTGCGCTACTAAAGCCATTTCGTTGAAATCCTTAAAACGATTTTTGAAGTTATTCTTCAGGGTAGAAACTATTTCTACATGATATTTGCTGTCATAGGGTTCTAATGGATTTTGAGATATTTTTTCTGAAGAAAATGCTTGGCATCGCTGTTAATTAGGTTTTGTTCCCAAAACTCCAGCTTTTTGATAAATGCTTTTATATCAGAAATCATTTCCGCTAGTTCTTTGTCTCTCCCCTGAAGCTGCAAATTAGGTTCGTTTAATTTATCTGTAATGTCCACGAGAAAACCAAAATATCTAAGCCAGATTGAATTTTCTAGTTCCGGAGTCGGTTCATCGCGTTGTTTGAAAAATTGAACTATGCCAGATAGGACATCATTAAAACGTTTCAGCACCCGTCCTCTACTTAACCATCGGACTTCAGAGTGAAGGAGTAGGTCCCCGTATTGACAGTCAACTTCATCGGCCAAGGTTTTGAATAATCTTCTTTGTAACGCTTGAGCTCTAATCTTGTTCACAATTTTTACCACCAGTTTCATAACGTTGTTTAGTTTCAGGAAATTTCCACATAATGCTTGCTGATGGATAATGCAGTGGTAACAGAGAAATTGCGGAAAAGTTTCATCTTTACGACATACCGCTACCAGATCCTTATCACAACCCACCATAGCTGGAGCGCCATCGCATCGGTTGTCAAGCCTACCATTTTCGATATTGGAATTTTCTCGGAATAAATAATATTTTTTAAATGAGAAAACAACTCCTCTCCAGTAGTGTGTTCTTTCAGTGGAATAAACTTCAAAAGAACACAGCCATCTGGGCAGTGTCAACGACATCTGTTGATTCATTCAGTTGAAGTGAAAAAAAAAACACAGTTATCTAAGCCAGTTCTTAACTGTAAAAAAATATTATTGCTCATTACTTCTACACGTCTCATCACTGTATTAGCAGAAAGTTGCATAGATTTTATAGCTGAAACTATCTCGTCTTTATTTCTAAAGTTGGCAAATAACGAATCAGCAGCTTCTAAAAACGCCTGTTTTATCATTTCCCCGTCTTCATAAGGTTTCTTTTTTTGTGCAATTATCTGGGACACACGGTATTATGCTTCAGTTGCCGCCTTATTTTTGTCGACTGTTCTTAAAAATATTGATTGTTGTCCAATTAACTGCTTTTTTAACTGTTTCAGTTTCTCTTTTCTGGCGGCAGAATGTAGTGGGAATGACTTTTCAAAATTAGAATGTACAGTTTTATGATGTCTCTCAATATTTTCTTTTTTAGCAACGGAGACCGAAGTATTACATAACAAACACACATTTTTATCTTTAACTTCTGTAAAAAAGTATTGTTCTTCCCATTCCGAATGAAAGTGGTATGTCTTTACCTTCTTACAACTGCTTGCCATATTATTTTTTGTTGTTCTCTACTAACCCAACCGCTGGACGTTGATTACGCGTTCAGTTTTAAACTAAGCACAATGTCGTTGCGCCGTGCGTATTTATCCCGTTCAAAGCAATCCTGGTCGTTCTCGAACACTAACGCGCTGGTCCGGCTGGTCAGTTATAGTCGATTCTAGCTTGATGGCGTCAGCGACAGATCGCTCACCGCAACGTTGCCGCTGTTTATGTTTAATATTATGACAATTAGATTTTTTTGTGGAATTTTCAGAAGCATCTCTGATTTTTGCAGTTTGTATTTTTTGAATTAAAATCGTTGTGAGAGTTACCAGAATTGCTCCGCGAGCTACCGGTAGCTCGCGATCGACAGGGTGGCGACCACTGTTCTAGATAATATCTATCCTGCTAGAGCTAAAGGATTTCCTCATGATCAACTGTAGTCGCGTTTTGGTTTAATGAAACTGCACATACGCCGTAAAATGCAGCTAGTTTCATTCCTATGGGATATTTTACATGAAGGGCTAAGCTTCATTGTGTTTCAGGATTATATCAACATTAAAGTAACCCACCCTGGCCTTAGAATATACTTATGTAACCTACCAAATGAACTCGGTGATTCCACCAAAATTTTAAACTTAAAAAAAAATTATTAAAGTATTAACTACAATTAAAAATGTTGTCTACTACGGTTACACAAGTTTCGGCTGTTCCGGTGTCAACCTTCGGGCCTTCGACGTCGCTCAGACGGCAGCTAGGGGGTGGATAGCTTACAAGAATTCCGGAAATAGTAGACAAATGAGTAGGCGCCAACTGGGTCTATATAGTGGCCAAACTATGATCCATTTCCCCAAAAACCCAGTAAATGAGGAAAGAAATAAAAGACAAACCTCGACTTATGTTCCTTTATAAAAAAAAGAGGAAAAATATTTACTAAATATATCAACTTTAAATTTCAACAATTTATTATGAGTTCGACAAATTACTAAAACTAATTAATTACCTAATGGCTTTAGATAATCCAAAAAAAAAATAAGTTGGAGGAAATTAAAGGGAAAGTTTACACCATATATGTATATGCATAACCCAAAATAAATTATTAAATGTATCAAAATATGGCACGGTTCGTCGTTAGCTTGGTACCAGGCATGACGCTTGCGCAAAATATTAATTTCCACCTTACATAAAATATAAAATAATAGTTAACTCAAATCTTGTGCATAACCGCACCTATACTACATCATATATTATAAACTAAACAGTAAACTTATAATCCTTATAAGCTTATAACCCTCTCCAAATTGGAAGGCGATATTTGCTTAACTTTTGGTTAAGACCAAACTACCCAAAAGAAAATTATTAAACCATGAAATTTTATAATTAAGTATAATTCATAGAACTAAATAAAAATATAAAAATAAAATAAAAATACAATGAACACATAAAGGACTTTAGACACAGAGGTTATTTACTTAAACTCCCAGGTTGGAAGAGGTTACTTAATCTCTGCCCCCACACGGGTCTTCTGAGATTGCTTAACTTATACGTTAAGTCTTGTCCATTTAATAATGAATAAATTGAAAAAGTAAAATTATGACAGTAGCCCTTAATAACTGAAGAATTACAACTTAAACGTGGAAGCAGTCCACGTTTAAGTTAGTTCTGCGACCCGAAGGATTACTACATCAGCATTAAGTGCTTAAATTAAGAAAAAGTTTGAAATATTAATCAATTAAACGATGTAATATTTGATAATACATAAGTTATGAGTGAAAGAACCCTAGAACATTCTGTGCTCAAAAGTATAAATAATGTTAAGAATACCTTGACAACATTCGGTTGAAAGTGAATGTATAGTTTAACAGTGCACACATGAAACCTTCAATATAACGTATAAGAAAAACCTGATAGTAGGGTGTCTTCTTTCACAGCATTCCCATCTTCCTATCCAGAACGAGAATCATCCTTGTAAATCTAGCTACAGGTAAACTAGGCGGCTAGCATACCAATGATCTGTGTTCTCTCGATGAGTCCACGATGAAACCGTTGAACTCCGGACGATATAACCCTCTGTGTACAACTGTTGAAATCCTGAGTCGCTACCCCCTGGGTAAAAATTGTTGTCGAATCCTGGGTTAACAACCGCCCTGGGTGAAACTGTCGTCGAATCCTGGGTTAACAACCCCCTGGGTGAAACCCTTTTTCGTAAAGGGTTAACTTGGTAGCCTTCCAAGGATGAGAAACACGTGAGATGATCCACAGCACAACAATATTCCACACTCCAAATGCTGTGAACTTCCAATTATTGCGTTAAAATCGAAAAAATTTAAAAATCCAAAAAAAAAAACGAAAAAAACGAAAAAATTAAAAAATCGAAAAATGGAAAAATCCGAAAAATCGAAAAATCCGAAAAATCGAATAAATCGAAAAAAATAAAAAAATTGAAAAATCAAAAAAATTAAAAAATCAAAAAATGGAAAAATCGAAAAAATTAAAAAATGGAAAAATCGAAAAAATTAAAAAATGGAAAAATCGAAAAAATTTAAAAATTTAAAAATTTAAAAATTTAAAAATTTAAAAATTTAAAAATTTAAAAATTTAAAAATTTAAAAATTTAAAAATTTAAAAATTTAAAAATTTAAAAATTTAAAAATTTAAAAATTTAAAAATTTAAAAATTTAAAAATTTAAAAATTTAAAAATTTAAAAATTTAAAAATTTAAAAATTTAAAAATTTAAAAATTTAAAAATTTAAAAATTTAAAAATTTAAAAATTTAAAAATTTAAAAATTTAAAAATTTAAAAATTTAAAAATTTAAAAATTTAAAAATTTAAAAATTTAAAAATTTAAAAATTTAAAAATTTAAAAATTTAAAAATTTAAAAATTTAAAAATTTAAAAATTTAAAAATTTAAAAATTTAAAAATTTAAAAATTTAAAAATTTAAAAATTTAAAAATTTAAAAATTTAAAAATTTAAAAATTTAAAAATTTAAAAATTTAAAAATTTAAAAATTTAAAAATTTAAAAATTTAAAAATTTAAAAATTTAAAAATTTAAAAATTTAAAAATTTAAAAATTTAAAAATTTAAAAATTTAAAAATTTAAAAATTTAAAAATTTAAAAATTTAAAAATTTAAAAATCGAAAAATCAAATCAAAGAAATTCCGTAACGAAAATAAACCTAACACCCCCAACTCCGACCGGCACAGCGGTGCGGCGTTGAAAGCCGTGCAGCGTCTAACGTCGTTTCAGTTCGGCAGACTTCGGCACGGTGTTTGTGTGCGTGCGACTAGACGTATGCGTGTAGACTAGCTGCTAACTGCTCATAACTGATTCTATCTCTTTTAGACACCATTTCGGAAAAATTGAATTTAAAAATGAATAATGATCCACAAGAATCCACAACAAAATATGGGACCACCATTGACGCGGTATTTTTCAGATATTTAGAGGATATCAAGTCTCAAATTTATCTTTCTTATTTCAGTTACCATAAACCTATAGTTTCAATGATAAAAATTCCTGAATAACCTACATGTATTGTAAGATTATAAAAATATTTTAAAAAATATTAACTTCTCATTTATTCAATAAAAGAAAAAAATTGTTTTCTTATCGGTCACCACGCTTAAAAAGTGTAACTTGAATTAATATCAAAGAAAAAATTTGAATTAATATCAAAGTAAAAAATACTGCATAAATAAAATAAATAAATAATTATAATTGCATAAGTTGATAAAAAATGCTATGCAATAGCTTTACCGCGGCAGTCCCCGAGTGCCACAGGTATTTTTTTATATATATTTTGTAAACTATCTGTATAGATTATGATACAGAGATTGTAAGTATGTAAACAGGTTATACCTTTTAATTCCATAAAAAAATAAAATGATTATTAATTTAATACATTTATTGATAGAAGAATTAAAGTTAATGATACCAAATTCATTATTATGATCCTATATTTCATTTAAAATTAATTCAATATAAATAGCGGTCGATAAGTAACCTTGTTTAGTTCTATTATTAATGCATTATAAGATGAAACCACATATTAATTTTTTGTTTCCTCTTTTGTTATTGTACATCCATTTTGGACATTTAGCAACTCTAAAGGCCAATAAAGGTATAGTATTATTTAATAAAAGAGCTCTATTAATAATTATCTTCTCTGTTTTTATTTTCTGAATTTCTACAATGTTTAATTTATAACTTTCATTATATAATTTGAAAGACGTATTTTATCGATGTGTATGTAAAAAGGAATTCCTAATGAATTTACTTTTTAGGTTGCCACATAGATTCATTCAAAACAAGAGCTCCTTTGCTAATATACCACGAGACGGCTACCTTAATTTATCCAGAATATAACAACAAAACCAACTTTTTCGCGGGAGAGATCCTGGATATAACATGCCCCGGGGCAAGAATCTTATCTGGTGGGGAACAACTGACGTCTTTAACCACAATAACATGCATTGACAAAGAAAAGTTTCTAGTTAACGGAAAAACTACGAAATGGAGTCAAATAATGTGTTCGAACGATGTGAACCCGGATATACAGGAAATAAAATATAATGAATTATCCGAAGATGATCCCAACATAAATTGCAACGATGCAAATTTAAAAATTATTAAAATCGGTTTCAAGTTAACAACAGATCGATTTGTGGATTTAATCGATGTCTGTTTTGATTCCAAAATCAAATTAGCACGTTACTCTTTTGCTAAAGTGATTCCTAATGTAGAATATCGTGCTAGAAACGTTTCTAGACCAGGATTCAGACAAGACGATTTGTTTTATAGAATGGGGAGATCTTTGAGAATGATATACAGGAATAACCAAGCGACGATTAATGCTATAGTAAATTTGGTTGATAATTCTACGAAATACGTGAATGGAAGAACGTTTTTAAATCGTGGACATCTAGCGCCTAGAGCTGATTTTTTCTTTGAAGCACAACAAAGAGCCACTTTCAGGTTAGTATACATTTTTTTTAATATTAAAATAAAGGTACCTTGCAAAAAATGGAGAATAATTTAAAATAATTAATTTCAATTAAATAGGGTGCTCTAGGAAAGTAATATACATCAATGATATGATTTTATTGCGCATTTATGAAATCTATAAAGAAAATAGTGTAACTTTGTTAACGATTTGTTAGACTTATATTTTATATTAATTAAACCGCTTTCATCCCTGTTAAAACAATTTTACGACAATTAAAAACAAGTAAAATTACAATAATTAATCAAAGTT
Source organism: Psylliodes chrysocephalus (assembly GCA_927349885.1). Lineage (NCBI taxonomy): Eukaryota > Metazoa > Arthropoda > Insecta > Coleoptera > Chrysomelidae > Psylliodes > Psylliodes chrysocephalus. The sequence continues at coordinate 6,738,479 of OV651818.1, forward strand.
CCATACTCTCTTTGTTAATAAGGCCTTTTGCATATTCATTTGTTTTATGCGGTATTTTATTAATAAATTACGAAAAGAAAATAAAAGTGTTTTTTAAAGTTATTTAAAAACGATAGGTGCTATAAAAAAATGTTTTTAATAAAAATTGTAAAGCATAAAGTTTTACATATTTAGCATTTTTCCTATTATTAAAACTGAGTTAGGGTGGTTTGAAGTTACACGGAAAAAAATGTGACTAGAAAATTTTACTACAATGTTGTAATAGTAGACTTGTAGAAAAATACTTAACTTTTTGTAGAAAATTTTACTATAATTTATAGTTAAAAACTATTCATTATTGTAGCAATTGAATTGTCGAATAAAATGCTACAACAATAGGAAAGAAGACCACAATGTTTAGTATATTTTACTATTGTTTGTAAAAGTAAAAATGTATTACAATTATTGTAATTATTACTATTAACTTCTGTTAAAATTTGTACAAATATTAATAATTATCTCTACAAAAAATAGAAATTTTCTCTACAAAAATAGAAGGGATATTAGTACCATTTGCAGATTAAGAAGCGATCATTGTTTGAGTATGGTGCATCTCAAGAAAATAGGTATAAAAGAAAATGATAGATATACGTTTGGAGAACGGGATAATTTACAGCACATTTTTTTTAATAGTCAGAATAATTTTTATATTTATAAATTTTTAGAAGTTTAGATATCCCAAAAAATTTTATAGTTCCTGTTACACTTTTTGATATATTTTTTAAGCTTCTGTCTTTCGGTAATGTTAAAAAAATATCAAAATTTAAACAAATGTCTAAAATTAAGCTGTAAAATATTATATTTACCTTTTATTACCAAATGGCTGTATCATCCTAGCTATGTAGGCCAATAATTAAAAAAAAAACTATGATGACACTATCGTGCATATTGCTTTGGTTTGGAGTGAGGGTAGCCATATGTGAGTAGTAGGGATTAAGTGTAAAGGTTAAAGAAAAGGTCCTTTATTTCTCACAAGTCAATTTATGGGCGACCGGTTTCGAAGTTGTCACTTCATCATCAGGCACACCTAAATGGAATGTCAAGGAGTCAGTTGTAATAAAAACAATTATAAAAGCATGAACGGACTTTAACATATACAAAATAACAGAAAAAACACAAAAGAAAGTTAAACAATAACCTTGACTCACCTTGACTAATTCCATAAAGGAAGCGCTACAAAAAGTTTAACCATTGTATTTAGAGAAGATAGTAGAACAACCTTATGGACGTTTCATTGGAGGCAATTCTGTCGCGACATCTGTTAGAAATTCATCAAAATAGCCCGAACGCTAGCACTTCCTCGATCATTGAGTACAGAATTCTATATACATAAAATTTTCTTAATATTTAAATTCATATGGGTAGAGTGCTAAATTTAAATTACTATTGTTTATATTCTCTAAAATGATAATAAATCGTAAATAAATGTTCAACAAGCATGATTAAACTCGTTTATTCCATTTTTAAAACAAATATTCTGAATCGATTATGGGCCCATCTATTAGTAAATAGAGAAATTACGTTCGTTTCGAAGACGACAAAATTATCAAAGACATGACTTGGACACCACGGAGCTTGCTGCCATCTATTGATACTGTCCATTGTCCTCCAAGATAACTTGCATTGGTATTGTTTTACTAGTTGATCTAAATACAATGGTTTAACAGAACGAGTTAAAAAAGTCATGTGTAATAAGTATTTTTTAAAAAATTTTAATGTAGGTTAGGTTAAACCACCAGATGTCTTTTTGAATAAAATAATTAATTAAAACACATTTAAGACAATTATTAACTAAACAACACAAAATAGTTTTACAAGCACAAACAGTTTAAAAATTTTAAGGATATAATGTTAATTACTGAAAGTAAAAAGTAAAAAAGTAAAAATTATCAGACTGTCAAGACATCTATCTAGATTTTTAACGAATCAATGCAGTAAACTGTAAATTTTAAATTAGTGGATAAATAGTGTACTAACGGAGGTGTTATTTACTGAAAGTGAGTATAGGTGGCGGTGACAAAATTTATTGAAAGTAAAATATATTAAACTGAGAATGAGAAAGCCAAAAAAGTTTTATACTAACAAGAAAATTAGAACACTAAACAAGAAAATATGAAAATTCATATGTAAAAGGGAAATTTGAAGCAGATAATCAAAAAGCAAATTACTGTTACAGGAAACGGAAACTAGGTTGACAGTACGAATGTCAAAAAAGAAAAGTCAAATTTTGGCGTATGACTCGTTCTGTTAAACTTTTTGTAGCGCTTCCTTTATGGAATTAGTCAAGGTGAGTCAAGGTTATTGTTTAACTTTCTTTTGTGTTTTTTCTGTTATTTTCTATATGTTAAAGTCCGTTCATGCTTTTATAATTGTTTTTATTACAACTGACTCCTTGACATTCCATTTAGGTGTGCCTGATGATGAAGTGACAACTTCGAAACCGGTCGCCAATAAATTGACTTGTGAGAAATAAAGGACCTTTTCTTTAACCTTTACACTTAATATTGCTTTGGCATCACTGTACTTTTAACTACTTTTTTTTATTTAGTATTAGTCTACTTTTAACTATTAAAACGGATTCTATTATTGTTAATTATTCTCATAAGCTCATAAGCAGCCAATAGATTAATTTCAAATGGTATAAAGAACTTTTTTTTTAATTTTGATATAATTTTCTTAATTTAAATTTATTTAAAAATATTTAATGAGGCAATCGACTTTTTAGGTACATCAATGTAGCACCACAGTGGAGTACTTTCAACGGGGGTAACTGGAATATCATGGAGGCGGACGTAAGAAACTACGTATCGAAAAACAATGTGTTATTGCATACCTGGACAGGCATATACGGCATATCAACTTTACAAAATGAGTATACCGAAAATTTTGAAAAACTTTATTTGTACATTGACGATAACGACAGAAGAAATTCACCGGCACTGCCGGTACCGGCAGTTTTCTGGAAATTGTTGTATGATCCTGTTAACCAAAAAGGAATTGTTCTTGTAGGACATAACAATCCTTACGAAGAGATCAACAATCAGGGTCAGAAAATCTGCGATCGAGATGTGTCTGGATCAGTGTCCTGGTTAAATTGGGACAAGCATAACGTTGCGAGAGGATATTCCTACGCTTGCAGGACCGATGATAATAAATTTTTGAATTTAATTTTCGAAATACCAAAATTTATCGGTGTCGATTTATTAAATTAGCATAATATTTAGTTAATATGTAAACATACTGTAATTAGTAACTTACACCCGTATGTATAGTCGATCGCCAGCGATTCGCCAGATATTCATCTCGGCGTATCACCAGCGATCCGCTGGCGAAAGCCCGAAAATGTGGCGACTTGCTGGAGATTGTCATCGGCATCTCTCGCATGTTATTCATGATTCATTTCTTAAAACTCAAAAAATAATTTTTCCCCATAAAAGAACAAGAAAACTTATTTTTCCCTATAAAATAACATGAAAACTTGCGAGAGCTGTTAGTATCTTGAATCTACTTCATAATGTATATTATTGTATTTTATGTATTTTTATCAGTATCTATCTAATGCAGAGGTTAGGTGGAAGAATAGCCTCAGGCTAAATTTCCCCCGCAATGTACCCATGTATTACAATACAAATAAAGACGTCTAATTTAACATCGAACGGCTTAACTGTAGGAAGGTTCAATCGTAATTGAACTTCCTTGCAGGTAAGTCGTTAAATCTTTAATTATACTTCACAGTCCGGTCCTTATAGAACACTAGGTAGTTGTTTAAAGAATGTAGCGCAGCGACCTATAGGAATAAAAAACAAAGAGGATAATGTTTGTCGGCGTTTAGAAGCGGTTTCTCCATTGGTTTATTTGTGCAGTGAACACCCAGTTATATTTCATAAAAACACATTATCTTAAAATAAATAACAAATAAATATTAATTCAATTTTAATAATTTTATTGTTTTGATACGTGTTAATATCTATTTTTACTTTCCTATCTGTATACAGATATAAGGAAAGTATAGGAATCATGATTTTTTTCGACCTCGAGTTTTCGACGGATTTTTACGTTTTGAGGTCCACTGAATCCGTTTTGACAATTTTCGCGATGATGTCTGTGTGTGTGTGTGTGTGTGTGTGTGTGTGTATGTCTGTGTGTGTGTCTGTAGGTCGCATAACTCATGAACCGATACACAGAAAAACACCAAATTTTAAAATTAAGCTTTATTCCAGCGTCTAATGAACTGATTAGATTTTGGGCAGAGTCGGAACATCTAAGGGGGTACTTTATAGGTGGTCATTTTTATATTTTATGGAATATATCTGTTATTTACGTTTGGAGAAGAAAATTCTTCAAATAAAAGTTACTTCTAATATAATTATCTATAATTTTTGTTCTATACAAAATTTTCCTAAAATGGTCCGTATTCGAGAAATTTTACAAAATGTAAAAAAAATATTTTTTTATAAAAATTGTTCAAATAAAAGTTGTTTGTAATATATTTCTCTATAATTTTTATTCTATACATAATTTCTCTAAAATGGACCGTATTCGAGATATTTGAGAAAATGTGTAAATTTCGAATTTTGAAGAAAACTCAAAAACGGATAAAGAAAAAAACATTAAATTTTAAACTTAAGGTTTATTTCGGACTGACGTGAAATGATTAGATTTTGGACAAAGTCGGAACATCTAGGGGGGTACTTTATGGAAGGCCGTTTTTATATTTTATGGAATATATCTGTTATTTATGTTTGGAGAAGAAAATTGTTCAAATAAAAGTTACTTCTAATATTTATTATCTATAATTTTTGTTCTATACAAAATTTTCCTAAAATGGTCGGTATTCGAGAAATTTGACAAAATGTAAAAAAATATTTTTTACAAAAATTGTTCAAATAAAAGTTGTTTGCGATATCGATCTCTATAATTTTTGTTTATACATGATTTTTCTAAAATGGACCGTAATAGAAAAGTGCTAAATTTAAATTTTTCAGTATTTTCGTTTTCAATGAATATCTATAGAAAAATGTTTCGAGGTAGATGTATGTGGACAATGTATATATTTAGTTTATCCTCTAAACATTTATAGAGATGCTGCAATAGGTTGTACAAAATAACCGGAAAAAGCCTATAATAACTAGATAGGAAAGTCATGTGTTGGACACATCAGATTTTTGATTATGCCACTACGCTCTTGCTAATCACGTTTCCCTGGCGCTATTTAATAAGCGAGCACAATTAGTATGTTTAATATTAACATAAAACATTTGATAACTAAAATAGAAAGATGTCTTGGAAATCGAATAGTATTTTATAAAACAATTAAAGTATAATATTAAACATACACAAGGTTTCTTAAACTATACTGTTCTTAACTGTTAACAAACAAATTTTAACATTTATAATTAATATTTTTAATAATAAAAGGTAAGATTTGAAAACTAAGATACAAAGATATCTTGGAAATATAGAATACTGCTTTATTAACTAATGAAATATAATACAAAACATAGGTTTATTAACTATTAACAATCACATTTTAACATTTATTTACAAATAACGTTTAATAGTAAAAGTTCACATTTGATAACTATGATACAAATGTTGTATTGAACATTTAAAATATAACGTTAAAACATATACAGTGAGCATCATAAGTCTTACCCCCCCCCCCCCCTATCTAACTCGTTACTGGAGTCTTGTTAGGAAAATCGCCGAGACACGTCGATTTTTGATTTCTACTGTGTACATTTTTTTATGAATAGTTTACCCTTAATTTCATCCCTTGCCGGAGGGGAACAACCGTTTCGAAAAATTTAAATGGCATGGGGTGGTGAGTGATAGCTCATTTGAAAGGGGGTTTTATTCTCTATTCAACCGTGCAAAAAAAATTTAAAATTTGCTTCATTAATTCTAGACTAATTATTGTTTCAGAATAACGGAAATTAACGTAGCACATTCATCCTTAGAATTAAAATTCGGCCCTGCTTGATATCGGTTTTGGTTCAGACGTGAAGTAAGACTTTTTGCCATTAGATAAGGTCACTGTTAGTTTCACTTTCCTATTTGTGATATTTTGTTATTTTTAAACATTAATAAATCAACACGTAATGCAGCAAATTTCAAAAATTTTTACACGGTTGAATAGAGAATAAAACCCCTTTTCAAATGAGCTATCACTCACCACCCTATGCCATTTAAATTTTTCGAAAGGGTTGCTCCCCCTCCAGTAAGGGATAAAATAAGAGAAAACTATTCATACAAAAATGTACATTGTAAAAATCAATCGACGTGTCCCGGCGATTTTCCTAACAAGACTCCAGTAACGAGTTAATTAGGGGGGGGGTAAGACTTATAATGCTCACTGTATTTGTTAATATTTAACATATTTGGTTTATGTTAATAAATCTATTTTAATTTTAAACCAGTAAATAAGTTTAATATTAATATATCGGTGTTTATTTTTAACTGATGAGCTTTTAACTTATGACGTGGTTATAGTGAACTTACGTAAATTCGGCCATATCCAAACCTACCATATGTTAAATATTAATAAGGTTTCATAACATTAAACAAACGTTTCTCTCAGTGTATGTAATGTCCATATTAATACTAAAATCGATATGATTCGTTAAATTATTGTAATTGTTGTAAATTAGATCCTAGATATTTATCTTTGACAATTATTATTAAAATAATTTTAAAATAACTAATTTATGTTTGCTTTTTATTCTGGTTAAATACATAACCGATTAAATCATTTAACTGACGCAAGGCCTATCAGCTCAGGTGGTAGAGTATCAAACTTTATCAACTTTGCCATTTGAGACCTGGCGAGAGACCGCGTTTAAATCCTGGAAGGGGTATATTTTTTTTTTTTGTTTTTTTATATTTTTTTTTTGTTTTTTAGTTTTTTTTTTGTTTAGAAAATATGAAAATTGAATAAATACGATTATTGTTGATTGTTTTTTTTTAAACACAATTATTATAATAATAACAACCTGTAACTAAATAGATCTGATGACAAACTAAAACACAGTTTAACTCAAAATATTTTTTTTGCAATAATAAAAATATGTTCTAGCACTTAGAAAAGATGTAATTTATTATCGAAATTAAAATTCTATAAAGAAAATAACACTAAAAATGTAAGCATACGAAACTTGTTCGAATTCAATGCATAGATACGGTCGAAAACCCCCTTTTCCGGTAAGCTCTCGCTGTTCGTGCTGATTGTTAGAACTAATTCCAAGGTTCATTAGATCTTAAACTCTACAAGAAGTTCGAAAACGACCTGGCGAATGCGGTAACTCCATACTGGGAAAGTTTAGCGGACGAAATTGCACTCCGAAGAAAACGAAATTAGTTTTTCGGGAGACCATTAGCACTTAAAATGTTATTAAGCCCTACCATATCTTTTTTAATCGTTTCGAGTCCCGAAATGGAGAAGGGCTTCGCAGTCTTGTCGTTTTGGAGTTTGCCGTCTCTGGGCCGAAGTTTTTCGTGGATTCTTTTCGGTAGGGTATTTCGAATCAATATTCTCGGTACATTTTTTTTTTTTCATATTAAGGTTTTAATAATTTTTTCGTACAAAGTCCAATACTTGACTTAATTTTTACAATATTATTGTTAAATAAGACTATGCGAAAGTATATTTCTGAAAGAAATAACATCTATTATTGTAAACTATAAAATATTCAGATTAAATGTTAGTTTTATTCAATAAACGTTTTAAAATATTTTGCCTTTTCGATAAAAAAAAAGGGTAATTTAAACAATTTTGTCAAGTCCAAAATAACCGATAATATATCCTTTGTGATCGACTATTTTAGAAGTACATCTTTTGATCATATCATGCAATAAAAAATGTAGGTCAAAGAACAACAAACAAACATTGGCACCAATGATTTATAAAATGATATTCTAGTCTAGTTAGAATAAAGTTAAAATAAAACAAAAATAAAATATAAAAACTGTTTTTTTGTTAGTATTTTTACAATTTTCACCACTGCAACTCTGGTTGCCTATTGCATTGTTTTTACCTACTTTTTGAAAAAAAAAGTAAAATGTATACGTGTATTTGATATACTGTTACGGTTTCACCGCAACAATATTTTCAAATCAGAAAGTCTAATTAAAATAAATAAGTAACTTACTTAAATTAAAAAGCAAACCATATTTACAAACTTTATTTACAACTTCAGTCATCCCATACTCTCAGTTCCTGATATAAATAAGTAGATAATTGATTTGTTTACAAAAATTGTTTGTACATTGTTATATAGGTTAGGTAGTTCCAATCTGCTATGTCAACCTAAGTACTTCTTCTTTTATTTTAGTCCTTGGGTATCTTAAGTAATTTCACTTATTGGAAGGTGACTAATTGTCTTAAATGGTATAAGCTTTTGGTCTGGGAGAGGAACTTCTAGAAGCTTGATTTTTTCCTCTAGTTTTTGTGGAAATTGTTTTTTTTTGGGTATATCTTGTGCTGGTTGCAGTTATCGTTTTACGGATTTTATACTCTGAAACAAAAATAAACTGGTTAAATTTGAATTACTAGTTTTCTGTTGAAAATTTGCACTATAAGTGGATTTCCCGTAATTCAATTTAAACCTTTGAATTTCCCAAGGCCGATCCCCAACTTCGGTAAGTACCTCGTGAAATGTACAATACCCTATACCTATTTTACATTCTGTTTTTATATTTTTAGGCCTTTTTTTTTCTTTTTCTCCTACTCTTATTCTACGCTTTTACTCTTCGTTCTATATTCTTAGACGTACTTATATTGAAAAAAACTACTTAACTGATTATAAGTAACACTCAAGGTGACGTTGCTGGCACATCAGATAGAATTCAAGATCTTAATGCATGCTGCTTGTTGCTTGCCGCAGTCCTCCAGCGCTGTTGATGCTATTTCCTGCATGTTGCTTATTTGCTATTCGTCCTATTTTACCAGCTCGGTTTCGTTCGCTAGAGCCTGCCTGCTGTTTAGTGCCTGCATCTTGAGCCTGGATATTGATTGCAAGTAAGAATTTTCCAGTTTTATTGTATCTTTGTTACTACTGGTGGTTGAGCTGAAACGAAAATAATTCATCATTAAACTGTTTATGTTATAATAATTGTACCTAAAATTTATGTAGTGTAAATATATTAACTTACGGTTCTGTGTGAACCAATTGGTCCAATTGGGGCAACCCTCGGTACTGGGTATCCCTTGTATATAAAATTAATGTCACCAAATATCACGATAAGCTAGAAACTAACCAGACAGATTGTCTATCCAATAAATGTATGCACCGCAAGTTTTGTTTTAATTGGGTGCATGAACCCCTTTTCGCTCTCGTAACAAATAGCTAGCCCAGAATACATAAGTATAGAATACAAACTTGTAATATACAAAGGGCTGTAACAATACCCGAATTGAAAAATAAGTGTAAGCTTATGGAAAAATTAATTAATAAAAGACTGATCTAGTTTCTTGAAAAGTATAAAATTATTTGTGAATTTCAATCAGGATTCAGACGACATCGATCGACGGTAGATAATTTAGCCCTTTTACAGACACATATTGCTGATGCTATGACCCAAAAACAAGACGTAATAGCAGCCTTCTTCGATATTGAGGGAGCGTTTGACTGCATAAGAAAATCTGTTATACTTCATAGGTTCCAAGAGTAAACTAAACTATTGTTTCGTTCAAAACTTTTTAGAAAAAAGATCCTTTAAAGTCGCAGCTAATGGAAAAATATCCTCACCCCATAAACAACTTAATGGAGTACCCCAAGGCTCTGTTTTGAGCACAACTTTATTTATTTTGGCAATCAACGACTTAGGTTCAACTTTTCTTCCGCCAGTGAAGTACGGGTTGTATGCTGATGATCTTGTAGTCTACTGCCGGGGAAAAACACCAAATCAACATGCCGTTTACTACAAACTGCCATTAACGACCTCAGTGCATGGTCCCAAAATATTGGACTAACTTTTTCATCTAAAAAAACCAAAATCATCAAGTTTAGTAGAAGACCGCCAGTGAAATTCCACACCTAACTTATAACGATGTCCCCTTATCTGTCGTCGGTCACTATAAAGTTTTAGGACTAACCTTTGACTCAAGACTGTCTTGGAACAAACATATACAAGATGTCAAAAGCAGCTGTATGAGCAAACTCAACATACAAACATCTCTATCTCATTTTCAATGGGGTTCTGAAGAGGATGTATTACTTACAGTCTACAGATCTCTGATAGACTACTGCAGCACCATTTACATGACCGCATCACAGACTAGTCTGAAAAGCCTTAATACTGTTCATAATACTGCTCTTAGGCTATGCATTGGTGCTTTTAGATCAAGTCCTATTCAAAGTTTATACTGTGAGGCCAGAGAACCCCCACTTTGGCTAAGACGTCAACACCTTCTCCTCTCATATGCAGCTAGTGTACCTGCCAATCCACAAAATCCAGCATATTCGATACTCATTCAACCAAATCACATAGTACCTAACACACAATCGATTAGAAGAGCTCAACCGCTACCTAATATTCTCAAAGCCCTACTGGGTAATTTTGATCTTTCCAGAACTACCCCTTTATCTGTTTCTGCAATTCCACCATGCACTAAAAAATTACCACACAAACACTTTATTAAGCATATTTAATAAGACTGAGACACCACGTGAAATAATCCAACAAACATTCCTAAGTATCATCCATAAAAACAATTTCAACACAATTCTTTTTACTGATTTCTCTAAAAATGAATCAGATGTTGGTAGTTCTGTTGTCACATCCACTAACATCAATAAGTTCATTAAACTTCCTTCCACATGTAGCGTACACACTGGGGAACTATATGGCATATTAGAAGCATTTCGGATGTTAACATCCAATGATCGTCATACGGCAATCTGTACAGACTCACTTTCATCGATCCATTCAATTAAAGATGCTTTCTCGGAACACCCCTTAGTTAACGCAATTCATGACACCTATTCCAACCTCGTGACAAATGGAGTGTCCGTTACTATCATTTGGATCCCGTTGGACTTAGCGGTAACGAAGCAGCTGACCAAAGAAGCTTCCACATTGGACGTACCGGCTGAAGATATTCATTTATATAAAGATGTCAAGAGTGTGTTTAGAAAAACAGTCTATGACAATTGGCAAACACACTGGAATATGGAGACCATAGAGTTACGAGACATACAACCTATTATTACTTCCTCCAGATTATCCTCTTTGTCCAGAACAAATGCAGTCATAATAAGAAGATTACGAATTGGACACACTAAACTTACTCACAGCCACTTGATGACAACCAGTGAGGCACCCATATGCACCTACTGTGATAGTGTCTTGACTGTAAAACATATTTTGATAGACTGTGACCACTTTTCCGAACAAAGAAGACGAAACAAGCTGAAATCAAGACTAGAAGAAATATTACGGGAACCTACAGAATACCAGTGCCTTTTCAGTTTTTTAAAAGACGTTCAACTTTTACAAAAAAATTAAATCAAAGTAATTTTATGAAAACAATATTGTAAAACAACTCTGTAGATAATTGTAGTTGTGTCAATGACCTCAGCAGTCGAGACACGTTAATTTTAATAAAAAAAAAATATATCGCCCTAAAATGCACGAATTATCCGCTGCTGGCGCTAGTATCGCTTTTGCTTCCCCTACCATGACTTCGCACTGAGCAAATAGCGATTGAATGTTTTAATAATCGGATTACTTTTTAGCCAGCAATCGTATGTTTTCCAATGCTTCACCAGGTGCCAACCGCATCAGACTATATAGACACTGATATTTCCAAATCAAGATTACAAATATACGCACCGACTGTATTTTTTCGAACGGCCCTTTGCAAACTACAAAGCTCTAAAATTTCAAACACATCACACACAAACGCGAGGTTTTTATTTATTCTCTTTGAAATTGTTTACTTTGTATATGGGAGAGGTAACGTAAATTAGGTTTTGTCGTATGGAAACTGTTGGTGTAAATTTACTGATTCGATTGTACCTAACCAAACACCATTTTTACGTTTTTTCTCTGCAAGTGCGAGAATTATGTTTTTTAATTCATACATTACGAGCATTCCGCATGAGAGAACGACTAATATTGACAAATTATTGGGTTGGATTTAATACACGGACTGGCGTACTTAAAAAAAAAAACATTTTCATTTACATTGACCAAATCCACCAAATAATGAACGTCATTGAACATTTTTTTAGAAAAAGGTATCTTCAACAAAGTGTGGCACGAGTGATTTAAACTTAAACATGTCGTTGTCCAGATAATATAGATAATTATTGGAATCATGAATTACAAATTATTTAGAATAAAGCAGTAAGAATGTAATGCAATACCACGTTATGCCATTAATTTTCTAATTGAAAGTAAGGAGTAAATTAAAAGAGTTAGGGTTAGTTGGGGTAATGGTAAACGATTTTTATAAAAAAATCTTCGAGGTCTGTTAAAATCTAAACTTAAATGTTTACCAAAGAATTTTTTTAGGTGGAGTTTTTTTGAAGGTTTGTGCATATGTGCTTGGCATAGCAAGAATAAGGTTGTGGAATTTATCGAAATATTAGATGTTTACAATTACCCAAGAAAAAAGAAAAATTATTGAAATTTTGGGGCAATTGTAAACATCGTGTTTGTCGTTAATATGAGTCCTGTTTAATATTATAGGGGTATTTGTGAACATAGAACAAATTAGATGAGTTTTCGTTCTTTCAGGACTGTAATTTCGAGTACTGTTTATAATTACCCCAAGGATATTAAAATAAAATACTTGGTAAGAAATTAATTTTTCCTACGACCACTTAGGAAAGTGACACATATCACACTATAAAGTCCTATGGAAAGTGCCCTATATCACACGCGTATGAATAAGCATTTACTTTCCACCCGAGTGAGAATATGTTACTTTCCGCAGTAGTTGTTACAAAATGTCAAACACCTATTTTCTATTTTGATCTGTGTAATGTCCATATTAATACTAAAATCGATATGATTGTTAAATTATTGAAATTGTTGTAAATTAGATCCTAGATATTTATCTTTAACAATTATTATTAAAATAATTTTAAAATAACTAAGATTATGTTTGCTTTTTATTCTGGTTAAACATATAACCGATTAGATCACTCCATTGACGAAAGGCCTGTTAGCTCAGTTGGTTAGAGCATCAAACTATCAAATTTGCCATTTGAGAGAGCTGGCGAACGACCACGTTCGAATCCTGCCGGAGCCAGAACTTTTTTTTGTTTTTTTTTTAATTTTTTTTTTGTTTAAAAAATATGAAAATTGAATAAATACGATTGTTGTTGATTATTTTTTTAAATACATTTTAATTATTATAATAACCTGGTTTTACATTTTTTGATGAAAATATTTTGTGGTCGTAGGAAAAATATTGTACATCACTTGTGTGAAAAGTGATTTTCCACACTCGTGTGATAGTTGCACTCGGCTTGTGCCTCGTGCGACAATATTTCCCACTCGTGTGAAAAATATCACTTTCCACACCCGTAATGTAATATACTATATTCTACTTGTAAGTACAAAGTTTTAAAAAGGTAATTTCACTAAGATTTTTCGAAAATGTCTACTTTACCAGGAAACGAGTAAATCATTTTACGTCCCACAAAGTTTGTATCGGGTTTAGGAAGAATAGCAGTCACATTATCAATTGTAATATAAGATACAATCATCTCGTTGATGTAGAAGTCAGAACAGGTTTCGTCTAATGACTTGAGCCCTATAATGGCAATTTCACCATCATCTTCATCCTTCTTTTGAACTACGCAAACATATTTATATTTAAAAACGATATTAAAAATATCAAAACTCAAATGTAATAGTAGCAAAATGAAATAAATGAATTTAGCTCAAAGCCGAATATCACATAAAATACAACGACCGTTTCCCCTTCAGAAAAACAACTACTCCTTTGGCTAATACCACAACAGGCATTGAATTGCACCCGAAGGAAAAACAGCAGAGATAGAAATTAATTTTCAACACTCTCTACTTTGATTTTGCTCACCAAGGAGAACATCATTCTTGGACCGGTTTCGTCCTTATTAGGACTCCTCAGCAAGAAATAGATAGGTTCTCAATTCCAGTCTCTAATGGAATTAACAAATGCTACACATTTCACCAGTATACCATAAAGTTGGTTACGGAGAGAATAAAATTCAAGTAGTGACCCTAATAAGGACGAAACCGGTCCAAGAATGATGTTCTCCTTGGTGAGCAAAATCAAAGTAGAGAGTGTTGAACATTAATTTCTATCTCTGCTGTTTTTCCTTCGGGTGTAATTCAATGCCTGTTGTGGTATTAGTCAAAGGAGTAGTTGTTTTTCTGAAGGGGAAACGGTCGTTGTATTTTATGTGATATTCGGCTTTGAGCTAAATTCATTTATTTCATTTTGCTACTATTACATTTGAGTTTTGATATTTTTAATATCGTTTACAAATTGCCCGCCTGGTCTTTTTGGTTCCACCTAGTTTTCAAACTGGGTACCATAGCGCATTTTGATTTTGCTTACTAAGAACAGATGGCGACACCATTTTCACTACTTGAATTTTATTCTCTCCGTAACCAACTTTATGGTATACTGGTGAAATGTGTAGCATTTGTTAATTCCATTAGAGACTGGAATTGAGAACATATCTATTTCTTGCTGAGGAGTCCTAATAAGGACGAAACCGGTCCAAGAATGATGTTCTCCTTGGTGAGCAAAATCAAAGTAGAGAGTGTTGAAAATTAATTTCTATATCTGCTGTTTTTCCTTCGGGTGTAATTCAATGCCTGTTGTGGTATTAGCCAAAGGAGTAGTTGTTTTTCTGAAGGGGAAACGGTCGTTGTATTTTATGCAATATTCGGCTTTGAGCTAAATTCATTTATTTCATATTTATATTTATTATTGGAGCGCTTGCCTATTCCAGAGAATTTTGCTAGGATAAATGTGTCTTCCTGCAAATCCTCCCACTTCACTTCTCCATACTCCACAGATTTCAAATGTTTTGAGAAATTTTTATTGATCGGTGGTAAATTTTCGTTGTCTTCCTCAGATTCTTCGAATAAATTTATGTCTTCCTCACTTTCGATATCAGATGGAGTGAATTTTAAGGTTCTCTTTCCCTTTTTTTTGTACCTTTACTTTTGCTCTTTTTCATTTTTCGGGGCTTAGCCACATTTCCTTTAGCATTTTTCTTTTCCTCAGCTTCTTTCAGTTTCTTCAAAACTTCAGGAGTGGTTAAGACTTCTCCGTAAGTAGACTGTTTCAAACGTGGAACAACTTTTCTGGGAAGGGCACTGGTTACGTCTGACGCAGTATTATTACATGCTTCCTGCAACTTTTGAGTAAATAATTGAAGAATGCGGTTCGGAGAATGGTGTTGGGGCAGTTGGGAAACAACTTGCAAAGTTGTTGGCTCCTTCCCTGGAGTCATCTCCGGTGGAGTCATCTTTGGGTATGGTGCAGGAATAGGAGCGTTCTGCTCTATAACGGATGTTCCCGCAGTAGGTTCAACATGTTCATCAGAAGATTGTATCCCAAGGATACAGATTTAATGCTCTCCTTGTAGTTTTTGAGTTTATGGGATCAAAGAACTCTTCAGAAAACATTGCACAGTTGATGGGAAATATACCAGTATTTTCAAACCCTGATATGTTTGTTGGTGTTATACCATCTCTCCAAACTTCAGCTAACAGCTCCACAAATTTTTGTTTACTTAGCCTACCCGATGATTTGCCCATTTCAGACTTGCCATGGGCTACTAATATTTTATCCCATTTGATTTTTACGGGACCGAAAACACACCAAAGGCTGTATAGTATCAGTCAAGTGACTGGGAAATCGAAAGAGTACTATGTTGTTTTGGATAGCAGCATTTACAATACGGTCGCTTACATGACTGCAGTGGCCGTCGAACAGTAGGATAGCTATTTGATTAGGTTGGTTACGCGAAAGTCTGCGAGCTCTTACCTCGGGAGTAAACGATGTCACAAACCAATGGTAAAAAATGAGCCTCCTCCATCCATCCGTTTTTCGATGCTCCATACAACGTTCCTGGAAATGCTTTTTCGGAGGTCCAACAAGCTTTGAACACAATAAATGGAGGGAGATAAGTGCCGTCTGCAGCAATGCATGCCAATACTGTTGTCGACTCTCTTCCCAACCCCCCCGAAACTCGAGATAGAGCTTTTCCTTTTTCACCAATCGCTCTTACTCTGGAGAGATCACTACTAAATCCAGACTCGTCTGCATTAAAAACGAAACCAGATTTATTTGGATGGTCGATTGATTTTTCACTCATTAGATCCTTAAGCTTTTGGTAAAAGTCGTAGACAACGAACGGATCTCTGGCGTCCTTGCGAATCCTCTCTAGATGCCCAGGCTTCTTAAATGACAAAAGTGGATGTCTTTTCATAAATCCCAAATACCAATCATGGGAAGGTAAGTTATTTTTAAAAGGAGTTTTCAAATCCATCAATGTAACATATTCGCCAACTAACGTACATAGCTCCTTCTCATCAGCAGGCCAACCCATTCTAGCCCGAGCAATAAGGCAATTTGCTGTAGTATCTTCTACATCTGCGGGTAAGGCAGGCCGTCGCCCTGCTTTCAAAACAGTAAATAACTGCAATAGGAACATTGTAAGCCTGCTGTGCTTGCCTGAATATTTTACTTTTAGTCTGCACATCATTCACAGCTTTAACCAGATCTGCTTCGGAATATTTGTGACTATCTTTCTTTTTTCTATAGTAGTTTCTCACCATCGTATTTCTGGAAGAAAAAACAAATTGTGTTTACAATTACCCCAAACAATTAAAAGTGTTCACAATTCCCCCAAAAATACGTTTACTATCACCCCGAGTTTTATATAACTGGGGCAATTGTAAACATATGTGAAATAGTCACTCCCTGATAGATAACCTCAAAATATGCCGACAAGACATTAGTTCAATTATAATCAAAACAAATACATATATTACACAACTTACCTGGATCAATTTCAACTTTTTTTTGCAAAAAAAAAGTGATCACTTTTTACATATCAAGCACGAAAATAATTTTTTTCTGCTAAACCGGTAGCACAAACAATCGGAGTAAACAGTGGAATGCGGATAAAGGTTGCAGTGTCTCTGTCGTTGCTTGGTGCCATTCATAGGCGCCAAATTCAAATGATATTAAACGTGTTTGCAATTGCCCCTGTTTACGTTTACCCCAACTAACCCTAAATTAAAATATAGTGACGACTTTAATGTAAATATTAAACAACTTGTCAATTTTAGAATGACTTTAAATATTAAAACATGGCTCGATAGATTCATCCATCTATAAAATGTTCGAATTTGATAGCAGACACTTATCTGGCTCGGTTTGTTTGACGATCGAGGAGTTTCCAGCTGTAACTGGGTCGTTGATGAGAAGATACTACGTTATTATCTTGCTTGGACACCTTCCATATAGCATCAGTGTTACGGCTTGAGCTTGGTATCTCTTTATTCCCTCGTGGTAGCCTATATCACGGTGTTTCAACTCCCTGAAAAAAACATACCAAAACCAGGCGTACTTAGGGCAAAAATCCGCTAAGTTCGCTAGTGTCGTTACGGCGGAAAATTGCGGCAATCTTTTTATCTGTCAGAAGAAGTTGCTGCTAAATAAGTGAAATGGTGTGTTTATAAAAAAACAGCTGATTTTGTTTTTTGTTCAAATAGGTATTACCTTTGGCTTTGGCAAAAACAGCAATAAAGTGGATTACTGATTATAAAATGAAGAAGTGGACCTTAACTATGGTACTCAGATTGAAGCTCATTATTTTTAAAGTGAATTTTGTGATTTTCATTGCCCCAATTAAATATATTCAATAAACATTTAGTTTATTACCTACTATAATCAAATGCATACATAGTGATTGAAATCACAAACATTTCTGTGAAATAGCATTATACCAGAATAATGAAGTCTCACTGGAGTTTCCAAAGATCAGTAAGTACCTAAATCAATTATTATTTTTATTAATATCGATATCACAGAAAAAATGAGATTGGTAGAATATATTAATTTGTTTTTGTGACCAATACATTTTATCTGTTAATTATCAATGTTACTATATGTTATGTTATCGAAGCACTAAAGTTATTCACATGATTCTATCTGCATGTACATACAACTTATACAGCTTTTAGTAAGTGTCATTATAGTAGTTAGATCTTCGTTATTCCCCAATCCCTAGCGAATGTAGTCTCCATCCTCCACAATTATATTAAAATTAAGGGCCAGGTTTTTACCTCTGAATAAAGTTGAAAGTAACTACTTGCTGATTAGGCTATAGATTATACTTACGTGTAACTTTTCTCAGAGGTGAAAAAATCTGCCATTAAAAGAACAATGAATTTCAGAGCATAAAATGTATTAAAAGATATTTTTTTATTATTTAACTTTTTGTTTTTAAACAGTTTTGATTGAAAATTATAAAAACATTGGTATATGAAGATTTATAATATAAAACAACATTTAAAAATTCTGAATTAAAAAAAGTATTTATACAAAACCATTATTTTCTCTTTCAAGCGTTTTCTCCGTTATCTAAACTAAATACTAGAAACAAAGTTTTAACTGGCAGTTACTATGCTTTAACAAATATTCTAAAAAATGTAGGTGGCTTAGTTCTTTCTGCATTTTTTAGACATAGAATTTTCTCTTAAATTAGAGTGAAACACTATGAAAATCAAACAAGGTATTGGCTATACAAACTTCAACTATGATTTTCAAAAAATAACTGCCTTTCTAGATACAATCTTGTTATTCTAATGTAGAAGATTTATACAAATGTGAAAAACGTTTTACAAAAACAATATTCTTGATAAAAAGTTCTGCAATGCTAGATGAAATCTTTAATTAGGCATCAAATTTGTAAAATGTTAGATGGTATGTAGGTATATAGATAAAATAAAAAATATAATTTCAATGAAGAGTAAGAACTATTAAATTTTAATATACCTAGAACAAAATATTTAGTAATTAAAAATTTTTATAGGAATTAAAAATTATGCTCGAGTTTAAATGTTGCACTTGTTTTTAAGTGGTTTTGATTTACTTTAGATCTGTTCCAACAATGCTCAGAAATGAGTTACTGACATCAGGATTCTGCACAGTAGATTATTGAGACCGCAAAATTGTGTACTACCCAGTGATTTGTTTCTTATCGTTGTTGGAACAGACCTTTTATTCAATAAATAATCGAACTAGTGAAGTGTGTATTTGGAATTTTTAAAATTTTACAAATCTGGAGCTTGAATATGGATTTTCAAATGATGCACTTTATGTAGTTTTTAATAATGCTTATTTTGTTTTTAGTTTCTTGTTCATTTAATAAAGACGCTTTTTTGTATACGGGATGATAATTGTTAAGCAGAGGCGTGCAGCACCCACAAGATCAGTGCCAGAATTAAAGCAAATGAGTAATCTAGAAATATGGAGTGGGTTCCCTCCACAAGATTTTCAAGAACTTGTAAATACAATGTTTTAATGAATTATTGCTGTTATCAAAGTTAAAGGTGATGAAACACTGGTGAAAATTTGTAAATATTTAACCCTTTCAGTGTATTTGTCCCTCCAGAGGGACACTGTCTTAATTAACCCTGAAGTATACATCTGTTAATTTTGGTAGAAATTTTTTCTTTTTGGTTTATTTACTTTATTTGCATAACTTTTAAGGATTAATATTATAAAAAAATTATTTTCATAGTAAATTTTTGTTTTTGTATTGTCCCTGACCAGGGACATTATGTCTTGGAGTAATAAAAAATACTATGAAAATATTTTAATTTACTTAAAATAAACAAAGAAAACATACAATTTCGAAAACTATTAAACTAAAAATACAAAATTCGTCCATTTAATGCTGTGAACCTGGAGGACAGATCTACTACAATGGTATTTTTTTTTAATGAAAGTGGAAGTGAAAGGGTTAAAAAAATAAAAGAATTTATCAGATTTATGTATGATTTGCTCTTGTAGTGACAGTCACTATAAATTCGAGAAGCGTGCTAATTGAAACGGGACAGTGCTCGTATAGTTTTATTTAAAAAGTAAACCTTGTCATTAATTAAATATAAATGATTATTATATTACATTAGTGAAATATATAATGTAAAACAAATTGTTCCAATTAAATAATGAACTATATTATTAATTTAAATTGTTAATATAAGAAATGAATAAATTAAGTATGTAAAAGTGTAATAATGGGAAATGTGTAAATTGTATTTATTTCTAATTTTAAATAATTTTGTGTGTATTGTTAATTTTCTTTCTAATGTAAAATTAATAAATTAATAATTTTAACAAAAATTTAATAAGATGTTTTATTTGTGTAAGAATCCTAATACAATAAAAAGAACACTGCTGTGTCATAATGGTTACTTCGAATTTCAAATACAGTGCAACCTCAATAATCCGAACCCTCGATAATCCGAATGACGCTAATCCGAACGCAAATCGTGATGCGAGATAGTCCGAACGCCGCCTGTAATCTGAACGCTGACAGGAAAAGACCTGTAGCGCGGCCCGCGTCGTCCTTATGTAGTTTGATAATGCATTTAAATGTACAAAAATCAATATACATACATAGATCTAAAGATTATTACGTACAAATTCAAAAATTCATTTTATAAACCTATATTATTATTAAGAAACATTTATTTTTTTCGCCAACGCCATCTATTAGCCGATGGTCAAAATATTTAAATTTGACAACCTCTAAACTGTTATCTTAAATATTAGAATGGTTAATTCGTCTATTTATATCTTGAGGGCGTTAATCAGTATATTTAATCTAAATAAAATTTAATTCCTGTAGAATTATAAACACTTGTCCAAGAACCCATTTTAGTGCTTGTAGGGTTTAAAAAGTTTTTAAATTTGTTTGTCTTAATTGTTCGTCCGTTCGTGAAATATTTTAATAATTTTAATTAATAGTTTTAGACCTACTTTTGTTTATGTGTTTTGACATCAACTTTTTGTTGCAACTATTGTTTTTTATATTTTTTTATGTATTTTAAAAAATACTCTCATACTTGTTTTTACACCGACCCTGGGATAATTCTCTTAGCTTAGTCTTAAATAGATGAGTAATTACGGGTGAGTTCTTGATATTTGACAACTTTCATATTAAAATGTTTAAACCCACTTTATTAGTTATGAGCTCATTCGTTTTTCCTCTCTATTTTTAGACCTTACCTGATGATGAGGCTCTGATCCTCGAAACCGGTCGTAATAAAATACTCTTGTGAGGTCCTAAGGACCACCCTCGTTTGATTTACCTTTTTGATCTAAAAATGTGTAAGAGGTGTTTTATTGTATATTCGTTAATCCAAACAATTCGATAATCCAAACAAGGTCTGACAATTAGGTGTTCGGATTAAAGAGGTTGCACTGTACATAGTTTCTATAACTTATCAATAAATAAATATTAAGTTGTTAGGTATAAAAAAATATTTTCTATATTCCTAAAAAATTAACCTCCCAGTGGATAACTTCGGTAACTGTATCAGCAATACTTTCCACATTCTCGTCTTCTTTGAGAAGTAGTCCCATCGTAAGTAATGAAAGCAGGAACAGCATTTTTTAGGTAGTTTTTTTTATATATTAAATAATGGTAATCTTGTAATTGAAGGGTCTGGAAATACACCATTCTTGTTCTGATAGTTGAAATCGTATCATATAGTTGCAAGGTTAAATTTAATTATTTGGAACCAGGAAATAAGCATATTGAAATAACTTTTAATCATCTATTTACCAATTTTTAAATCGATTAAAAATCCCATAAAAATAAAAAAATTCTGAAGATTTTCAAGTAATACGATTTTAATTTCAATAATACCTTTCAATAGTGATATTTAGAAAATTCAAATTTGTGTAAAATTTTAGACTTCAGTGCAAAGTGGTGTGAATATGCCCATTTCTAGACCCGTCAACTACAAGATTACCTTAAATAATTATTAGGTACATCAGAAAAACATTGTTTAAATTATTAACCAATGTATGTACAAATTATTCAATAAACAAATCACCAACATCTCCGACCCTGAACTAAATATTTACTTATTAACTCCTATAAATATAGAGAATAGAAAAATCTTAAATATTTCTTACACCTCAATTTTTATTAATTTAAAATCAGTACTTCTATAAAACCTAGTAAATACATTTAAAGAACTGGATCAAAACACATTCGGGGATGATTATTATTAAAACACTTAAAAATAAAAAGGCTGCTAGTAAAATAAATTTATTATAGTATCTATTTGATTCATGTAACCAGAGACATTTTTCTAGCATTGTAATCAGGCTAAAAGAAATAAGTCAAAGATTTTATTTATTCCCAGGGTCAGAAAAACATCAAAAGAAATACCTATGTATTTGAAATGTATATCATGAACACATTATATAGGGTCCAAGTCATAACATTATTAGTACAAAGGAGAAAGGATAAATAATACGAAATATTATTTATATAGTAAAACTTTATGCTAATAATTCTTTTTACTACAGAAAAGACAAAGTTGAATAACCTATTTACATGACCTACAATTATTTAAAACGTAGACATTAAACATATTTACTTAAAAAATAACGTTTCCTAGTAGATTTCTTAGCACTTTTTCACGGATAACATAATTTACATTAAAATGTTTTTCACAAATGGAACTTTTGGGTTTAATGTTTATTTTCGTACCACCAATAAATAATTTGCACCATATTCTGTATAACTTTTTTTTGCATTATAAAACTGCTATTATGTTGAAGACTCTCGCCCATAATCACAATTAAAAACAGCACAACAATTCACCATGATTTATATATTTTAAGATTTTAAAAAATATTTATCTGTCAACACTTTTCAAATTGCAGCTCCTACTTTTATCTTTTATTTACTTTCTCGCCGGATAGACACTAACGAACCTAGCGGATGTTGGCTAGGAAGTACGCCAGGTTTTATCACCGTTTTCATTTGTTTTTAAATAGGAGTTGATGCACATTATAGTCCACCGTGGCCTATATTAAATAATTACCTTTTGTCATCAAGTACACACACACACACGCACGCACGCACGCACGCACGCACGCACGCACACACACACACACACACACACGCACGCACGCACGCACGCACGCACACACACAAAACAAAACAATCGGATCGGTCAACCTTTACACAGCAAAAAGAAAGCTGAATATTCCGGAGAGTGCTTAAGTGTTGGATTTTATCGCAGAACCCAAATTATTGATTTTTCGACAGGTGGCCTTGAGAAGACGGTAAGGAAATATTCGTACCATTGGCATGACTGAATATTTTTCCTAAGAGGATATAATTATTAAATGTCGTTAATATTTCGAAAATAAAAGAAATCAAAGCAGAAATGCACTTGGACCTGTCCTGTACCTACTATACAACAACAGTGGAACTATGATCATGCTTTGCAGCGATGTCGTCTTACAAATTCGACTCCATTTTTTTGTGAACATGTATTTAAGGCTGCACCCGTAATTATGAGTAGGTACTTATCTGCACAATTGAAAATACCTTCGTAATGCTCAGGTCGTAATCTAATTTTTAGCAAACAAATCAATCGATAAATAAAAAAAAATCAAATCATTACTGAGACTAATCCTTCCTACTTCCTATCCTACTAATATGTAAATGCGAAAGTTTCGATGTATGAATGAATGGATGGATGTTTATTGCTCAATCACGCAAGAACGGCTAAACGGATCTGGATGAAATCTGGCACAAAGATAGATTATAGTCTGGAATAGCAAATAGGCTACTTTTTATCCCGGAAAAATTTACGGTTCCCGTGGGATAAATTGGTTTTGTTTTTTACAGATACGATTTTTTGCATAATGGTAGTGAAACAGGAAAAGGTGAAATACAGCTACTGATCATAAATAAATAAATGTTTCAGAAATTTTGGGTTTTCACATTTCAAGGTGTGAAACGGGGGTTAAAAAATTGTATTTAGGTATCGATTTGTTTAAAAGTAGGAACTTAAAAATTGGAATTATACCTAGCTTCTCATCCCAAATAAATAATGGTGTGTTTTAGGGATTTTGTATTTTTATATTTCAAGGGGGACAGGGGGCGAAATGAGAGAAAGGGGGAGAAATAATAATAATAATAATCATTTATTCTCAACGGATTCACACCCAATTACAGAGAATATACTTACAATTCTACAATGTATAAATAAATGTAAGAAAAAAAAATTTAAACAATAAACTAAAGCTAATGAAAAGACAAGAAAAAAAAACTATAAATGGAACAGATATAAACAGGTGCCCAAGAAAAGTAAATAAAAAAAAATGTCAATTAAATAAATCAAAGACTAATAGGTACCTCAAACAAAAGCAACGATTCCTTATAACAATTAATTATTGATTTTATATCGTCGAAATATATATCACATACGTGCCCAATACCATTAAATAATTGGCTCATTGTAAATTGGTGATTTAATTAGCACATTGGTTCTTGGTATAGCGCAATGAAATATGCGAGAGTCTTGCGTGAGTTCGAGGTACCAAGATCCTTAGTTGGTTTAACAAACAGCTACAATCTATTTTGTTGTTTAATAACATGTATAAAAACGTTAATGTCATGCAGTTTCTTCTCTCCGCTAGGGGTTCCAAATTAAATGTTTGTAATATAGCTGTATGATCAAAACCCCTAGGAGGATAGAAGCCACTGCACTTAAAATACATGTACTTTAGGCATTTACGTTGTACAGATTCTATATTGCATTCTGATATATCGGATACCATATCAATGACGCATATTCTATCTTAGTTCTAATAAATGTGATATATAAAATTCATAGTGTATTTACATCTGAAAAGCTACCCCAGTTTCTTATAAAATATTCCAGAAGCCTGTATGCAGAAGAAACAATTTCTGCAATATGATTATTAAATTTAAGTTCGCTATCAAAGACTATTCCTAAATCATTGAATGTTACACATCTATTCAAAGTGGTATTGTTAAGAGAGTAATTGAAAATTATGGGATTTTGTTTTCTATGAAATGAGATTACTTTGCATTTAGTTAAGTTCAGCTGTAGATAATTATCAAGGCACCAGTTATAAATTGTATTCAATGCATTTTGCAGTAGGAAACAGTCTTCATCGGATTTGATTTCAATATAAATTTTTAAATCGTCGGCAAAAAGTAAGTGTGGTATCAACAGTTGACTTGATATATCGTTGTAACAGAAATTCTGTCCATTAAGAGAATTACGAATAAAATTATAGTAATCGTACCGGATATCGGAGCAGTAGACATAGCCAAAATTTTAATAACAGAACATTTGGCGCTTGTTGTTTGGAACCAATGCTATTGGCCTGGTGAAAAATCGATATTTGGTCTCGCGGTGGCGCACCATGACTCGCGTCTGACTGATTCAAGCCTTTTCTATCAACGATCGCTGCCAACGCAAGACGTGAATTTGTTGAAAGCGTTAAATTTTTCGATATAGTGAATTAAAAGTAATTTTCGTTAGTGCAGATAATAAGGGTTTTGCCACATTAGAATATCTGGTAAGAATAATTTGTTTTAATAAGAAGATGTGTATTTCTTTTTCTTAGAAAATGCTGACACGTGTGATTACAAAATGGATGCCGGCTTAATATTTTTCTGTAATTAAGTTTTTTTATACAGGCAGCTGAGGGGTCGAGAAATTTGTTCAACAATTTTATAAGAATAATTCATATTCAAATTTCGCTATATATTTTAGCTTATTTTGCTAGTATATTTAATTTCTGATGTAGTTTTTTTCTCATTGTTTTTTTATACATATAAAAATAGGTAAATTATGATATTCCAAATAACGGTTGAAATTCTTTTCTCTGTGCTAATATAAAAGCTATAAATTTTGCATGAAGGTCACTCATATCTTATAAGCATACAAAACTACTTGCTTTTTCATATCACTCATATCTTATAAGTATACAATTTTATCAGAAATTTTGAAATTATAATGGATATGTTCCCAATGATTTGCTGAAATTGATTTTGTTTTTTTTATTGTCAATTAAATTATAATATTTCTGTTTTAATTATTGTTAAATGCTAAATTGAGTTATTTTTGTACAACTTTGATTTGAATTTAAACTGGAATTTATTAGATTACAATCTGTCTGAGTTCTGTAAATCATTGTTTGAAATTCTTTTAGCATTATGTGGAAGTTCCTATAATTAACTAACTAGGACCTATGAGACCTTGTGAGATATGAGATAAATCAGACTCGGAATCAGATGGCAGATGAACTAAATTGGAGATCAGGATAAGGCAAATTCACCGTTATACTACATCAGTAGCTACGAGGGATATCTTCGCTTCGCAGAACTTAAGGAAGTACCTATTCTTCGAATAAAAGAAATCTGAACAATCTAAAGACATTGTATTCAAATGTATTCAAACTGACATTGTATTATATTGTATATAGGAAGGTTCATCTTTTAATTTCCACCTATTCAACTTTACAGACTTGACTAAGAGACCATATGTATTTCTTACTGAGGTATTTTTCTGCTTTTTGAGAAAAGCAGATGGCGTCCAAGGTTTTTTTTGTTATTTTGTACTTTACCTATTAATATTTATTTTGTCTTCTCGTGAAGGTAAATTAGATCCGTGAACTGACCTAATTTGCTCTCTCAATAAGAAATACATCCTGGCAAAGAATCTACGCCCCTGAGTATAACATCAAAATATTAAAAAAACAAGTTTAACTAAAAAAATACCGGTGCAAACAAGGAATAGTAAGGGTCCCAGATTGGACCCTTGAGGAACACCTGATAATGAAATATATTTATTAGACCTCAAACCACCATACTCTACAAACTGGTATCGATTAAGCAGATATGACTCCATTAATTTCAAAAGAGAATTCGAAAAACCAACAGATTTGAGCTTTGATATTAAATGATAGTGATCGATTCGGTCAAAAGCTTTCTTTATATCAGTATAAATAACATCTACTTGACCGACAGAGTCAAGTGTGTTTGATATATACTGGGAAAAAGGGGGAAAAGGAAGGCAATGGGGAAGAGTAAGGAAATGGGAAATGGAGGAAAGCACTTCACGAACCCATCGAGATTCTTCTATCCAGGGTTGGTTCTTTCTAGGCTATTAGATTTTTACATAAATAGTGCGACTTTGTCGATGAACGTTAAGTTTCAATATAAATGTTGTCAAGCAAAGATTCATTGTCAAATAAATTAATTATAAATTATAAATAAACTATTTTAAATAAATAAACTATTTTAAATTAAACAATCGTTACAATATTATGGAACTGATTTCGAATTTCGTTCTTTCTTCTAACACTATTCCGTTTTTCTTATTTACGTAATTAGATTAATATCGATTGACTTATCTAATTAGGACTCGCAAGTTCAGCCGGAATATGAGATTTATTCCATCCGGCTAACCCAAAGTTTTGGCACAACGACTCGATCGTAGCTGCAAGAGAAATCGACCCGTATACACAATCAAAAATGAATTTATTTTGAGAAGTTTATTTGGAGAACGAAATTGGTCGTATTGTTTTTCTGAATTGCTAATTCGGTTTTCCCACTTACTCCGAGAGATTCCTAATGTCGTGACTGGCAAATAATGAAAACTTTTGGAATGTATTGTTTGGAAGCAAAACGGGTGGGTTTTATTTTTAATTATTAAAGAGATTCGGTTGCGTGGATCATATCTAATTTCGTGGTGGGAAAAATATTTTCCGTTAATTCAGAACAGAGCGACTAGGGAAGTAAGAGAGAATTTTCAATTTTATAAAAAAATTCATGTCTATTTCCCGATACTCATCTTGAACGGTATTTCATAAAAAAAGAAAATGTTAAAATAACTATTAGTGTAGTGCCAATCAATCGAAATTATGGGGGGCTGTCACTAACTAAATTGTTAATTTATTGAAAACTAATATTTTGGAGAGGTTGAGTGGTGTACACACACTGGGTAATAGGAAATGAAGCGAGAAGGTATTTAAAGTGTGTAAATATTGAGTTTTAATTAATAAAACTCCATAAAATAATTCGTCTGACCGCTTTCGGCCTCTTAAACCATCATCAAAGACTCTATAAGAGAAAAAGGAGCTGTTACAATACAATAAACTCTATCATTACTAAAAAATAGAAAAAAAAACTTTGTACACTTACTCATCAAAAAAACTTTAGAAGACACATGAAAAACTAAACTAAATTAATAAGGGACAACAACTGACCAGTCCCAAGTCTCCACCATAGCTTGCAGCTTAGATAATTGAAAAACCAAACCATAATTCGGTAACTTGTTAGATTAATAATTCTACTTTTATCTCAGGGGTTGGGGTTTTAAATAATACAAAACTTGTATATTTGTATATTGTTTAGGTAATCTTCATTAGAATTCTCATATTTTCAACTTTAAGTTAAAATATCGGAAATAATAAAATTACGATAAAATAAAACAACACTTTTTTTTACTTTTTACGTGAGCTTTGACGTTTTGACGCTAACTTTTAAAATTCTTGGAGCGCGTTCATGCTTTTACGCGATTAGATTAATTTTCTTAGATTATTCGTTAAAGTTTGCTTACAGTAATTCTCATTTACTCAAAATTTCTGAACAGGAACAAAAGTCCGTCAACGAATTTGAAAATTATTATTGAAGTTAATTTTTTTACAGTTGTTTACAGACGTTCTACGAGGTGTGGCAATTAAATAACGAGAATTTATTTCTACCTCCTATAGTGGTAACACTGACATCTTGAAAATTTGTTGACGTAAAGTTCATGAGATTATACACAACTCTGCCAAGTTTGATAGTGATCGGTGTAATATTTTGTGCTCTGCGATTTTTTAAAGTTAGTAGTGTACTGTCGTGACCTACAAAAATGTGTGACATGAAAAACGAGCAACGAATTGTCATCAAGTTTCTAGTGAAATCTGGCGAAAAATCGGCCGAAATTTTTCATAAATTGCAACGTGTTTTCGGTAATGACTGTTTATCAAAACCACGTGTGTACCAATGGGCCAAACGTTTTGCATCAGGCCGAGAATCAACGAAAGACGATGCAAGGTCAGGTGCCCCTACGAGTTTCTTCGATAAACGGGTATTGTGCACCGAGAATTTCTTCCTTAAGGACAAACCGTGACTTCGGTATTTTATATTGAAGTTCTTAAGCGATTGTGTCAAAGAGTGTCTCGTGTAAGGCCGGAATTAGCCAAAAACGGTTGGGTCCTTCACCATGACAATGCTCTTGCTAACACATCATTAAAAGTTCAACAGTTTTTGACCAGTAGGAACATAACAACGCTCCCCCACCCCCCGTACAGCACTGATCTGTCTCCACTGGACTTCTGGATATTTCCAAAGTTGAAGGAACCAATGAAAGGACATCGCTATAAGGATTTGGAGGACATTAAACGTGCCGTAACGTCGGTGTCAAAGAACCTAACTTCTGGAGACTTCCAGGGGTGCTTCCAGAAATGGGAAGAACGCTAGACCAAGTGTGTTAGACTCGGAGGAGAGTATTGTGAAGGCATGGGTGCATAAATCATTGTGAATATTAAATAAATGTTTCAAAATTTAAAATTCTCGTTATTTAATTGCCACACCTCGTATATGTTCCTCGTTTTGTTTCTCGTGTACGTTTTTACTAATTTAGTTTTTCGGTATTTGTAATTCTTACATTTTTTTTATCTTTTCATAGTCTTATTAATAATCTATAAAGTGAATCCTAAAATAAATTTTAAATTATTTATTTTAAAACTAACACAAAATTTACCATGTTTTATAAATTGAACAAACACCTTCCTGGCATACAAAAAAATATGAAGTAAAATCTTATGCAGAAGAACTTTGAATTTTGTCAAGATGCTCAAATTAACCCAGAAGTGTAGTGATTTGTCATCCAAAAAATAGCTTAAAACAAATCCGTTTTATAGTGGATAGAGGATGTCATGTTTAGTAGATTTTAGAACAGACACATCTCAAAAAATCATGCTGACCCCTCCTTCATTCATTTTTTTTTAAAGAAACGTTGTGTTGGTGCCATTCGGTAGAGCACAAAATTTTGCGCTATAACCTAATTTTTATTTATTTATGTTTTCAAGGTAAAGCCCCACAAGAACAAAAATATGGTGAAAGGTAACTACAAAAACGTCTTATCAATATTTTTAAAACCACTTAAAAACAAAATAAATATAAAATCCAAAAATTTTAGACTTGTACTTTCAAATTAAAATTTTTAAATTTCATAAGTCTCTTAGAAAAGCAATTTTTTTTAAATGTGTTAATTCTATAGCGTACTTTTTCGATTTGGATGAAACCCATTACGCCAGATGGTGTCAGTTCACTACAGAAATATGTACAGGTTAAATGAAATCTATCCAACTGATTACGAAGAATTTTGCAAAGGGGTTCTGTGATTCATAAAACAAGTAACCGGTTTTCATTTATTCCAATAAACCGAGTCCACGAGCAAGAAAATGCAATAATTAAAGAGGTTGCAGGAGCAATTGGTCTAACGTAAAATTCCATGGCCTTAAGACGGTGGCTGAATGTGTTTCTGGTCCAATAGTTGCCGCTAAATTGATCATACAAGGGTAATTTCCAACTTACGATCTACAGGTAACGTAATAGTTACGACTGTCTGATGAACAGCCCTGGCTCCGGTTTCGTTCTGAGTGGAGAAGGCGTGGTCCGTTTAATACCAAGATTCACAGTATTCAATTGAGGGTGCCAGACCGATTTAAATGCAATTATCTAAATCCGCGTTGAAATTCTCATTTTGTTGAACATTGCAAATCAATCCTCTACTTTGGCGCGTCGTAGAGCCGGAACTATTGGTCGCAGACAAAAAAAATGTAGAGGTCAAAATTGTGCACTATTTTCTCCTGTACATATTTTATTTGATCTTTTTTTCGACAGCACTTACCACAACTGCGCTATTTCCCGAAATGCGTCGCGACACAAAGTTTTTATCCCTCCACCCCTCGAGCGGCAACCCCCCGAGTTCGCAAACTTAGGTGTAGTATCAGAGGACCCATGTCTACCATCCCACCAAATTTCATTTCTTTCCGACCTTTTGCGAATAGAAACCGCTTGGACTAAAAAGAGAAAACAGAAACAGAAAACTCACTTGTAAACAAACTAATGTAGTCTAATCATTTCGAAAAACGGCTAAAGGGACGCTGCGTTAGTAAAAAGCGTCTTATTTGACAGACGCCATTATTATTGCTTTCGTCGTTTGATGGCATTTGTCTGCTTTATCAAAATCCCTTATCTACGGCCTTATTGTTTGCCTATAATGAGACTGCTATTCGAAATTATGGAAAGCTGGATAGACCCTTCCTTATGTTATGCATAATAAGAGAATTGATTCCCTTGAGTATAGAACGTATAAAAGAACGTTGAGGTAATTGTCGAGAGACAAATATAATTATTAAATTTTAGATTGAATTAAAACAACTTACGTACTGATGTAGTGATGAAACAAAACTTACCTGAAAGAAAAAAAGAAATTATTAGTTATATACGAGTAATTACCAATTTTCATGTTCTATCAGAGAGAGGGGAGAGAGAATATATGTTTATTGTCAAAGATACATTATCTTATGGACAAACACATGAAATATATAAATAAATAAAAAGTTAAAAAGATAAAATAAAATCCAAATAAAACTAATAACATACATAAAAGTTACACTTATAACTAATATAAAACTCATAGAATTATTTACTATGATTGTCATGATAAAATTCATCTATATCATAGTATGATTTTTCTACTAGATAGGCATGTAGCTGTTTCCTGAAATTACTGAGAGTGTTCATGTTTCTAAATGATAAGGGCAATGAATTAAAAATTTTAATGCCGTTGTAAATTATTGAATCTTTGACCAAGGTAGATTTAGATGTAATCAAAGCCAAATCTTCAGAAAATCTAGCAGATCTATTATTATTTCTGTAAGCATTTTTGTTTTTATAGATTAAGCTGGCTGTTTCTAAAATAAAAAGTGAAGTAAGCGTTAATATTTGATGTACTTTAAATAGTGGCCTGCAAGAGGCAGAATATTTTGCTTGACATAGTAGACGAACAGTGCGTTTTTGTAAAACGAATGGAATATGAAACAGTTCATTGCTGCATACTCCCCAAAATTGTATTGCATACCTTAAATTAGATTCAATCAACCCAAAGTAAACATTCTTAGCTGCAGCAAATCCCAATTCCCACCTGGTAGATCTAATCGCAAAACAACCAGAGGCAAGCTTTTTATTCAAACCATCTACGTGACATTTAAACTTCAAATAAGAGTCTATTTTTAGACCTAAAAATGTTATGTTGGCATGACATTCTATCAACTCCAACTTTAAGTTTGGTAATATATTTTTAAAACTTAACAGTTTCGTTTTATTAGTATTCAGTGTTAAAAAGTTGACCTCACACCACTCATTAACTTTTAAAAGATCATGAGATACAATATCAGGAAGTTTGCTTGAATCTTTAGAATGCCATAAAAGTGTTGTATCGTCAGCAAATAATGTCAAGTCAGCTGAAATATCAAGAAAGTCTAGATAGTTTACATATATTAGAAACATTAACGGTCCAAGAACTGACCCTTGAGGGACACCCCACTTAACGTCCAGTAAACGCGAATCTGTAGTTGTTCTAACAAACTGTTACCTTCCGGACAAGTAAGATCCCATCCACTTCAGAGCAACATCTTTAATACCATAATGATCAAGCTTCTGCAACAGCAGTCCATGGCTCACGCAATCAAAAGCTTTTGTTAAGTCACAGAAGGCTTCAACAGTAGCCTCACCTATGTTAATGCTGTGGTAAACTGTTTCGAAACAATTAAAAGATTGCATCTGCTGTGCTAGATTTCGTACGAAATCCAAACTGATTTACTGTTAGAATATTGAATTCATTTAAAAACTTATATAAGCGAAATTTAACAAGTTTTTCAATTAATTTACCCAGAGTTGGTATGAGAGAAATCGGCCTGTAGTTGGATGCCGTAACTTTATCGCCACTTTTATAAAGTGGAAGACTACACTTGTTTTAAGAAAAGATGGATATATACCTAATCTAAAACTTCTTTTAATAAGAATTGCTAGTACAGATAACGCAGTGTCCGGTAAATTTTTAAAAATTTCTATATATATTTCATCATATCCAGAGAAATGTTTATTTTTTATTAATTTAAATGTGTTCTTTAATTCTCCCATGTTAGTATCAGTTAGAACAAAGGTCAAAGGTGGTTTGGTAGTATGTAAATAACCCATAGGATTTAACTTTCGGCTTAAATTTGTATTCAAAGAATCAGCAATATTACAATAATACTCATTTAAGTTGTTAGGATCTAATGATGGGGGTTTATTTTCATTATGTTTACCTCTAAGATCATTTACAATTTTCCAGGTATCTCTTGTTACATTTGAAGAATTGTCTAATTTGTATTTATAATAGGTGTCTTTTGAGATTCTGATTACATTTCTGTATATTTTTCTATATTTTGTATAATAGTTGATAAAATAGCCATCTTGAAAATATTGTCTTAAATAATGGAGCGACCTCATATTTTTGCAAGAAACTCTTATACCCTTTGTAATCCATCTTTTTTTATTTTTATTTTTTGTTTAGGAAAAGCAGAATTAAAAAAAAAATATAAACCGTATCATAGAATAGCTTAAAAGGATCAACTGAGTTCGACAAAATACTCCTCCAGTTGAAATTAACACATATATAATTAATAAATTTGTTATAATTGGCTTTGCTATATAACCTGCCATACTTTACCCTACTATTTTGATTTACTTTAGAAATACCCTCAATAACAACAGTTGCTAAAACAGCCTCATGATCTGACAAATTTACATGATTCACGTCACATTTAACATTATTTTCATTGTAAGTACTACAGAAATAATCAACTAAAGTAAATGTAAATTAAAACAGGTAAACAAATTCACTAACTTTATAACATTTCGGTCTTCACTGATATCAAAATTAATATTGAAATCTCCTGATAATATGATGCTACAAGAAGGAGGAATTTTTGACAGCAGCTTGTCCAAATTTTCTAAAAATTCCGGAATACTAGATTTTGGAGATCTGTATATGCAAATAATGTAAATATTTAATTTTGATAATAAAACCACAGAAAACACAAATTTCTTTTCCTGGCCTAATTCAATAAATTCAATGGTATCTACAGACAAATAATCTAACAACGAATCGTGAACAAATATAGCTGTTCCGCCATGGATATGATTGTCTGCAGAAAATTGATAAAAGAGAATAACTGTGTATATGTACAAATTCACATTCTTCTAGCTAATGCTCTGTTAACAATAATATGCTAGGAAAATAATTCTCTTCTATTATAAGATAGAGCTCGTCAATTTTATTTCTAATGGACTGAACATTTAACAAGAGAAATGTTAAGTTAAAGCCGATTTTAGAAAGTTTTAGTAAAAGTTTTTTCTAAAACTGGATCTGCGGTTTGAGAAACCATTTCGTCAAGACATCATCAGTAGAATCAACAAGAATAGAAGTAAGCGAAGAATTTAATTCTCCGACAGTAATTTCGGAATTTAAGGAAATTGATTTTAGTACTGATAAGTTACAGTTTATTGGTTGTTCAGTCCATTTTTTTATATAATTACAAATGTACCTGTAGTTTTCACGAAATAAAATTTTATATTGTACACTAGCAATGTTTCGACCTTTGTTCCAGCGTCCAATGTGCTGATTAGATTTTGGGCAGTGTCGGAATATCTGGGGGGTACTTTATAGGTGGTCATTTTTATATTTTATGGAATATATCTGTTATTTAAGTTAGGAGAAGAAAATTCTTTAAATAAAAGTTACTTCTTATATTATTATCTAAAATTTTTGTTCCATACAAAATTTTTCTAAAATGGTCCATATTCGAGAAATTTGACAAAATAAAAAATATATTTTTTTTTTTAAAAATTGATCAAACAAAAGTTGTTTGTAATATAATTCTCTATAATTTTGTTGTTTACATAATTTCTCTAAAATGGACCGTATTCAAGATATTTGAGAAAATGTGTAAATTTCGAAATTTGAAGAAAACTCAAAAACGGATAAAGAAAAAAAAGTTTTATTTCGGCCTGACGTGAAATGATTTTGGACAAAGTCGGAACATCTGGGGGGGTACTTTATGGGGGGCCGTTTTTATGGAATATATCTGTTATTTATGTTTGGAGAAAAAAATTGTTCAAATAAAAGTTATTTCTAATATTATTATCTATAATTTTTGCCTTATGTCAAAATTTCCTGAAATGGTCCGTATTCGAGAAATTTGACAAAATGTGCAAAATTCTGATTTTTATGAAAATTGTTGAAATAAAAGTTGTTTGCGATATCGATCTCTATAATTTTTGTTTATACATGATTTTTCTAAAATGGACCGTAATGGAAAAATTGTAGGAAAAGTGCTAAATTTAAATTTTTCAGTATTTTCAATTTCAATGAACATCTATAGAAAAATGTTTCGAGGTAGATGTATGTGGAAAATGTATATATTTATTTTATCCTCTAAACATTTATGGAGGTGCTGCAATAGGTTGTACAAAATAACAGGAAAAAGCCTGTAATAACTAGATAGGAAAGTCATGTGTTGGACACATCAGATTTTTAATAAAGACACCAATAATTTTGACATTAATATCCACCATCAATGGTATTATCAAATACAAGGCCAATTACATATTACGGGATAAAAAGGATGTATTTTTGATGTATGGACAGGTCCCAATTATCCACTTAAAGTGGAATATATAATAAAAAGAGACGATTTCTGGTGTAAAAATATGGAGAAGAAATTAAAAAAGTTTTATAAAAACTGTATGTTGCCAGAATTGATAGATCCAAGGCATAATCGGGGAATGTCATTAAGAGAACCTGATTACATCTAAGAAGGTATTCAAAAATTAAAAAATAAAAATAATAACCTCCAAAAAGTCAAATAACATTAATAGTGAGATGTTTCTACACAGCCGCTATTTATTCTAAAAGTATTTTCTTTAATATTTTTGATTTTAATCTAGTTACTGTTAAAACGCTATAATACCTATATTTATTTGCAGGTCTTGTGTGACTAATTTATTTGTAGTACTGGGTCCAATTAAGTTACCAAAAAATAAAAACCGATCATTTTAAATACATTTCTTATGCCTACTTTGTAAAAAATAATATCGAGCTGTTTAGTCAAACGCCCTGCTCTTCACAAAAACAAAATGAAATTATTTTATAATTTGTGATACATTTACATCATATCTAAAAATGAAAAAAAATTTGATGTACAGGGTTCATAATCAGTGGCGACTTGTGGTAATTTAAAATGGTTGTTCACTTTTTCCAATAATTTCATTATATGTAAGTTTGGATTAAAACTTTGTACAAGAGCCAATATCGCTTTTTTTTATTATTTGAGTTTGTATTAAGTGTAGTTATTATTAGTATCATCAAGATCATACTGTTTTCAAGCACTACAACTATTATTAAATAAATATTTTAGTTAGTGTGATATTTGTTTTGTTTTTAATACGTTGAAAACCATCTATGAACATTATTAGTTAGTAAACTGACTTTTGTTTGTGAGCGGCGCGCCAATTAATGTGTTCTTTGACAGTTTGCAGGATCTGTTGGCGTGTTGTCTTCTCTTTTTAGCTATATGCATTCGGCATATCGTCTCACTCGTGTTAGGCTCACTCATCATAATGCGCCACAGACACAGTATACTTAGGTATACTGTGACACAAAGACGCGATCAGCCAGAGGACAATGATGCACAAAAAATATAGATTAACACGTATGAAAATAAAAACATTAAAATTAAATTTTTGTTATTTATGTAATATTAAAATAATGTGTTTTTATGAAATTTAACTGAGTGTTCACTGCATAAATGAACCAATGGAGAAACCGCCCCTGTTCATAATATATTACGCCAATTTTGGCGTTTGTTTGTCATTCTATAATATTCACTTATTTTAAAAGCAAAAACTCTTTTTTAAAATCGTTGGCATCAAAAAGAGAAAATATGTATTAACAACAAAATATGATAACATCATTCAACGGCAGCCATCATGAAATTCGGACCAATCAAAGCCGGATAGTAACAAAACACTTCGGCTCTGTTCCCTCAGTTTTTAAAATATTATTTCTATAAGAATATCTTTTTGAGTTGTAACATGTACATACATATATTATTAATTTCAAATTAAAATTCAAATATTGTACAAGTAGTTCCATCTAACGGGAAATAGCAAAGTCTAATTAATGAATTCAAGTTTTCTTGTCGTGTTTTTGGCATATCGATTTGTATTCATAGTATCGTTATGCGCAAGACACCAAAGGCGAGACGAACCGGTTGAAAGCGTTCTGTCTTTGCTCTCTGAATTTTGCCGTCAGAAAGACGCATGTCGTTATTATCTTTTTGCTAACTAGAATTAAGCTGGGGTAAGTCTATTCATAGATTACTATGTTTTTAGAGTCATTTTCTTATTCTAGCTACTGTTTAATAATTATATCTACTGTTTAATAATTTTCTTTGTCAAATTGGATGTCTTTAAAGGTAAAATCATGTCGGCAGCCATATTTAAAATAGTCAGAAATCTGTGCAGTAATTTTGATTTTAAAAACATATTTAAATATATGTCCAAAAAAAATGGAAGTTGTTTCCTCACAAGAAACATCCCTTCCTGTAAAGACATCCTTTGTTTGATGAATAAATCATTTTCATTTCTTTCTTTTCCTAATTCAGAATAATTCCTGGCCCGTACGCCGTACCGTCTTAGGCCATACCGAAAGTCGTATCTTTCAGGAGCCTTTCGAAAGCCCTACAGAAGCCGTATGAAGTTTTTTTAAGAAGATCCTAACTTGCTAGTTGTATAGAATGTCAAGACGATAAATGATTCCTTGCTAGAATCAAGCTAGTAAAATATTAGACTATTTCATTATTTATTTAACAAATCATTTTATATAAGTATCCTTATTTGGCAAATTATCAATTATTAAACAACCTATTATTTACTTAACGAGATCTTATTATTTAGAATCGATTTGCGGGAGTTAGGGGTTGTGATTTACTCTAGCTCCAAAGTCACTTTCATTGAATATTTGCTAAAACAAATCACTGGCGCCCGCAGGTAACTTCTAGGCACCCTCAACCCTTCCTAGTGACTCCATTTAAAGAAACGAGTACGACCCAGTCCTGAGATTCTCAACAGCCGAGTGCATAACATCATAACCTCTGTTTATGTTCTAAATAGGGGTTATAGCGCGAACAATGTAGCAGAGTTTCAGTCAATATATATAGACCGAAATAATTCTGAATTTCATTCTCTTAGCATAAGTTACGAATAAGAGGCATTCGTAAGTATTGTAAAAATTGCAAAATACTATTATACGTTAAATGGTGTAAATTAATATATTTTATATATTTGTACAAAATAAAATATTAAGTCATCTTCTTGCTTTATTTATTATATGCTGAAAAGAGGGCATCCAAGGAAATATCTTTCTGTAAACAATTATACAGTCTACAAATTATCCGATCACTACACACAGCAGACAGCAACAAAATCAAGAAAAACTTGTAAGTAAAACTATTTTATCCACGTTTCATTCACAGATAAGTCAGAAAACATGTAAATTATTAATATAATAAGAAACAATTGTTAAATACATTATTTATAAGGCTGATTTATAGATTTTATTATATTAGTAGCTTAGTTGATATTCTTTGCAAAATGAATTATTTTAGAAAATATAATATATACCTACTATACAAATATAATTCTACTACCTAATTTTTTTCTAATTAAACTATGTTTTAAATATATTGAAACATTCCAAATTCTATATTGAAAACAAAATTATCTCATGTAATAAAATTTCCCTCTTCGCACCAACCGAGCAACAATAAATTTAAGTTCGATCCTATGTACCCTTATTCCGTATCTGGCCAAATTTCAATACTAGGTAGACGAGGAAGGCAACAGAACCCATCCTTCGGTACGAACACGGAACGTCTTGAGAGGGGATATCGTAATCATATTTTTCAATCATTTTTATATCCGAAATTACTTTGCTATTTTAATGATTACGGCTTTATATTAAATCCAATTTTAAAAATTATTTTTTGATCTTATTAAGAAAAAGATTTACTACAAGTTGACATTAATCGTTCGAAAAATAATGCATGTTTGATAACGTTAATTCTCTATTAAAAGTTGTCCGTTTTTAAACAAAATTAACAAACTTTATAATTTTTTGTAGACAAAACGAACCATTTTTTCAAAAAAGTATGAAAACCCAGGGCTAGTGCCACTTATGCTCTTTGCACATAACAAAATATGTGGTATTATTTTTAAAACTGTGTCTTCTAGGATTAAAACAGAATGCCTATTTTTAATACAAATTTCCTGCTATTGTCATCGGAGCAATAACTTTTAAATACCGAACGCAGGTATTTAGCGAACGGACGTTCCTGGCCAACGTTCGTGCTAAAAAATGACTTTTGCACTAAGAAGAAACGTTCTCACAATTTTTAATTAATAACTTATTTACGCTGTCAAAAATTTCCCAAGTGAAGAATATTCAGTTTTATCTTTAATAATCTATAACACATGAATTCATAATCCGAGCCAGGTTGCTGTTGGGAACATTCTCGGCTTGGAAGTTTCTGGTACATTCATAATGTTGTTTAAAATTTAAAGAACTCGCGAATTTTATTGCGGGGCTTTTAGAAGGATTACATTTCACTTTGCAGACGTTGCGAACATTTTATTTTAGATCGTTAACCTTTTTCTTCAAAATTGTACCGCAAAATAAATAATAAACGAGATGGTGAGATATTTTCTGGTGTTAATCATTTATTCAGGATGGTCGAATCGAACGGTACACCTATTAATTCGCTCTGTAAAAAGTGTAAGAGTAAAACTGTTTCGGGCATTAAATGAGCAAAATTGTGCAAAAATTACAAATTTGAAAGTTGTTGATGATGATTAGACCTAGGAATATATGCACCCAAAAAGTAGTTAAATATGCGCATATATATGCCGCAAAATACTTCAATATATGCGTAAAAAATTGAAAAATATGCAGAGCATATGCAATAAGAGTAATTTGTTATTTGACCGAAATAGTTTATTAATATTTATTATTTGTTTTATTTTACAATACCTAATATAATACTTAATAATTATTTAATTATTAACTAATTTTATTTACAAATCAACATTATTATAAAACGAATGAACAGTTAGATGTTTTTCTAAATTATCTGTATTAAATGATTGTCTCCTATCAGTAAGTATGTACTTGTACAAAGAAAATCTCCTTTCGATATCTACAGAAGTAATAGGTGCAAACTTAAATTTTCCTGAAATATCTGGACGAACAGTACTAATATCTTCAAAGTTACCAGAATAAATATTAGCAAGGTTTCTTAAAACAATAAATCCTTCATTTTTTAAAATTACATTTGAAAATTTATGAAAAATCGTCTTTCCAATATCGCCCTGGACATTTTTACACTGATTCAAACGTCTTAATTAAATTTACGGAAGTCACCAAAGGTAAATTTTTTTGTTCTAAATCTAATATAATTTTGGGTACAAATGCATAATTTTTTAAAAACACTAATTGCTTTGGTAATATGTGATTTTGAAACAACTTCTTTGTATTAGATATTCCCTTAGATGAATCATCAAAATCAAATATGATTTCTTTAATTTTTTCATAATTATCTGCGTAAAAAAAGGCAGCTTTAAGCCAGGTATCCCACCGAGTAATCACAGGTTCCGGTGGCATCTGTAATTCAGGAAATTTTTCTTTGTACAATTGAGTTTTTAGAGGAGCTTTAAGAAATATTTTTTTACATTACTAATTAAATCATTTATTAAAGGAAAGTTAGACCTAATTTCTTCTGCAACTCTGTTAAGGCCATGAGCCAAACATGTAACATGGATTAAGTTTTCATAAAACATTTTTAAATTTTGTGCGGCTTTTACCATGTACGCGGCAGCATCGGATAACAGCAATAAACATTTTTCTGTTGGAACGGCTTCCGGAAGAAAAAAGGAAGACAATTCTGTCTGAATAAAACGAGTTATTGTCAAGTTATTTGTTTTATCTAATTGCTTTGAAGTGATTAGATATGGACCAATTTGCATTTCTTCGCGTAATGAACCTATCATTAAATGGGCTATATATCGACACAAGAGTCTGTTGTTTCATCCACAATAATGTAGAAATGGTTTCCAACGGTAATCTCACGAATTTTTTCACGATTCTGAATGTACAAACTGTCAACACCACGTTTGCGTAATATACTTTGCTCTGGAATATTAAATTTACAGTATTTTTGCAAAAATGATCGGAGATTTGGATTATTTGATCGTATTAAAGGGATATTCGAAGTCACTAAAGCTTTGCATAAATCTTCATTAAAAATAGCTTGTTCACTTCGAGACGATCCACATTCTAAATATTGTTTCAAGGGAAGTTGACTTTGTCTGCGAGTGTCTTTAGATTTCTGCTTTGCTATATGTGAGGGTGTTTTCGCGTGTTGGTCGATTTGAAACTTTTTTTTACATGGAATCTAAAACAAATAAATTCCTGTAGATGTTGAAGTTTTAATTAAATTAAAAAAATGCGTACGTTGTAAAGTTGCCCTACTTTTTTTTTTAACTGTGAGTTGAAATAATATTTTACTGTCGTTTGATTTACCGTTGTGAAAGGTCAAGATAAAATATAAAATAAAAAAGTACTTACAATTTTAGAACATCTTTTACAAAACACCTGGTTATCACCTTCTACAACAAAATCTGAATAAGATTTTACCCACGACTCAATTAATTTTGCCATTTTTCCCACTGGTTAACGCAACACAACAATAAAGACTGAAATGAAGTTGAAAGTAAACTGAGTCATTTAGAAATTTGAAGATATTAATACAACTACCTGAAAGGATATTTAGCAAAATTTGTTGGTTTAAGGAGGGTGTTTATAATGTAATCCTCTCAAGTACCTACACTATTAACCGTAATTTATTACAGGGAAAACTTAATCCTTCCAAATTTTAGGAAATCGACCTGTAAAGGCATTTCACAAAATATTATTTTGGTCCAAAACTCATAATTTTAATATGTCCAGCCAATTAGTACGTCAGATATATGCCAAAAAATTGACAAAATATCAATATATGCATTCAAAATCAAAAATTGTGTATATATGCAACATATGCAAAATATGGCGTTTTGCATATATTCCTAGCTCTATTGATGATAATTTGGTTATTTGTTGTGAAAAAGTCGATCAAAATATTGTGGAAAGTGATACCGCATTTTTTGCAGGCGACGATAATAATTTGTAAGGTAAATTGTCAACCAAAAATAGTGATGCAGCGAGACGAGAGATTCTCGTCTCTCGTCTCGTCTTGTACGAGACGAGAGAGAAATTTTTTCTCGAAAAAAGGT
Organism: Psylliodes chrysocephalus; assembly: GCA_927349885.1. Classification (NCBI taxonomy): domain Eukaryota; kingdom Metazoa; phylum Arthropoda; class Insecta; order Coleoptera; family Chrysomelidae; genus Psylliodes; species Psylliodes chrysocephalus. Next base: position 6,781,111 of record OV651818.1, read on the forward strand.
TCGAGACGAGGCGTGAGAGTATCAACTCTCGACGAGAATTTCTCGTTTCTCTCGAGCTCTCTCGAGTTCTCTCGCGCAATTAACTTTTTACTCCTTTAAAATATTCAATTGTTTATCGTAACTTAAAATTTAAAAATATCAAATTTCCAGATAGTCAAAAAGTTAACTATAAAACACCTATTCTATATACACAGTGAGTTTTAAGTATGGAACGCCTCAATTATCTCTGAAACGGCTTGCACGATTTTTATTTATGGTGACCCATCAAATGCGCCCCGAAAAAAGCGCCCCGAAAAAAGCGCTCCGACAAAAGCGCCCCGACAAATGCGCTTCCCGACAAAAGCGCCCCGAAATTTCTTTGTATAAAAAACTAACCAACGAAAAACTGCTAAAGAAAAAGTAAAAGAAACGAACGTATAATATATTGTTAACATGCCTCAAATTGCTTTCATTTGATATCACACGAAAAAAATGAAACCCTACCCCCTCCCAACTGACTTCTAAGACAAAGTATTTATAGCAGGGGCAGAAGTTGGAAAGGCTTTTGCTAGTTCTCCCACTTCATACACATAACTTGCAAGTTTGCGGCGGATCTAACCGAAGTGGATGCGATACATTGGCGTACAAAATTATTTTTTAGATGTTAATAACAATTTCGAGTAAATAGTTTAATAAATTGTGAATGGCTGTTGAAATTTTGTAGAATTATGATTTGGGTATTATAATACATGTTTAATAATTATTTATAGTCCATTAATACATGCGATTGTCCAGTTCTTATTCTATGAAACGCACGGGCATTACTGCAAAATTCTCGAAGTCGTCTGACGTGGTTTGACGTTTACCCCCTCTCTACCTAGCAAAAGCCTTTCCAACTTCTGCCTCTGCTATACATTCTTAGTGAACGCCCAATTTGGGGCACTGCTTACTTTAAATTTCAATTGTTTATGTCAAATAGTGGCTAAGTAAAACGATTGTGACAGACGGGCAGGCAGAGAGATACAAGGTAATTTCCCTAAGTGTTTCTTATTGCCAATTTGGGTGCTGATGAGACAAATTACTTGAAAAATTATTTGTTATTGTCTTTAAAATTTTACAGTTTTTTCATGTTTCGTCCTAAGTATATCTTTTCCAAATTTAAATTTGATATGTTTTTATCACGAGAGAAACGAGACGAGACAAGACGAGTCTATAGAATGGCTCTCTCGAGCGAGAGAAGCGCCTTCTCGTCGAGACGAGCGAACAGTTTTCTCTCGCCCTACGAGACGAGACGAGAGAGGCCTCTCTCTCGTTATCAATAAAGACCCCATTTTTTTCCCTTCAATGAATTAGATGTCACTGCAAATAGAATTCGAAAAATCTGATACATTTAAGGAATACGGTACATTTTTTAGACAAATCTGGTACATAACAAAAACATATTCTGTCAACAATGTACCAAATCAAACTGTCATTCCGGCCTCCGTCACTCCTCTATTATGTAACCCTTTTAATAAAACTAAGATTATTTTTTGTGCTCATTTAAAAAAATGTGTTTAAGAACTGTGACATTAATAAATTGAAAGTATGTGAGTCAATTCAACAATTGTTCCCGAAAAACTTCTTTAAGGCAGGAGGTAAATACAAGTATTTTTAATGTTGTTTTATTTTTAATAAAGTTTTACGAATCTAATTTGTTTTACATTTTGTTTCAGTGTCTAATTCTAAGACTACTTCAAAATGGTCTATTTTGTAACCAACTGTAAATACTATGAAGTAAGAAGTAAGCAAAAAAATTGTAAATTTTTTGTTTTCCACAAAACCCGCTAAAAGGAAAAATTTAATTAATCTGATAAGGTAACTACTTGACATCATTATGGAAATGTACAATAAACGTTTGATAAAGATAAAGAGACAAATGGTTTTTCACTTTAAAAGTTCGAATCGGAAAAATGGACCAACCAGTTAATTTAATATACTCAATGAGAAATTTTACCTAAGAAATGGTATGTACATAATTTATATACAGTTATTTTTGCCTGTAATTATCAATCATGTTACCCTGAAATCTTTTATTTCAATGACACTTTTTATTGCTTTGTTTGTATAATTTAGTATTTTCAAAAATATTAGATGTATTGGTAATTTGTATCATGCAGGTATTAAATAAAAATAAGGCTGTTGGTAAATTAGTTTACAGTTGGTAATAAAGTATGTCCGAAAAGAGCAATAAGTATCAAACATAAATTTTGATTTTGATTAGGCACTTAACAAGTCACATCTCACATATCTACATGCTCTGGGTAATCAATCATATAAGTACATACCAAAACATTAATATACTATCTACTATCTACAATTAAACAACCATTTGAAAATACAAATGAAGCCGATTTACCTATTTAGACAAAATTACTATTATTCTGTTATTTATTAAAACACATTATTTTTTAGTAAACATGTACATGCAAAAGTTTGCCATGAGGGTAGGACAGTGGCGAGAGCAAAAATACTTTGGAATGTGCTGTGAAATACACTTGGAAAGGGTCATATGGATAATTAAGTGTGATAACATTTTACGATGCGTATCTCACTATTTTAGTTCACAGATTTCTGTAAATGTTCAATTATGTGCTGCTATTTCAAACTTTTAGTTTCATTTGATAAAAGAAGTTGAATATTATTGTTAACTTCTTTAAACTGTTTATTTTACCTTATACATTTTTTCTACTCTTCATACAGTATTATGTGAAGAGTATTATAGGTTTACTTTGTCCGTCATTCCGATGTCAAGGTTTTTGTCTGCATGATAAGTCAAAAACGAGAAATGATAATTAACTTAAAAATTTTAAGCAAAAGTCAAACTCTATAAGGGGACAAAGCCTATTAATTTTTAACAAATCTGATTAAAAATAGGAGTTAAGATGGGTTGAAAATAAAAAAAATCCTAAATTAAAAACGAAAAGTGATATCAACATGAAATTTTTAGTAAAAATCTGATGTGTCCAACACATGACTTTCCTATCTAGTTAACCTATTGCAGCATCTCTAAAAATGTTTAGAGGATAAACTAAATATATACATTTTCCACATACATCTACATCGAAACATTTTTCTATAGATATTCATTGAACTTTTCCTCCAATTTTTCCATTACGGTCTATTTTAGGAAAGTCATTTAAAAACAAAAATTATAGAGATCGATATCGCAAACAACTTTTAGATTAACAATTTTCTTAAAAATCAGAATTTTGCACATTTTGTCAAATTTCTCGAATACGGACCATTTCAGGAAAATTTGACATAGAACAAAAATTATAGATAATAATATTGTAAGTAACTTTTATTTAAAGAATTTTCTTCCCCAAATGTAAATAACGAATATATTCCATAAAATATAAAAATGACCACCAATAAAGTACCCCCCCAAATGTTCCGACTCTGTCCAAAATCTAATCAGTTCACCTCAGGTCGAAATAAAACTTAAGTTTAAAATTTAATGTTTCTTCCTTTATCCGTTTTTGAGTTTTCTTCAAAATTCGAAATTTACACATTTTCTCAAATATCTCGAATACGGTCCATTTTAGAGAAATTATTTATAGGATAAAAATTATAGAGAATTATATAACAAACAACTTTTATTTGAACAATTTTTATAAAAAATTATGTTTTTTACATTTTGTCCAATTTCTCGAATACGGACCATTTTAGGAAAATTTTGCATAAAACAAAAATTATAGATAATTATATAAGAAGTAACTTTTATTTGAAGAATTTTCTTCTCCAAACGTAAATAACAGATATATTCCATAAAATATAAAAATGACCACCTATAAAGTACCCCCCCAGATGTTCCGACTCTGCCCAAAATCTAATCAGCTCATTGGACGCTGAAACAAAGCTTAAGTTTAAAATTTGGTGTTTTTCTGTGTATCGGTTCATGGGTTATGCGACCTACAGACACACACACACACACACACACACACACACACACACACACACACACACACACACACACACACACACACACACACACACACACACACACACACACACACACACACACACACACACACACACACACACACACACACACACACACACACACACACACACACACACACACACACACACACACACACACACACACACACACACACACACACACACACACACACACACACACACACACACACACACACACACACACACACACACACACACACACACACACACACACACACACACACACACACACACACACACACACACACACACACACACACACACACACACACACACACACACACACACACACACACACACACACACACACACACACACACACACACACACACACACACACACACACACACACACACACACACACACACACACACACACACACACACACACACACACACACACACACACACACACACACACACACACACACACACACACACACACACACACACACACACACACACACACACACACACACACACACACACACACACACACACACACACACACACACACACACACACACACACACACACACACACACACACACACACACACACACACACACACACACACACACACACACACACACACACACACACACACACACACACACACACACACACACACACACACACACACACACACACACACACACACACACACACACACACACACACACACACACACACACACACACACACACACACACACACACACACACACACACACACACACACACACACACACACACACACACACACACACACACACACACACACACACACACACACACACACACACACACACACACACACACACACACACACACACACACACACACACACACACACACACACACACACACACACACACACATATACACATACACATACACATACACATACACATACACATACACATACACATACACATACACATACACATACACATACACATACACATACACATACACATACACATACACATACACATACACATACACATACACATACACATACACATACACATACACATACACATACACATACACATACACATACACATACACATACACATACACATACACATACACATACACATACACATACACATACACATACACATACACACACACACACACATCATCGCGAAAATAGTCAAAACGGATTCAGGGGACCTCAAAACGTAAAAATCCGTCGAAAACTCGAGGTCAAAAAAAATCATGATTCCTATACTTTCCTTATATCTGTATACAGATAGGAAAGTAAAAATGAAGCTTTATAAAAGGGATTTAAAAAATATATTTTTTATTTGACATCTGTGACAAATTGTGAAAATGAATCAACTTACAATAAAAAGTGAAAAACGGTAGGTAAAGTTTCATATATTTTTTACACAAAACCTGATATATATATATTTAAAAATAATAAATTATGAAGTCAGTTTACTAACTAATAATGTTTATAGATGGTTTTCAATGTATTAAAAACAAAACAAACCTAACTAAAATATTCATTTATTAATAAAGAGATATTGCTCTGGTATGTCACTCAAATAGATCGGTGGTGGTGGTGGTGGTGGTGGTTTTGGTGGTGGAGTCGTAATAGCCTGCCAATTTTTAAATTCTCCTGCGGTGTCATCATCAAAAATCAATTTTAATTTTTATCTCTTTGCTTCATCGATTGCTATGGAAAACGTATTTAGTTTCATATTATTTACCACCGAGAAATTCATCTTTCGCCATTCTGTTTGATTATCAAAACGTATCGCCATCTGTTGTACGCCACTCGGTACGTTTGTATACAGTACGTTGTAGAGATAAAGCAGGGGCTGAACGAGGGGACTTTTGATTGCGGTTATCTCGAAACCTGTCGAATTCCCGACAAAAATAATAGGGACCATTTTTGTAGATAATGATAAGATCTTTATTTTTTATCTAAACAAAAATTCTCCGATTTGCATATCGTGGAAGATATTGGCGGGAAACCAGTTTTAGGGTCCATTTTGGGCCCTTTCCGACGCAGCAGAGTTGGTGAAAGTTTTCGACCTTGGAAGCGACCACCGAGACCTAAGAGTTGAGCCACAACGGAAATCTGGACCGACTTAATGACAGGTTGGTCCCTTCAGTTACTGAACTATGAAACGATATTCCATCTAAATTTGATTTTATTAATAACATTTATAAATCACTGAACTAATTACAAGTTTACTAAATCGAAATCAGTTATTCTACTAATAAAAGCACGAAGTAATTACTAAATCATTATCCCAATACCAGCAAGAAAGTTGTAGTCTGTCTACTTCTTCACTTGTTTTTGCAATTTTCTTGAAAATGATGTACGAGCAAAGTTCGCGACATTAAATTAAACAAGTTTCAACTTTCGTATCAAGATACGAATCAGGGGATTTATATCTGAGGAATGAAGATGCGCCCTTTGGGATATTTTTGTCTCTCAAACGTTTCATTCGCAGGAAAAATAATTTTCGTTTAATTATATTTTTTTAGTGTAAGTACTCCATTTCTATTTAAACTTTTGTAAGCCGGCAATAACTGTTTTAGTTTACTTGCTTTCTAGTTGTTTTGATTTGAAAAACTAGTCAAAAAAAAAGCAAAACAAGAACGTATATATGTTACACTAACTAAATAGTAAAGTTGATACTCAAAGGGTCCATTTGATTCAGTAACTTTAGCTTTAGTTTGAATAAATAAGATTTGAAAGCAATTTGACATTATTTGTTCTTGTCCACCGCGCGACCATGGCAAATAATAATGGTCGTCCCTTCCCTTCACTCGGTTTCAGGGGTTAAAATTCACTGATAAAGGAGTGAATTATGAGGATATTATTATATTATTACCGTTTCAGATCTATCGGGAAACTCCGCTATTTACAGTAAGCCGTCTAACTTGGTTATTTTTAAGACTTAGTAGCTTTGACAGTAGCTACCGCATGTATTTACACGCTTCTTCTTATTCATTCTTATTCATTCGTATTCATTTGTATTCATTCCTATTCATTTGTATTCATTCCTATTCATTGGTATTCATTCCTATTCGTTCCTATTCGTTCTTATTCGTTCCTATTCGTTCCTATTCGTTCCTATTCGTTCCTATTCGTTCCTATTCGTTCCTATTCGTTCCTATTCGTTCCTATTCGTTCCTATTCGTTCCTATTCGTTCCTATTCGTTCCTATTCGTTCCTATTCGTTCCTATTCGTTCCTATTCGTTCCTATTCGTTCCTATTCGTTCCTATTCGTTCCTATTCGTTCCTATTCGTTCCTATTCGTTCCTATTCGTTCCTATTCGTTCCTATTCGTTCCTATTCGTTCCTATTCGTTCCTATTCGTTCCTATTCGTTCCTATTCGTTCCTATTCGTTCCTATTCGTTCCTATTCGTTCCTATTCGTTCCTATTCGTTCCTATTCGTTCCTATTCGTTCCTATTCGTTCCTATTCGTTCCTATTCGTTCCTATTCGTTCCTATTCGTTCCTATTCGTTCCTATTCGTTCCTATTCGTTCCTATTCGTTCCTATTCGTTCCTATTCGTTCCTATTCGTTCCTATTCGTTCCTATTCGTTCCTATTCGTTCCTATTCGTTCTTATTCGTTCTTATTCGTTCTTATTCGTTCTTATTCGTTCTTATTCGTTCTTATTCGTTCTTATTCGTTCTTATTCGTTCTTATTCGTTCTTATTCGTTCTTATTCGTTCTTATTCGTTCTTATTCGTTCTTATTCGTTCTTATTCGTTCTTATTCGTTCTTATTCGTTCTTATTCGTTCTTATTCGTTCTTATTCGTTCTTATTCGTTCTTATTCGTTCTTATTCGTTCTTATTCGTTCTTATTCGTTCTTATTCGTTCTTATTCGTTCTTATTCGTTCTTATTCGTTCTTATTCGTTCTTATTCGTTCTTATTCGTTCTTATTCGTTCTTATTCGTTCTTATTCGTTCTTATTCGTTCTTATTCGTTCTAATTCGTTCTAATTCGTTCTTATTCATTCTTATTCATTCTTATTCATTCTTATTCATTCTTATTCATTCTTATTCATTCTTATTCATTCTTATTCATTCTTATTCATTCTTATTCATTCTTATTCATTCTTATTCATTCTTATTCATTCTTATTCATTCTTATTCATTCTTATTCATTCTTATTCATTCTTATTCATTCTTATTCATTCTTATTCATTCTTATTCATTCTTATTCATTCTTATTCATTCTTATTCATTCTTATTCATTCTTATTCATTCTTATTCATTCTTATTCATTCTTATTCATTCTTATTCATTCTTATTCATTCTTATTCATTCTTATTCATTCTTATTCATTCTTATTCATTCTTATTCATTCTTATTCATTCTTATTCATTCTTATTCATTCTTATTCATTCTTATTCATTCTTATTCATTCTTATTCATTCTTATTCATTCTTATTCATTCTTATTCATTCTTATTCATTCTTATTCATTCTTATTCATTCTTATTCATTCTTATTCATTCTTATTCATTCTTATTCATTCTTATTCATTCTTATTCATTCTTATTCATTCTTATTCATTCTTATTCATTCTTATTCATTCTTATTCATTCTTATTCATTCTTATTCATTCTTATTCATTCTTATTCATTCTTATTCATTCTTATTCATTCTTATTCATTCTTATTCATTCTTATTCATTCTTATTCATTCTTATTCATTCTTATTCATTCTTATTCATTCTTATTCATTCTTATTCATTCTTATTCATTCTTATTCATTCTTATTCATTCTTATTCATTCTTATTCATTCTTATTCATTCTTATTCATTCTTATTCATTCTTATTCATTCTTATTCATTCTTATTCATTCTTATTCATTCTTATTCATTCTTATTCATTCTTATTCATTCTTATTCATTCTTATTCATTCTTATTCATTCTTATTCATTCTTATTCATTCTTATTCATTCTTATTCATTCTTATTCATTCTTATTCATTCTTATTCATTCTTATTCATTCTTATTCATTTTTATTCATTCTTGTTCATTCTACCTATTATTCTTCTTCTTCTTTTTATTCTTATTCTTATTATTCTTCTTCTGATGATACTTTTTCTTAGTATTTTTATTCTTCTTTACCGAAACTGCAAAATGTTGCTTCTTCTGTTGGATTGATAACACTCATATGTCGTCTTAGGTGACAGGGTCCGACAAAAAGACATACTGTTAAGAGTTTCGTTTTTGATTCAGAAGGTCTTTCGTGAACTTGGCTGAGGGTTCCTTAATTAACCCTTTTGGTCTGTCTGAATTCTGAATAGTTATTCCACTGTTCCTGAGACTCTTTTTGCATCCATTGTTTAACAGATGCCTTCACAGAAGGATTCGTGACCTGTCATGGTCTTATCTGAGCCTTCTCCTGCTAGTTCGTCGGCTTTTTCATTGTCCTGATATCCATCGTGGCCTGGTACCCAGGATAGGGTCACTTTGTGTTGACCAGTGAGCTTTGTCAGTTCTTGTGTGCCGTCTTCATCAGTCGTGATTTGATTCAGGTGAAAGAATACCCTTTAGAGGTGCTTGGCTATCAGAGTAGATAAAAATAGTTTTGTTGGACAGTTGCTGATTTATTATTTCTCTTGCACAGTATTTATTGGATAATATTATATTCTTCTATTGATAAAGTTAATATGAAAAGATTTTTCTTCGTTGATTTTTGTACGCGACTGTTCAGACCAAATGTTTATGCTATTCATTTCGTTATGATTAACCGTTTTTTTCTATAGTTGATTATATGTTGATTATGGTTATGTTAGGAATGGCGTGTTAATACATTGCGACCTAAAATATTTAGTATGTCCCCTTCTGTCGCTAATTTAGCAAGGAAATGTCTTGATACCTATAACGACCCTTCCAATCTCATCTTATCGATGAAGTCTAGGTTTTGAATGAAGGTGTTTCGTCCTACTCCTCCTCACAAAATCTGCAATCTTCTACTACTTTCAGTTTACACATTAAGTTGTTTATTATATGTTATTCAGTCTTCTTAAGAGCTAGTTCCCAAATAGTTTTGATATAACAGGTAGAAACGAGATTGGTCTATGATTTTATTATTGGGTTTTCTTAGATATCATTATTACTTCACCAATTTTCCATAGTGGTGGAACATGTTGAATTCTAAATATTGCGTTTATTATATTGGCCTATTTCACGATAGCGTTTCATGATAATTTCTTTAGTATCTCTCGTGATCAGATCAAACCCGGGAGAAAGCACAAATGGTGGGGAAAATTCAAATTAGCGAAAAATCAAAAAAATATCTAAAGTATGTTAAATTTCATTCAAGGCAACTAATTCTGCTAAAAAAGAACTACTTTTTTACATTAATCTAATTTTTTTCGTTTCTCTTTGAGATTCCTCTTGATTATTCATTTTATTTCTCCACACTCCCCTGGATTCGTGTAGGTAAAAGATACGTTCTAGATAGTTGGCGAAAGCATAAAGTTTTTATTTTCAACTTCTTGATTACATGCCATTTTCTGTCTCATTTCTCTCTAAATTATAGGTTTATCGTGATCTAATTATTTAAATGATGATCTGGCAAAACAATATTCTCGATTGCATTCTCATTCAACATGGCTAACTTTTAGTCTTACAGAGATCAAAGAAACCTCTTTAGTAGCAAAGTCTAAAATCTTAGCGTAATTCAAAACCATAGGATGTTGGTACGATGAGCTAGCTAGATCCTGATCCTTGCGATTTGGTGGATGCGTCAATGTGGGCTTTAGACTAAATTATCATGTGTCCAACAAGGTTATATTCTAAACAGTTATGAAGGCCAATCTCAACCGCACCGACGTGGGCTGGATCAAACCTCTTTCCACATTTTGCTGGAAAGGAAAACCAGGATGGTCTTCGATGGACTCTTGGAGTTTGGAAACTCCTGTTAGCCAATAGAGAGTAGGATTGTATATGGTGCCCCATTTTGTGTATTAGAGATTTGTAAGGCTGGATAGACCATACCATTAAAATATATCCATACCGTAACAACGTTTTGAAATCATCAGTGTTTATACTTCTGCCCTGTATGAATATAATCAAATCTGACAAGGATAATGCTTCATGCCATTACAACAATAAAAAATTCTTTGACGATTTCTATTATTTACATTACAGAAATAAAACTAAATATGAACCAGAATTTAATAAAGGCCTTGTACAGGATCCTGTAGTAACACGACATCCCAATCCTCCTATTTCAATTTCCAGACGAACGTTTAAAGGGAACGCAAGTAATTAACAATTCTACTCTAATTCTGGATTTTAAGTATTTTGCTACTGGATCGTAAATAACGTAATGTTACGTTCCATTGGTTTCAGAGAGATCTTCATTTTCATACACCGCCTGGAATTATATAGTAAAGCAGAGCTATTTGGTTGGGGTTTGTATCGAAATCTCTATGATTAAAATGGTGGCAAATCCTAATCTTTGCATAATAATATATGTCATTTGAATTTTATACTGTCACAAATCCCAAATGCAGTTAAAATCTGAATTTTTAGAAGCTTTCAAATTAAAACTAGTTGGAACAATTTTATTCAACAAATGTTATTTTTAATTTAAAAACTTTATGCAGTGCTTTCAATTTAAAACTAGCCAATCGAAATAACGTAAATTTAAGAAAAAACAGAAACAAGTCAAGTGGGAAGTTTAAACATTTTATTTTACCTCTCTTCAAAGTTTAAGCTCTTCAGCGCCCCCTAACTCTTACTAAAAAGGTAAACGCCAATCCCTAACATGTGATACATCAAATCAAAGCCTAAGAAAAATGATATCGAACCGTATAAACAAAAATCTATTATTTAAATTCTATAATGTAACTATCCACATTATTTTTGTTTTTTCCTGGTTTATATACATATTTAATTAGCTAAGTCAAAGTATTGTTACTAGTCATTACTGACTAACCTACAATTTTAATCTAAAAATCTTATAATTAATTACTTATCTTAATTGTTTCTACAGGAAAGCATCACAAGTTGGCGTGACGATTTATTACACTGTTTTACACTAGCACTAACATTAACGTTCACTGCACTAGCTCAAATGGCTTCTTCCTTTTGAGCCTTCTGTTAAGTGTAAAGTTGTCCAGTAATTGCAGCGCTTCTTCGTTTACGTGGGAGTGGAGTCGACCCTCATGTTTCGCAGCAAACATCTTTATTTCTTCTTCGATTGTTGGCATCTTCAGGTCTCTATGAAGATAATCGTTTCGGTAGAACCAAGGTGCATCAACAATGCATCTTAGGACTTTATTTTGGAAAACTTGTATCATGTTGATATTACTTGATGTAATCCGGTCAATCTAGACATTCAAGGATACATAAATTCGCACCTGGCTGAAAGTTGGTAGGATTGTTCAAAACACCATTATAAATGAAACCTAAAAAGTCCTCATCAATCCGGCACCTGTCCTCATCAATCCGGCACCTGGAAAAAAATTTACTCGGGGTCAAAGGTCACAAAAATGGGTTTTTCGCGATTTTCAGCAAAACGGTAACTTTTATCACAAAATTAGTTCAGATCAAAATTGTAGAGCAGATTATCTATAAAAAAATGTCTAAGATTTTTTTCCTAAGAGCCACCGTTTCCTAGATATAACAATTAAAAGAGTTCGAAGAGTTGGAATTGTCGTAATATGCACACGTTTCCACACCATCTTTGAGGTAGTGTACTTAGCACGTTTTTTTTTTAACGTGGTTTCCCCGGTAGGCCTTTTCCACGGATCTGTTGTGACTCTAATTTGAAACTATTAAATAATAAAAAATATTGGCAAGAATTGAAAATGATAAAAGCGGTGTAAATAAAAAAAAGTAGGCAAATTTATTCGTCGGAATCATAATTCTCAAATATTTCTTCTTCTCCTTGTTCTTCTTCTTCTTCATCCTGGGTGCATGTAAATTGGCAAAATAGTGATAGGTCGCATGTCTCCTCATTGGTATCAAACGAGTCCTCTAGTGTTGATGATTCAGCATTGGAGCACGACCGGCCTTGACAGTTAGTGCATGCTGCAGAACAAAACAGTCCAACTTTTTTACAACCACATTTAGCACTACATCCTTTTTTGCAGTTGCAAAAAATTGTGTTGAGCAGTTTTTCCGGCGCAGGTGGTAGTAAAGTTTGAACTGGTTCTAATGCATTGTCGACCAACTTCCAACCCCAGTCTTTTGGGTCTAGCTGATAACCAAGCCACACTTGAACTTGATAATATACCCGTAAAAGATGTTGATGAGCAGCCGCAGAAGTTGGAGGAAGAGAAGCTAATTGTACTTGTTTTTTATTTCGAGTATTTTTAACGAAGCATGCGTATCGAAACTTATCTAAACACGTAGTTTTTTTAGGAGCTCCATACATAGAGAGAAGAAAGCTAATTTCGTGAGTGATAACTTCTTGTGGAGTAGAATTACAGTTTAACTAAATCTTGTTTTTCAAACATTTTAAAAACTGTTGTTTTACCCCTTGTTACGATCTGATTTCGCCCTAATGTTGTTAGCAACTAGTTTTGTTTATTCGACACCCCTCGTATATGCTAGTTTTGTTTTTAGTGACCTTCATTATGTTTGTATCTGAAATATGACCTACATACCCTATATTGGTGAGTGTTATTCTGCAAATTTAAATCAATAGTTCCCAATTTTTAAACGTACAGCTGTTGATAGGTTTCTGATTATTGTTGGCAACTTTTGTAGGCAAAGAATTACATTATTGACGTATTTAGAATATTTTGGCGGTATCTTTCTGTGTCTTAATGTAGTTAAATATATATTTATGGTAGTACATACCTTGTGAGAGTGACTGAGGGTGAATGTTGGTCATTTGAAACTGTTTTTCTTCCCTATAGTGCTTAGGTGGATTTTCAGTTTTCAGCTTACGGCTGTCTGTAGGTTTCTTCGGTGGTGGTGACTTGAGCGTTTCTGAGTGTGTTTATTATGTTTAAAACTTACTGTATTGTTATGGCTATGTGGTAGTGTCACTTGTGACCTATTACTTAGTCCAGATGTGAAACTTACCAGGTTTTAACCTAGGTTTCTTGATGTTTGAGGAGGTTACCTGTGAGCTGGCTTGATACATTTAAATACCCCATTTTTTGCTGTCAATGTACACCTCAGTACCCATCAGCGGGTAGAGTTTCAATATTATTTTCTTTTTAGTTAGTTTTTTCTACAATGTAAATGATTCCAGTTCGACAGAAGGTTATAAACTATTCAGTTTTTGATAGTCATGGAAATAGAAGCCATGCGAATACATCTAGAGTGACCCGAGGCTCTTGTGTTAATTAGATCCTATCTCGTCAATAGTTGGATCGACGTGCCTATTTTTGTTTTCTTTTTTTTTTTCATCTGTAAGGCGTCGCCAACGCTTTATAGTTTCAGTTTGGTGAGAACTATATGCTCATCGAGGTCTTAGGATCTCTGGACTAGTCCTAAAATGTAATTATATAATGTATAATCTTGTAAAACTATTTTTTATTGTTAATGACATTTGTCATACATTTATTTACCTTGTCGTTGAGTTGACGGACCAAATCGCTTCGCTAATTTATTTGCCTCGTTTATTGTAGTGTTCTGGGATATTATATTCAAAGTATTAAGTATTTTCCTTGTTAAAAAAGATAATGTTATTATATTCTCGGCTATTATTTTGACGTTTATCAAACACTGACATTCGGCAGTTTCTGTCAATGTTTAATGTCATTGTCAAAGGACGTTGACATTTGTGTTATTCAGTTGCTTCTTCTTTTATCTTTTCTGGACTCTTGTTGAGGTAGGCATGTTATTCCGTATGTTCGATGATGACGTACTTGCGCAGATTAGCGAATTATCAGTTTCCGGACTTGACGGTGAAGCCATTTTTGTCATGCGTGAATTCTGACCCAGCAAGCACGCAAAAGTTTTTCTGTGTAGTGAACCGGCTTTTCGACTTTTGAATAAGTTTTTAGGTTTTAGAAAATCCAGGGATGTTGTAACTCCCAACTCAGTATATGGGGATTATTTTTCTTTAACCTACATTTGTGGATGACCGTCGTATGGTTATTTGTTCTGGCGTTTAAAACTGGATTTGTTTTTTTTGAACAGTTTTTCATCCAACTCCCATGGTGGGATATATACTTTTTTTAAGTCGTAGCCAAGCCGATCACCTGTGATTTTTGAAGAAAACCCTTATTAGTAAGGTATGTATTGTTTTTCTCAATAGTTGTACAGAAAACACTTTTTTATATAGACTTTTTTTGTCATCGAAGCTGAAGTAAAAAAAAGACCCAGAAAGAACTGCGTACATTCTGCTACTCGTTTTTTTTAGGAGGGGAATCAGTTAGTAAGAAGCCGGTTTGTTCCTTAAATATTTGACTGGGTGGGTAAATTATTTAATGTAGTTAATTCTTTTTTTGGGAGGGAGACTGATATCCAAAACTCGCTTGGGTATTAAAATCTTTCATATTTTTAGGGTTTTTATTACTGGAGTGCACAGTTAAACCAACTGTCCCAATTAGAACTTGTTTCTGGTGTTCCACCTTAGAGGGTGAAACTTCGAACTAGCTGAATTATAGCAGTCTGCAGAGGAGGCAGGTGTTTTTACCTTACATGGATTTGGAATGGTAGCAGGGACGAACTGTTGCTTACAGCAGTGACCAACGGGGGACACTGACTCCAAGAAGGAGGTTTTATTTACTTTTTTTTTTAATGAACATTTCTATTTAATCATTAATATTTTTGGGAAGGGGATTTTTATATGTAATACAAGAGTATGTTACATAGGGATTTTATGGTCTTAAATTATTATTAAGTTGTAGTAAAAGTGTACGACTGAAATCAAGTTAACTTTGTATCGGTATTTAACTTTTACATTGTGCAGATAGCATTTAAAAGTCACTCATGCCTTTGGTACCAACGCCCATGACCCTGACATTTTTTTTGGTTACATTTTTAATTAAACGGTAGGGGATTTCTACCCCAGTAGTTACAGGTTTGATTTCTGTCCTAGGGACATCAACTTTAGTTTTAGATACAACATATTAATGCCATAACCACTCGTACATGACCACTTTTACTATATTTATTATATATTATTCATATCTAGTTGTAAAGTATTGTATTTTGAGTCCAGGGGACTTTACTGTGTTTAATTAATATATTTATGGGGATAACTACAACATAGTGAACATTTTTGGTCTAAAGATAGTAATTTGTATACACAAGTTGGTGTTAGCTACGACAGTAGTAAATGTTATAGACCAGGGTACATTTTTCTATATTATAGGTGTTTATTTCTTGATGACATATGTGTTTAGTTTGTTTTAATATTGAGGTTATTGTTAGGGCTGTATTAAGGGTAAAGTCTGGGAACGTCTGTCAATTTATTTATACAGGGTGAAAGCATATCAGTTATGTATACAGGGTAAAGGTATAAAATTTATTAAAAAGGTATAGCAGGAGTTTTGTTGTCTCATTTCGTTCCTATTGTTTGATCGATTTAGGTAGGAGACAAGGAAGCATTTTATCTGGCGGTTAAACCGATCTGGCGCTCAAAAGAATAGAATCCTGTGAATTTTTGGTACTAAACGGACCACGCCTTCTCCACTCGAAGCGAAACCGGAGCCAGGGCTGTTCATCAGACAGTCGAAACTTTTGCATTACCTGAAAATCTTCGTGAGTCGGTAAATTGCCTTTGTAGGGTTATAGCAGTGGCAACCATTGGAAATTGAACGCGGACGACGTTCGTGCGAAGATTGGACGGTAATACCCTTCTGAAAAATGCAGATGTCGTATCACAGCCAGTTATTGCGTGTAGAAATAGTACATGATTTTGACACTTTGCAAAAGTTGATAAACTTTTCGACGAATATATTTCGGATTGACGTTGAGATTTTCCCGGCTTTAAAAAAAAATAGTTTTTTCTATTGGAGTCCGAGCAGTGAGTAATACGAGTAAGTCAATATCTTCACCTACAACAATCGTTGTATTTGTCAAATTAAATTGCTCAATTGCTGTTTCAACTATCATTACATCAGCATCATTATTAGCTTGTTTGACCATTATATTTTCAGCAGTAAACTTTTCTTTTAACATTGAAATGAACCGAGATTTGTTGTGAGTATTAGCAAGAAATTTGTGTTGGCTGGTAGGAATTGTCATTGATTGATCAAATAACATATCAGAAGATGAAGATGTTGCTGAAGTTCTGCGACGTTGTTCTGCGGTTTTGATTTTTTTCGTAAAGTCATTATAGCCATCAAATACGACAGTAATGCTGGAGCCAAAATAGAATAATATTTTGACTTCTATTACAGATTCAGTGATGTATATACGTAGTGTACTTATACATATTACGACGATTCCAACTCTTCGAACTTTTTGAATTGTTATATCTAGGAAACGGTGGCTCTTAGGAAAAAAAATCTTAGACATTTTTTATAGATAATTATCTGCTCTACAATTTTGATCTGAACTAATTTTGTGATATAACTTACCGTTCTGCTGAAAATCGCGAAAAATCCATTTTTGTGACCTTTGACCCCGAGTAAATTTTTTTCCAGGTGCCGGATTGATGAGGACTTTTTAGGTTTCCTTTATAATGGTGTTTTGAATAATCCTACCAACTTTCAGCCAGGTGCGAATTTATGTAACCTCACTTGCATTTTTTGGTCTAATTTGACCGGAGTAATGGCACATCTCCATAGCTGTATGCCATAAATCCGGATTGGAATAACGTCATTGTTTATTTTTATTTGTTTATAATGATCTGATCGGTT